>CM031234.1:777224006-777824006 GCA_018340775.1 Taxus wallichiana var. yunnanensis | reverse complement strand
TAAATCGGTACCCAAACAAGTGGAGGTATTTTTAGAATATCCTTGATTTTAGCGAGGATCGACTTCTATACCATGCAAAGAAATGATAAAACCAAGGATATTTCCTAAAGAGAACAAATGAAGACACACTTATTTGGTTGAAGGAGAATGCAATACCAAATGAGACGGTCAAAGATGAATTTTAGTAATCGTAAGGTTTTCACCCCAATATTTTGGTTTGGCAAGAATTTCATCTACGTAATCTTCGAATATACGATACATGATATCATAGAAGATATAAGTCATAGCATGGAGATATGTAGCACCGGTATTTTTATGGAAAAAGAGCATTACTCAATAGAAAAAAGTCCCCAAGGAGTGATAAAGGTGGTTTTTTGTTGATCTTCTAGAGCGAGTAATATTTGGTTATAACCCGAGAAACCGTCCATGAGTGATAACATCTCATGGCGGTGGTAAGATCAACTAGTTGGTCAATACTAGGTAGAGGAAATTCATCTTTGGGGAAAGCTAAGTTAAGGTCATGGAAATTCATGTAAATGTGGAGTCCTTTGTCACTTTTGTGATAGGAATGATGTTAGAGATCCATTAGGGATAATCAATGGGTAGGATGAAGGAAACCGAAAGAAGGTGCAAGTTCTTCTTTAACAAGAAGGGCAATGCGAGGATGCATTTTCCATAAGTTTAATTTTACAGGTTTAGCTTTAGGAATAATGTAACGATGTTGTGGACCATGATGGTTAATACTAGGCATATCAACATAGGACCAAGCAAAATCGTTGCTATGATCCCGGCAAAGAATTAAAAGCTTCTTATTTATCAAAGATCATCAAGATTGGACTATCTTTATAATGTGTGGGTCGTCCCGAGTGTTAATATTGATTTCGATTGTCGATTTGTTTAACATGGTTTGAATCTCGGAAGGAAAACACCAATGATTATAATAATATTCCGCACTAAGGTAGGTGAGAATAGACTCGTCGTCCAACATTAAATGACGTTAATAGATGGTATATTGTCATCGATCATGTCAGGATATAAGAAGGGAAGAGAAGAGGGAGCCTCATCATCATGTTGATAAGTTAGAGGTCCTAGGGAAATGGTGTTTATGAATTTTTTTTAGGAGGAATGGATTCTGGATCCATAAACTTCGTGCGTGAAGGTGGTGAAGTTGGTAAATGGGGAAAAGAAGGTTTGTCTTCCTCAATGAGTTCGAAGCGGGATTTCTTACAATATGGTTTTGGAAAATTTGATACCACTATGGTTGCGGTGTTTACGTGTGGTACATGAGATGAAAGTATGATAGCCATGTTTTTAGAACTCGAAGCCAAAGCCTTTCCATACAAAGCAGTGGAGGAAAGTGTGGGTGAAGTGATGATTGGTGAGAGATTGGAGGTCAGAGAAAATGGTCTCATTTGGGAAGGTGGCTTGGGAAAGTAGGTAGAAGTATCAAGTCCCCCATATGTTAAGTTGGTGTGAAGGTGGGGAGGACCATAAGGAAAGACCTCGCCTATGCGATGGTCATAACAAGGATGTTGGCGAAGGTTACCATAATCTTGAGGAGTAAGGAATGTGTCGATGTTGTGTAGGTGGTACTCCTTGGAGTGAGACATTTAAAAACACCTTCTAAGGGATCAGTAGTGGATATGTGGGTGGTGGGAATAGATGAATTAATAGGAAATTGTAAATAAGAAGCATTGGTTGGTTGGGAAATGAAGGGGTTGGCGGATGGGTTAGCTACGGAGGTAGGCTTGATGGTAGTAGAATAGAGGAATTAAGTGTGGGAGAGGGAGTGGTAACATTGGTGGATGGGGTTGTGGGTGAAGGATAAGTGGCGGTAGTGGGAGATGCCTTAACTAGTATAAGGACATCATTAGGTTGGTATAACATGTTATAGGTTTTGAATGGTGAAGGGTTGGCTAGGATGGTGTAGTTATGTCCTTCATGTTCAAATTTTATGATGTAATGTAATGTTGAGGAACACAACCTATGACGTAAATCGAAGGTCGACTAAGCAACAAGATATATTAAAACTCCCCTCTAAGACATAGAACAATTCAGGAACAATACGGGGCCAACACGAATGTGGAGGATGATGGTGCCGAGGGTAGAAGTGATGGCGTCATTGAATGAATGCAACATAATTGGGTTATTATGCATACAATTTGAAGGGATGCACATTTAGTTATGCGCGTGGGAGGATATTATGTTAATTTTGGTACCACCATCTATCATAATGCATCGAAAATGTATATTATCAATATAGATGGAGATGAAAATAATGGGATCGAGATCATTAGATGGGAGAGGTACAATCTCGTCGTCAGAGAAACTGAGGGTGGCTACTTGGTGAGTAGTGGTAGGTGTAGAGGAAGGGGATGAATTTGTAAGGGAGGCCACATGATGAGGGGTGATAATGGAGGCCACAAGTGTTAGGTCATTAGGTAAAACCTTGATGTATTGCAGAACCTCCATGAGGGTCAGTCGATCAGATTCAAAGGTTTAGACGAAGTTGTATAAAGAAATTTTTAAAGGGGATTGGTGTAATTATTTTATCATTGTATGGTGGGTGACCATGTCAGAAATAAGGTATGTGGGACCTCGAATGGTGATTTTGGGTGTGGGTGTAGATGGTATATTGGGCACATGATTAGTTGATGGGCTGGTTTCTTTCTCCTTTCCTTTGTATTTTTGGGTGCGAGTAGCAATGTTAACCATATTGATATGGGGTGAAGGAGTAAGCTAAGTCGTGATAAGTGTAGCGACATGACAGGAAATAGAATGAAGGAAAATAATTTTGTGAATGAAATTGGGTACACCGACATTTACGTGGAGGTTTGGATAACTCTCTAATGTGGATCAAGTTGATCTTGAATGTTGGAGGCAGGTAGAAAGGTTGTAGAGGTGTATATGTGGGTCACTAAATGGGTAGTGGATGAGGATGTGTGGTGAATGGTGAAGGTAGGATAGGCTCCTCATCTAGAAGATCATCGTCAAAATTTTATTCAGGAGGACATGGTTGGAGAAGAACAGTTTTTAGAGCCTTATAATTCTCTACATCATGTCTTTGCATGCAATGGTAGGCACAAATTTTTGTCTCGTCAAACCCTTTTGGTTTGGGTTTGAGTGGGTCATAAGGTCTAAGTGGTGGTAATGTGATGACATAGGTCTCTAAAAGGTTGGCTAAAATGATGGTGTACGACCCTGCCAATGGATCACAATGTGAGGTGAGTGTGGGTTTGGGTTGAATGGTGGGTGATTATGGTGGGAGAGGTTCTACATGAGGTGGAATTGGAGGTGGGATTGGTTTGATCACCGGTTTGGTAGGTGGGACTATTTTAGGCTTGGGTTGTACCTTCTTGGGTGAAGGCATGGTAGATGAACTAGCGATGGAAGGTGTTGTAGGCTTGACTACCTCTTTGGAGGATAGTGGGTTTTTCAATTTTGGTTGCCCCTTCTTGGGTAAAGGCGAGGAAGGAGTGTGTGATGTAGAAGGGAAAGTAGATGGCAGAAGAGGATGTGTTAGCCATGGTGATAATGGAGGTATCGTAAAGGTTGCTTTGGTAGAGGCGAGGTGGAAGGTGTTGGTACCCAAATTGATCCTTCCTTTGAAACCGAACAACATCACAATTTAATCAGGATGCTTAGAGACAAACAAATCATAATAGGAGTCATTTTGTATCCGAGGATGGATTCTAGATGACTCTTTATCACTCTAGTTTGGAAAGGACTGGGTATCACCATGCTAAGATTTTGACCTACCCTTACTACTTTAGGTTGTGCCTTCAACCAGGGTGAGAGGACCCATTTTGTGACTTGTATTAGTGGAAATTATCAACAGATTAGCAGTATTTGACTCTTCCTTTGCAATATTTTGAAGGAGACCTTGAGAAAACATGGCCAATACAACATAACCTAACTCTCACGAGTTGTCACTTTAGAAAATGAAGATGTTCTCTAGACAAGGCCCAGGTCACTAAAGACAATGATAAAAATTGATTGCACTTGCATATTTTAGTAAAGGATGGATGAATTCAATGATCTTCTTTATCATTTATGGATACACAGTGCAAGCAGGGATAGTTCATGTATGATATATCACTAAATATGTAATTTATGGTTGGGAAGTTAAGTAGGATAAAGTTGATTATACCAAATCCTTGAGAACTTTAAACAAATGTTGACGAATCCACAAGGCAAAATGAAAAATGGCTTCAAATAGTCAAGATGAACCTTCAACTAGAAAATTATGCATCTATGAAAGCTCAAATACACACAGATTCACACATTCTTCAAGGATTTAACATAAGAACTCATATTAAAGACTTAATTAAACCTTAGAAGTCCCTAATATATCACACTTATGATACACTCATAAACTAACAAACAATCTGTATCACTGAAATGAAAGTAAAGTGAATTTAAATCACTTATTGCATCATGAAATGAAAGCTCTCTTCATAATGTAATTGAAAATGCCACAATATTGTCATGAGGATGATATTTTGTGTGATTTCAAAGGGATTCCTAATGTAATATTGCAACAAGAACATAGATAACTATTTGAAGATATCTCAAAATGACAATAGACATAACATGGTTCATGATTAACACAAATTACTCAAGGTTTTTCAAATTGATCAACAAGGGAAAGTTTGTTTACAATCTCAAAGTTTTGTCAATGGCTATACATCTGCAACCATCTTGACATGATCAATTTCAAAGATACACAAGAAATAATTGGTTTCTCAAATAAGTTCCTTCATAAAATGGCTTCTCTTGGCTTTTTCTCCTTTTCTTTTCTCTGAGAAAATTTTAGAAAAATTAACCCCCCTTTTTCGTGATTATCCTTCTTCCTTTTATATCATCTCCTTTTCTTGTTAACTTTCAAAGTTCTTTCCCCCAAAAGTTAGAATATTCCTAAGAATATTCTCCTTTTAAAAAGTGTTCTAGAACATGGTATTTAGAAAGGTCTTTCTTGAAGTTGCCAGGTGTACAAATCATCAGTATTTTCAATCAAATTCACTAGTATTCGACTGGGATATCAAGTAGTCTTTACTGGTGGTTTATTTTAATCATTATTTCTTGGTATTGATTAGATAATAATTTCAAAAATCTCTTAATACCTCCAGATAATATTGAAATGACATATATCCATACTCATTTTTCAATAATCTACCTTGGGCGCCACACCCTCTGCTTCTTGCTTCATTGGCTTAATTTCCACACATAGCTTCATTGAATCACCTTGATTTATCATCTCTACTCATTCCTAACTTCTTCCAAATCTTAATTTCTCCTCTGTGTGAACTGAACACAATATCCTTCATTTCATGGGAAAGATTACATCAACTCAGAACATATGTCTCCTTCTCATAATAAAACTTGGCTCAATTTCATTATCATCTTACCTTTCCTTTCTTATTTTGAGTATAAGGAAATTCGAGAGAATGGAGAAGGTGCTCGTAGTTCACAACCTAAAGGATATTTCCTCTAAGGACTTAAATAAGATTTTCAATTTAAGTGGTCTTGATGAAGCTTTTGTTAGGGATTTGTTTGAGATAGAATGTGTGGGTGACACCAGGGGGGGCTAACATACCGCAAGTTTGATTGGAACTTCTTACAAGGCTGATCAGGATTAATCCTCTATTTTCATCCTTCTAAGTTATGTATTTCAATCTTTTATATGGGAGCATAGAAAAATATCGAATACTTGAAAAAATACTAGGTTGAGAGAAGAACCCAAGTCTCTAGGGACCAATTTTCAATTTCCTTTTCTATGTGATGAGGATTTTGTATCAAAAGATATTCCTAAGGAATCATATGTGTTGTATGATAAATCCTCCATCAACACAGTGCCTATTATCTCTCACAAAATAGAAGAGTTAGAGAGAAGGCTCAACTTCCTAGAGAAGAAGCAAGTAGAGACCGTGCCTTCACAATCAATTTCAGCACCAGGGTCATCTTCAGGGAAAAGGAAAGGTGAACCAAAATCACAACCCCCAATTGTTATCTCAGATGGGGAAGAAGACCAATCATTGTCTGCTCGCCATTCAAGGGTAGCCATTTCCTCCGCTCAAGACAACAAAGGGATATTTTCTACTCAATCGTCCATCCGCCTAATGCATTGTGCTCCTCAAGTAGAGCATGAATTATTGGGCCCTCAACCAATTCCTTCCCCGAAGGACAACCCACCTTTTACATGGAAATGGGAAGTTGGGTCAAGTTTGAGGCCTCTCAGTCATTCCAATCGAACATGCAAGATACTGCCTTTCCAACCACTAAAGGTGTCTGTTATGCCCTTAATTATATATCTTACATGGGATGGATATAGCCGACTTGTTGCTATCATAACTTAATATCATGATGTATCTCTTTTATATATGATCTATTATCATTGGTTGGTCGGCCTTGCTGATGGCCATAGCATAGGAATAGTATAAATAGGGGTTATAGGTAGTGGATGATCATTATGTTGAGTATTTGAGTCTTATTATATGTTCTGGAGGTTGCCCCTTGAAGTGGCCAAGCTATTATACTTTCATATTGAGAGAATTTATCTGCAATATTGTGTTATTTGGTGTTCTATTGCTGGTGATAATCATAATTAATCAAGTAATTTCATTACAAGTGGTATCAGAGCTTGATCTCGGCCAGGACGGTGTCAAACCCTAATTCTAAAGGTTTGGCTATATCTCAAGATTGGTAGCAAATTTTTCTGCAATTTTTTTGTGTGTGAGGCGAAATAAGTCAAGTAAGATTCTCTCCAAATTTCAATAAGTTTTGACTTGTTTTGCAAAAGTTATTATGGTTCTATATTTATTCATAATTTGGCTCCCTAGGGTGTAATTTTTGGAAAATTTTCAAATTTCTTATATTTTCGGAAACCCCTCCAAAAAATAGCTAGGGTTTTTGTTTTATAAATTCCTATATTCGGCCAAAAAAATTACGAAACCCTAAACCCTAAAATTCTGCCCTATTAAGTCTACCCCTAGGCCCACATCCTTCGTCATGGCTGGTAGATCTACCCGAGGCCAAGGAAAAGGAAAAGAAACTCTAGGAATGACCCCAAATAAGGAAGATATGGCTTCATATTCTACTGGTTTGGGAGTATCTGAGGTGGTCATCCAACTTCAGGAAAGGGTAAACAATATGGTAAGGATGACCTTAATGTTGAGCTTCATCAACTGAAAGGTAGCCTTAGGAGTGAGATTCAGAAGGATTTTCATGCAATGCAACAGGAGTTGTTGAATGCTATTTCTAATACAACTTCCAATGCTAGTCATATGGGTTCTACTAGAAATGGTCACACAAATCCAAATCACTCAAATCAAGGAGGATCCTTTAATCATTCAAGTGGATCTTCTCACCAATAGAGGGGCATGATTCCAAAAGTTGAAATGTGTAAATTTGATGGAAAGGATCCACTCAATTGGATTACCCAAATGGAAAATTTCTTTGATCTCCATCAGATCCCAGGAGGACAAAAGGTAACTATGGCATCCTTATACCTAGAACCTGATCAATTTGTTTGGTATTGTTGGTTATGTGCTCAAAGGAAAAAGAATGGCCTAAATGTCACCTGGACAATTTTCACTGAAGAGCTTCAATTACACTATAGTTCTAGTGTTTCTAAGAATTACTTCAGCCAATTAGCAAAGTTACGCCAAACTGGTTCAGTTAAGGAGTATGTCCATCAATTCCAAACTTTGTCCTTGCATGTGGAGGATATTACAAAAGATTATTTGAATGACCTATTTCTTGGGGGTCTTAAGGACCACATTAAGCATGAGGTACACATGTTTAACCCACTCAAGGTTTTTGATTCTATTATCATGGCATGTCGAGTAGAGGAAAAATTTCTTTCTAGTAGAAGGTAGACCTTTTCTAGCATAAAATATCGTAACACCTTGTCTCCTTCTTACCCTCGGCCAATTTGGTTGATACCTCAACAAATTGAAGAAAAAAGAACCAAAGGGTTATGCTTTAACTGTGATAGAAAATATGGACCAAATCATAATTGTTCGAGCAAAAATTGTTCTACATTGAAGGATTTGGTGATGAGGAAGAATATGAGGCAACACCAACAGAGGAGGTAGAAAAATTAGAGGAAGAATCTGGAGATCCTCAGCCCACTATTTCATGTCATGCTCTATCAGGTATTAGTGCTCCACAAACCCTTCAAGTTGTGGGTTATCTTAAGAAGCATAAGGTAACAGTCTTGATTGATTCAGGGAGCACACATAATTTCATCAATCATAAGTTGGCAACAAGACTAAATTGTTTCATCTACCCAACACCTGAATTTCAAGTAATGATTATAGATGGTGGCACAGTCCAATGTTCAAGTAAATGCCATAAAGTCAAAATCATGATGGGTGATTACACATTGGAATCTACGATGTTTTCTATTCCCATGGGCGGAGCTGATATTGTCTTAGGTGTTCAGTGGCTCACTACCTTGGGCACCATAGAGATAAATTTCCAAGAATTGTTCATGCGCTTTCATTCTGAGGGTAAAAAATTTGAACTTTAAGGTCTACAAGCTAAAGATCCTCTAGTGGTGAGTTCTCACCAAATGTAGAAGATTCTTAAAAAGGGGTCTGAAGGTTTTGTAGCACGATTATTCTCTATAGAAGTCCAACCACAAATGAAGGTATTGCATCCTAATCTTCAAAAGGTTATTAATCAACATGTAGTTGTCTTCAAGGAACCAAGAGGATTGCCACCTGAAAGAGAGCATGATCATGCTATTCAGTTGATTCCAGGAAGCCAACCCCCCAACATCAGGCCTTATAGATATCCATATGTGCAAAAGAGTGAGATTGAGAAGATGGTGGAGGAAATGTTGGAAATGGGTATTATTTGTCACAGTCAAAGTGCCTATTCTACTCCCGTGGTGATGGTGCGTCGCAAGGATGGAAGATGGCGCATGTGTCCAGATTACAGAGAGCTTAACAAGTTCACTATCAAAGATAAGTTTCCTATTCCCATCATTGATGATTTATTAGATGAGTTACATGGTGCCATTTATTTTACAAAACTAGATCTACGTTACGGTATCACCAAATTAGATTCAAGCAAGAAGATATTCATAAGATAGCTTTTAGAACTCATCAAGGCCATTATGAATTCCTAGTGATGCCATTTGTCCTTACCAATGCTCCCTCCACATTCCAAAGCTTGATGAATTCAGTATTTAGACCATTCCTAAGAAATTTTGTCTTAGTATTTTTCGATGATATACTCATCTACAACAAATCGTGGGAGAAACACTTACATCACGTCAATACTATCTTAGAAGTCTTAGAGAAACATCAAATTTATGCCAAGCCTTCAAAGTGTTCTTTTGGGGTACAGGAAGTGGAATAATTGGGCCATATTATTTCTCATGAAGGTGTTAAGGTGGACCCTCACAAGATCCAGGCCATGGTGGAATGGGAAACCCCAAGAACCCTCAAACAATTACGAGGTTTCTTAGGTCTCACAGGGTATTATCGTAGATTTGTCAAAAACTATGGTAGTATAGCAACACCACTCACAAAATTATTGAAGAAGGACTCCTTTCAGTGGAATGAGGAAGCATCTAGGGAATTTGAAAAATTGAAGGTAGCTATGTGCACCACTCCAGTATTGGCAACCCCATATTTCTCCAAAACTTTCGTAGTTAAGTGTGATGCTTCAGGAAATGGAATCGAGAAGCAGTACTAATGCAAGAAGGACACACCATTTATTTTAAGAGCTGAAAACTAAAAGGAAAGAATTTTTTAAATCCCACATATGAAAAGGAAATGATGGCAATACTACATGCAGTCAAACAATGGAGACCATACTTGATGGGTAGACATTTTAAGGTAAAAATTGATCATGATAGTTTGAAATATTTCTTAGAACAACATCTATCTTTAGAAGAACAACAAAAATGGGTCACTAAGATGTTGGGATATGACTTTGAGATTGTTTATAAGAAAGGAAAGGAAAATTTGGTCGTTGATGCTCTGTCTAGGAGGGATGAGTCCGCCGAAGCATTGTTATGTGCCATCTCTATACTACATGTAGATTGGGTAGATCAAGCATGAGAAGAATGGAAGAAAGATGTAACCACACATACTCTCATTCAAAATATCCAGAAGATCCATCCATATCAGATCAATTTATATGGAAGGGGGATTAATTGTGGTACAAAGATTAGTTATTCTATGTAAGAACTCTACACTTAAACTCCATGTTCTTTCGAGCTACATTCTTCTCCAATAGGGCCATGTTGGGGTCCTGAAAACATATCATAGAGTTAAAGAAGGGGTTGAAAGGAGATGCTCAAAAATTTGTGGCAGAATGTTTGGTTTGCCAAAAAAATAAGGGTGAGACCATTAAGACACCTGGTCTTCTCCAACCTCTGTCTATTCCTAGTGAGTGATAGGAAGAGGTATCAATGGATTTCATCACAGGATTACCTAAATCAAAAGGGAAAAGTGTCATCATGGTCGTGGTAGACATACTTACCAAATATGCTCATTTTTGTGCCATGGCTCATCCTTTCACAGCTAGTATCATTGCCATCTCTTTTATGGATACAGTTCAAAAGCTCCATGGCACGCCAAAATTTATAGTAAGTGATTGTGATCCAATATTTACAAGTAAATTTTGGACTGATCTTTTCTTTTCTAGGTACCCAAGTAGCCCAGAGTTCCTCTTATCATCCCTAATCAGATGGGCAAATTGAGGTGGTAAATAAATGTTTAGAGGGATATCTTTGATGTTTACTTCAGATAAACAAGAATGTTGGGTGAAATGGTTGCCACTAGAAGAATGGTGGTACAATACTTCATTTCATACCTCCTCCAAAATTTCTCCATTTCTGGCACTTTATGGGTACCATCCATCACTCATATCTAGCTTGAAGGTCAAACCAAAGGTGAGAGAATTTGAAGATCACATTCAACATCAACATGAGGTAATCTCTAGTCTTAGAGAAAATTTGGCACGGGCACAAAACTGTATGAAGCAACAGGCTGATCAACATAAGAGTGAGTGACACTTTGAAGAGGGAGACTTTGTTTTTGTAAGGTTACAGCCATATAATAAATTATCCTTGAAACAACAGCAAAAGGATAATAAGCTTGCTCCTAAATACTAACAATTTCAACTTGCATAGATCTCTAATTTCTTCTCAACAACAGTCTTCCCTCCCAGGGGTAATTCATTAGGTTTATTAATTTTAATAGAAAAAAAAGCAATCTCATCTACTGATTTTTTTGCATCTCGTATCTTTCACCAACCAATTCCGACCTATCTTTTCTCGACAATACCTACCCTATGCAAACATTTTTTGTATCTTAGGCCTTTAGTTCACTATCTGATGCATGAATTTTCATTTCCAATTCTTTATTTAAATGAATGTCACCTACTTGTATCAGCAAAGTGGTTCTCCCATAGACAATTTGAGTGCATCAATCATAGAGAATTCTCCATCCATCCCAACATCAACTTCATCATTTTGACAATCTACATAGTTGTGTGGTGTTTCAAATGAAGGTATATTTACATCTTTACTAGATAAAGTTTCAAATAATCCTCATAGCTTAATTTTAGATTGACCACTTACTGAATCAATTGTAACATTTTCTTGGGACACTACACTTTTAACCCCTCCTAGTGTTTCCTCTATATAAGCTAAAGGTGTGGGAAAGGAATCTAACTGCTTCATACATGGTGGTGGCATATCTTGTTGAGCTCAAGAAAACTCAATCATTTTAGGTTTAGGGGAATCTATCACTACATCCTTGTGCTTATGTGTCTATGGTGAATGAGCACCCACTCTTACCAATACTAACACCTGGTCAATCTTGTGTTTCTTGTGCATTCTTTCAAATTGTATTAGGTCCTGGTCCTTTTCGCTCTTCTTATGAGGCCTAGCTTGGGTATGACAACTTGTAATAGCCTCGCTCATTATTTTTCTAGTACCAGTTACCTTTGGTGAATCACTTGGGTGAACAACCTATTTTTCCAAACCCTTCTTCATCTTTGCTTGAATTGGTGCTGCAAAAGTAATGGGGGAATTCTCCATCATCTTTAGAAGCATTTCCTCCATTTTGTACTTGTGAACTAACATAGGAGTTCTAGTTCCACTAGTGGTTGATGTACATTCATCAATGAGCTCAGGAGTAGCCCTCTTAGAGGGAAATTGAGGGGTTTTTCCCTCTAATGGGTCAATATTATCATCACCCTCCCTTAGAGTTGGAATATCATTACATAAGATACACAAAATTTTTAAGTTGTTAAGGACCCTTGTATTCTATATTGACGATCAATATTTATATGGGCCAACCAATCTACCATTCTCCTCATCACATCTATTGTCCTTACATAAGGATCATCAAATTCTATCTCATTCCATCTTTGTGGGATTGTAGGTTGAATTTCTATTTTTGATCAACATAGTACTTGTTTACTTGTATTGGGATCATCCACAATCCCATAGGATAATACTTGAACGCACTTACCGTGAGAAAGAGAAAGGAAATATGGTGTACATCATGGATGATGAGGAAGTTGAGAACCTAGATATTGAACATTCACGGGGGTGCATGAGGTCTTGGATAGTGCGAGATAAGGATACGCGCACATACCATGAATCAATGAAGACAAAGAAGATGAATATAGGATTGGAGGCTGAGCCTAAGGAGGTTATAATTAGATACTATTGGTCTGAATCGGAAGTGGAAAAGATCATTCATTACTCATGGATTATCAAGACTTATTCCCTTGAGGGTATCACGAACTTAAAGGCGTGCATTAGTAACTTGGGGAAATGAAGATAAATCTTAAGGGAGGTGCACAACCAGATTAGAAAGAGGCCTTATAGAATGAACCCTAATTTGCATGAAAAGGTAAAAGAAGAGATTGATAACATGTTGAAATATAAAATTATCAAACCCTTGATGATTTAGAATGGGTTAGTCCAATGGTGATCGTGATCGAAGGATGGACAAATTAGAATATGCATGGACTACGAGAGCTAAATGTTGCATGTGTAATGACCCTTTTCCTACACCATTCACTGGAGGAAATATTGGAAGGGGTGACGGGGTGTGAAATATATTCTTTCAAATATGGGTTTTCCAGTATCATCGAGTTAGGATTACTTAGGAGGATCAAGAAAAGAAAACTTTTACTACCGAATGGGGTAGTTTTTCTTATACTCGATGCCTTTTGACCGATAAATGTGCGTGTTGTATTCTCGTGGATAGTTTTTCAGAATTCAAAGATTTTATTCACAACTTCTTATAGGTTTACCTAGATGATTGGACAATATATGGGCTTGTGAAAGATCATTGTGATAATCTATGCTTAATGTTTGAATGGTGTAGATAATTAAGTATCTCTTTGAACATCAAGAAGTGCATATTTGCTACACCTTTTGGAATACTGTTAGGACATATAATCTGCAAGGAAGGTTTGTTGGTTGATCCAACTAAGGTTACAGTCATTCTAGGCCTGGAAGTGCCTACCATTCAAAGTGAGGTGCGTGGATTTTTGGGTCACACAGGATATTATCAGAAGTTCATCAAAGGGTATGCCAAAGTTTCTACACCCTTGGAAGAATTACTAAAAGGGAAAGGTACATTTTATTGGGGAGAACCGCAACAACATGCATTTGAGATATTAAAGGAAAAACTTATTACCACGCCCATTCTACGCTTTCAATCATGGTATAAACCATTTCATGTGCATGTGGACACCTCTAGCTTGGCCATTGGCACTGTATTAGCTCAACCTAGCGAAGGTATTGTAGATCATCCAATTTTTTTTCTACTAGGAAGTCGATTCTTCTTGAACACAATTATACAACTACAGAGTGTGAAACTTTGTCAATGATCTATGCATTGCACAAGTTTTGTGCGTACTTCTTAGTAACCCCATTTTTGTTTTACACAGATCACATGGCATTGAAGTATTTGGTGAAAAAACTCGTATTACAAGGGTGCATATGTATATGGGTACTCCTATTTCAAGAGTTTGACTTCAGAGTTGTGGTCAATCCAGGAAAACGTAACTCTAGACCAAACCACTTGTCTAGAATACACTCAGGAGAAGGAGCACCGATAATTTAAGAAACCATGCAAGATGTATAGCTATATAGGTTACAATGCTCACCATCATAATTAGAAGACATTGTTGTCTTTCTATGGACTAGTGTGGCACCAGAAGGAATGAAGGCATTAGAAAAGAAGCAACTTGCTATATGTGTGGCACCATTTATGTTAATCAGTGGTGACCTCTACAAGTTTGGTAAAGATGAAGTATTATGTCATTGTGTATTAGAGTATGAGTGCAAGGATATTATGGAATAATACCATGGTTGTATTTCAAGAGGCCACTACGTAGGTGATGCTAAAGCATGCAAGATCCTACTTGATAGATTATGGTGGGAGACATTGTATAAAGATTGTAAAGCATATTGCAAAGCGTGTGACCATTTTTAGTGTCTAGGTAAACCATGGCAAAGAGATGAGAAGGCTTTAAGACCAATTACTAGTGCCGAACCATTTGAGAAATGGGCCATCGAATTTGTAGGACCTATTTTTTCAACCATGCGTAGGAATGGGTTACGCTATATCATTACTTGTATGTATTATCTCATAAGGTGGGTAGAAGCAACACCTACAAAGGATTGTATGCGGTGGTTCTGACAAATAGGTTTTTATGGGAGAATGTTGTTACAAGACATGGATGTCGTTTAATTTTGACAAGTGATAGGGGTACACACTTTTTAAATGAAAGCATAAGGATCCTATTAGATGAGTTTATGGTTGCCCACCATAAGACTACACCTTACCATCCTTAGGCAAATGGAACTGTTGAGGATTTCAACAATATTTTGAGCCATACATTGACAAAAATTTGTGATGTTGGAAGAAAGGATTTGGATGATAAAGTATCAGCTGTTCTTTGGGCATATAGAAACACTTATAAGAGATTGAATAAGGCCACACCATTTCAATTTTTGTTTGGCGTTGAATTTGTTCTTTATAGAGTTCATGTTACCATATTTGCACATTGCACATGTTAGAGGTCTAGATGATGAGCACACCTTAGAAGAATGGATTGAAATGATGATTCAGTTGGATGAGTAAAAATCCATAGCACACTAGATTCAAAAAGAAAAGGCTAGGCAAAAAGCATGACATGACAAAAATATAAAGGATAAGAAGTTGACGATTGGAAAAATGGTACTTCTTTACGAATTTAAGTTCTTCTCGCCATCTAGAAATCTCAACATACATTGGTTGGGGCCGTATATCATAACTTACATACTTGAATCAAGTGTTTGCCTTGTTAGAAACACTTGATGGAACACGGCTCCCCGGTTACTTTAACAGGAGTAGGTTGAAGCCCTACTATAAATAAGTCTTCTTGGTGTTTGTAATAAGGAAGTATTACCATTTAGATTAGGTTTTCAATTATATATTTTCTTAATGTATTTACTTCATTGTCGTTATGATTTGTAAATTTAGTTGTTGTTCTTGTGTAATAAGCACACTTGCATGCATGAAGATAATTACTATGTGAAGAATGTTTATGCGCAGAGGACTGCACAGACTTTTAGTGTGGGGTGGTTGTAGTTATCCAAGTAAAAGATTGTGGGAATTAAAAGGTGAAAGGAATAAATCACACGGGTGTGCTTTAATTCAAAAGAAGACTGCTTCTCAAAAGTGACCAATGATGGAGATGAATGAAAGGATAGTATAATACAAGGTAAGCAAAGGCCATGATAACTACTAGGAGAAGGTACAATGATGAGGTACTCAGGTGCAAGGGCATGCGGTGAAGATAATTTTGTGACCGAGTAGGAAGGCATACTAGAAGGTTGTAGAATGGGGCACGAAGATTTACCACATGGAACAAATGAATTTGGTCAATGAATGAGAGGATATTTGGTAGGTGAAGGAGTAATAAATGCATCAAAATTTGAAAAACTATATAAGGATGGGATGTGAATTCATTTTTAACTTTACGACTAAGATTATTTGAGGAAAGAGCTAAGTACAAATATCCGAATGATCTAGTTAAGGTGCGAAGGGTGTGAAACCAACCGTGACAAACAAATATGTGCAAAAAGAAGCTTGCATCCCGGTGGTGAAGGGTTTGAGAGAACTAAGGTGATAGAGAGGAGTTAGGGCACAAAGTTTCCACCGAGGGCAAAATTTAATCGAGATAGGATTTGATTCACAAATTACAAAGTTAAAGAGGAGATGATTGCAAGGTAAAAATGGCAACCAAGAAGGTAGGCTGCAGAGAGAAAAGGAAAGAAGAAGGTGGTTGTCGAGGAGGAAGAGATGTCACCCGAGAGCAATTTTTAGAAATGCAATATCCAAAAGGAGTCATCATCGGCCAGAAATAGGATTCACACATCGAAAGAAAAACTTAGTGAATACAATCACATGACCTCGAGAGAACAAGAAGGAGCTCGATTCCTTGTTCACTACGAGGATGAAAAAATGTACGGAAGAAAAATGATGCGGGCGAGAAGCTTATGAAGATAATTGGGGTCTACCAATTATATGAGCTTCCATATTTTAGGAAGTATGATCCCTTGTACCATTGGCTCATGAGAAGAGTGCATGAGGACTTCTTCTACTTTGCAGGACACAAAGTTTGAATCTCATCCATGCTTATCTCAACAGGTGATAGGTTTGAAGGCCACAAGAGAGGATATAAAGAATGATCTCATAGATAAAGCCACAATCTTAAAGACTAGACATGAGTTGGGGTACCCAAGGGAAGGGTGTGCGTGGTATGGATATAGAAAAATTGAAGAACTATCTAGTTGTGTAAGCAACATCACACCTTGTTACAAAAATGAATGACCAAGAGTGGTGGTCACGGGTAAATACTTTGTGGTTACATGATGCGCACAAGATGTCGAAGGAGTATTCTATAATATTGTTGGATACATTATAGAGAAAATAGTCGAAAAGCATGCACAATAGGGAAGATCATATTTGAGGATGTTCTATTATCACATGTATTCATGGAAATCAAAGTACTAGATGGGTCAAGGAAAAGGTATGGGAATACCCCATGGAGAATAAATCATCACCGAAAGTTTTAACAAGTACCTATATAAAAGGTCCATGATATATGAAATCAAGAAAAGGGTAGAGAAATGGTATGACATGCTCCACATGGCATTTGAAGAAGAGTGGTGCATTCCATAGGACCTACCATTAGTAGTGGGGAAACAAGTCTAGTTTGTTATGTATCAACATTTCCACATCACGTGCTTCCCAATGAGAGATGGAGTCTACAACCCTTGGTGTAAATTTCTTTACGTATTCACTACAAGGTATTTCCAAGCATCTATTCACATTCACGAGACACACGCCAACTATTATTCAATGTAGATAAGGTAGACTCATACTACCACACATTGAGGAAGAAGTATATGTATTCAATAAGAAGTGCTTCACAAGAGGCTCATTTCGGAGGTGTTGAATACTAAACCAATAAGTCCTGGTTGTAGCACATATAGGGTGATTAGTGTATCTTTAGCTGAATTCCAAAATGGAGAATAATAAGTATGTTGAGAATGAATTCATACTCCCAGGGCCACCAAAGGGTAAGCACACAATGGAAAACATATTGGTGCAAAGGCCCACAGAAACTGTTGAAGTAGAGGATGAAGAAGAGGAGCGTGAAGATAGTGGAGGCTTGGAGCATAAAAGAAAGCAACCATATGACAGAGAAGAGTCACAACGCATGACCATTCCACCTCAAGGATAAGATGAAGAGGAAGATACAGAGGTTAAGTAGGGGGAGCATAGCTTTAAGAAAGTATTCAGACACACAAGGACTCAAGTTGGAACCCCACAAATGGTAAGGAAATCAGCTTGTCTCTCTCCACAAAAGGAGACCAATCAGCCAAAGAGAAGAAGAAAGTTAAAGTTGGATGAAGAAGTAGAGGAATCGGGGAGAGTGAGTATGCATCTCCTACCCCACTCGAGCAAGAAGATGAGCCACAAAATGAGGAAGAGAAAAAATATGAAGAGATGAAGGATGAAGAAGAAAGAGAGAAGGAAACCTCTGGATCAACGCATGTGACTACTTAAGGTGTAATGGGACAGACTCCTAACATTGAAGCTACAATATCCAAGGGTCCTAGATCAAAGAGGATGAGTAGGGAACATAGTGCACAACTCATGGGCTATGTAGAGGACATTGGAAAAATCATCCATGCCCATTTCCAAAGCAATGTAAAACAAAAGGATTTATTTGGTTGGGAATTAATGGATGGGGATATGGCTACCGCTCACACTCGAAAGAAACTCTCTTGGTCGTCACAAACCCACATGGATGAGCCTAATTTTTATGTATGTGAGGAGTCAAGATGAATGAAGAAGACACCTTAGTCCGGCACATAACAATTAAACCTACTGTTATGTCAGATGAATAGGTTAGCAATGCACTAGTAAAGGTTTCTACTGAGGTTATAAGAAGAAACATGGAAAAGGCCAAAAAAATCGAGTGTTGTGTGAGGAGTTGAAGACAAAGGATGTAGTGATAGACACCGACTAAAGAGAAGGACTTGGAAAAAAATAGCGTGTTAATTGGCATGGCAGAGGCCATTGGAGATCACATAATGAAAGTGAGCTGCATCTGAAATCTTAGGTACTGTAACAATTCCCCTCGGTAATACATTATCTTAGAGCTTTGGTGGACTTAGTATTGGAAGAGGACACAATCAAAATTACAAAACCAAATAATCTGAAGAAGAGGTGGAAAGGGCTAAGGTGGAAGTAGTAAGAAAGATTGTATCATACGAAGGCCTACATGGCAAGCACTCCAAGAAGAATTGAAAAAGGTGGATCATGCCATAAATATATGCACACTCCAGAGGTGATGATAAAGGTAAAGAATCTGAAGAAGATAATGTAGTCCGTAAGGCTAGGAAGGATGATACCTTGGGCCATGTAGAATGGTTAACACTCGTAAAGAAAAAGCATGAGGCCTTGGTAGTAGCACAAGAGCCACATAAGGAAAGATTAGATGAGCTTAGGAAACTCATCACAAAAAATATGGATGCACTGGAAGGAAAACATATTGCAATTTTCAACATTGTGTTAGTATTATAGAATGAAAAAGTGAGGTTACCCAAGATGAACTGGAGTCTATTATTATGGACATACCAGAGCATACAAAAAAGCATTCACTGAGTGGCAAGCCTTGGAGGCTAAAATAAAGGAGGAGTATCTAGAGTTGATCCATGAAAATGATACGAGAGGAGGTTGCCTCATGAAACATTCTTTATTCATCTACATTATTTATTATTATTTCCAATCAACATGCTTTACTTCAGTTTGGAAGATAACCATTGTTTGGATGACAATGATATTAGTGTGGGGTAATGTTGATTAGAGAATACTTGATAGAGATCACACAATAATTCTACAGGAGAGAAGGCTCGATCAAGGGCACGGAGGGATAGGAAGAACTCCTGTGCAAAGGGCAAGTTCAACTTTTTGGACTTAGCCATTTTTAGCATGAAAACCAATTTTTAGAAGATGGCATGTAGAGCACATAAACCAGGTAGAGACGTGGGTGCCACACATTATCTATCTTTAGAGGATTGAATCAAAGTGTTTTGTATGGAGATGAGATAAGAATAGGATTATCACTTTAGTTAACTGTAAGAAGTCTATAGATAGCACACTTTCATGTGTGGTTATGCCTATAAACGGCATGTGGCTATTAACAACATGCAACCTATTTTTTGGAATAGATGAGCAAAGAAGGAAAGTCCCCACCCTATATACATATGATGTGAATCACATAGGAGTAGAGAGATATATAGGTATATGTAGAGTATAAGAGGTAAGCATAAAGAGATATGTGCCTATGATTGGATTATTGTATTAGATCCATGTGCGCATCAGTATAGATTTCCATTATTCTAAGGAGATTCTTTGTTTAGTAATAGATGGAAGATATTGGCTGAATCTAAGTATCATTCCTGTGTGTAACCGAGTAGTGCTTGTTCTTGATTTAGTCATGATTATTGTTTAAGCTTGGTCTTTCCTAGATTTGAATATGGAAAGCATTGGAGAATGATGGACTAGTTATGGATCTATATTTTTTTTCCTTCATCATGCTAACATCCTACTACAACAACCCTAAAGAGGGACCTGGTACCTTTGTACACTTCAGGTGAGTGCTCTGTCTAGGCCGAGTGATGTGCCAAAGCACATCTAGGGTATTAACCGTGAATTCTAGGCTGCATCACATCGACATTTCTTGAAGTTAGCATTTAGTATGAGACTTGGGAAATGTTTATGCCCTGAAACATTATAGCTTAGATATGTCATCATATAGAAATATAACCGTGAAGTGTCTCCCATTTCAATCTTCACTTCCGTGATTAAACATGTGACCATAGAGTACTTCTGCAATGAAGGTGGCCCAAGTAGATACTTCCTTTCTCTCTAGAATAATCCAAATATATGTGGTCATCCATTCCTTAAAATAATTTTTAGTTTCTAAACTTACCATCCGACTTAACAACACAATTATTTCCTTAACGTCCTCGAATAACAATGCCCTAACCAGCCTCTTGGGAAGTCTATATGTTGCCCTTTTCTGTAAGAAGCTATTATGTGTTTATCATCTTGGCATAAACCTTCTTTTTCTCTTTGTAATCTGTAAGGCTAATTGTATACCAATGGTGATGGGATTTGTAATGAAAACAAGCTTTAGCATTATCCTAGGTGCAATCGGTGTGTTAATGTCAACATTGCATCCCCACTCCCATCTAATATTTGTTTTATGCCTTCTAACAATCAACTTATGCACCGGTGTCGGTTGTCTTGTCTTGTCAACTCGCATAAAACAAATTTATCATCAACATACCTAGGTAATTTATAAGGTTTTTCCTCAAAGCCACTAGAATTGATGTAAGTGAAACTTTTCTATTGGATGAAGTAACACCCATACTCCATAATCACATGCCCGGCTTGTTCATATATTATGTATTGTCCCCATTCTATTTTGAAAAGATAAATGAGGGGTCTAAAGAAGGAATCATTAACTAACCTCACATTACTAATCAAATTGGCCAATCAGAATCGAGGAAAAAAATTCATGCATCGACATTTATAGAATTCAACATTTGATACTGCACTGGGAAATGTTTATGCCCTACAACATTATAGCTCAAATATTTCGTCATATAGAAATCTAACTCTCGTAGTGTCTCCCATTTAAACCTTCGCCGCAGATTAAACATGTGACCATAAAGTACTTCGTAATGAAGATGGCCCAATAGATACTTCCCTTTCTCTCCAAAATAATCCAAATATATGTGGTCATCCATTCCTTAAACTCATTTGTAGTTTCTAAACCCTCCATCCAACTCAACAACACAATGATGTCCTCAACTTCCATGATATATATTTCCTAACTTGACCTCTTGGGAAGTCTATGTGTTGCCCTTTTTGTAAGGAGCTATTGTGTGTTTATCATCTTGGCATAATCCTTCTTTTTCTCTTTGTAATCCTACAAGGATAATTGTATACCAATGGTGATGGGTTTTTAATGACAAGAAGCTCTAGTGTTATCCTAAGTGCGGTTGGTTTTAATGTTAACACACGCATCCCAACTCCCATCTAACACTTTTCTCTTCACAAGGTCATAATTCATGGTGTAGTACCATACTAATTATGGGCATTAGATAGATGGTGGGATGGAACCTGCTAGAGAAATACAATTTTCTTGAATTGCCTTTGGATTCAATTTTATCGAGGCTACCTAATCTTTGGAGGAAGTTGTTCAAGTCAACATTCATTAGGTATGTGTCTGTAATATTGTCTAAATCACTTGTGACTACCGACACGACCGAGAATGAGGATGGCATGGTTTTCATTTTCAAAAACCCTAGCTTATTTGCAAATTCGTTTGTTAACAAGAGAGAAACAGAGGAATTTCTAGTTCTTACTAGTTTCCTATGATTACCTCGAGAAATTTGACCTCAAATCAATAGTCCCTGCAATTCTCTTGCCCACAAATCCAAGCTTCTCTATCAAATTCACAATACTTCATGATGGTGCTATTTGAAAAACAACAAATCGATTAACAAGGATGAGAAAACACTTAGCCAAAAATACCTTTGATGGTGCGTAAGAGCATTGATGGTGGTAGAAATAAATGCATTGCATCTCAACCATCCACCTCATCATTTCCAACTTTAAAAATGAGTCGTCCATGTGGAGAACATCCTTCATCAAAAGCGGGCACAAGGGTGTACTTTGCATCTTATAATACTTTTTAGAACTTATATACTTTTAGGCATTTTGACCTGTCGGTCCACTCTTTGACTTTTAACACAGGCATGACACGTGGTGCTTCATGGGAAATAGTAGAGCTGTGGGCGGTTTCTATAAATTTCACTTTTTCAGTTAAAAACCCCAAAGTTCCAAAGTTCTTTTGATAGCCCGCTCCCCACTCTCTTGATAAAATGGCCATGTATCCTCTTCTCGGGCCTTAAGCATTCTTCTTATCTTTTTTCATTTTATACCAAATTGCATAAAGAACACAACCAGGCCCACCTTCTCATATCTGTTTGACTCATGACACATGCATATCTTCAAGGATAACTAAGAACTTATATATGTTTCTTGATAATTTCTAATATTCAAGGAATATCCATCGAACGGGTCAATTTTTGCATTTTACAAACATGAAAAAAGTTACAAGTTCACAAGTTGTCCTCGTATCTCCACATCCAACTAGAAACCGGCACGTATCGATGGGTGGCATGATAACATTTGATTTTGCACTACACACATGCATAAATAGTGTGTACCTTTTCCTTTGAGAGATCAATCAAGAAAGTGCTTTAAGTTCCTGCCATTAATAGGAAACTCAAGTAATTATCCATCTAAATCCTTTAAGAAAAAGGTATGCTCGCCAATTTTAATGTCAATGGAGTAAGGACCCATCCATAATGCATCAAAATTTCCATGTTTTCCCTTGTCCTCATGTCTACTATCCCATAGTAATACAAGGTATCCCACACTAAACACTCGAGGGGTCACCTTTTTATCAAATAGTTTTTTCAAATTTTCTCTAAATCTCAAGTGTCTCTGATGGGACTCTCTTCTTATTTCATCTAATTCAACAATTTGATTGATTCTTGCATCATACTGGACTAACTTCCTGATCTTCAATTTGCTGAAGGAATTGGTATGAATAAAATTGCATATGTAGGGAAAGACGGATTGGGCTCCATACACCAATTAAAATGAGACCTTTCTAGTAGCTCTCTTAACAGTAATTCTATCATTCTACCAGAAAACTTCAATTGGTCTCGTCATCTTCGTTTATTTTTTTCCAAAGTCCTGATTATTTTCAACAAATTCTTATTGCTTGATTCCACTTGCCCATTACCTTGAGGATTGTAATTAGATGTATATGTAAGGTTTATTACATACTCCTGAAACATGGCTACTAAGGGCTTGGCTGATAAACTCATAGCATTATCAACAATTATTTTAGCAGACACTCCAAATCTACAGATTATATGATTTAAAATAAAATGCATAACAACCTGATGAGTTGCCTTTTAGTAGGAATTGTTTCAACCCATTTGATGAAATAATCAGTAGTAACTAATATCCATATGTGGCCTACACTTGAAGGGTCTGAGATTTCTCCAACAAATTCCATACCCCATTGTTTAAAAGGAGCTTCAACTGATACTGGTTGTAAAGGGAGAGCTCCTGAAGCTTTCAATCTTCTTGAGAAGCGTTGGAAACTCTCACATTTTCTAACTAATAAAGTTGTATCTTTGAAAAGTGTAGGCCACCAATAACTAGCTCTTAAAATATTATGAGTAGTTACTCTTCTAGCAAAGTGCCCCCACAAAATCCTCCGTGAAACTTAGAAATTATCTTAGGGGCTTCTTCTTCAATAATGCATCTCAAGAGAATCCCTTTAGGATTCTTCCATGCTAGTCCAAAATTAGTGATAATATATTTTTGGGCAGCCAACCTAAGTGCTCTTTTCTAATTTTTACTCAAATGTCCAGGAAATTCCAAATTCTTAAGATAAAACATGATATCCTTGTACCATGCTGAATTAATCAATATTTCATGGACATTCATATCTTCTCTCTCAATTTCATTTATTTCCATTACCTACAGGTTGCTCTCTACCATTATCTTTGCCAACCCTAAGCCCCTAACTAACTTGGTGGTTTGAATATCCATGTCATACTCTTGTAATTTTTTACCCACCAACATATTTTTCTTGATACTTCCATTTCTGATAGGATATCCTTGACCATGGTATGAGGAACAAAGGCCGTAATATTGGAGCTCAAAATATATGGTCTAAAGACTTTCATTGCTCTTACCAAAGAAAAAGCTTATATCTCCATAATAGTATATCTTAATTCTGCTCCTTTAAGTGCCTTGACAAAGAAAGCAATTGGCCTTTCATTTCCTTCATCATCTTTTGTAGTAGTACAAAAGAAATAGTATTCTCAGAAGAAAAATAAACATTTGGAAATCTTTCTTGTAATCAGGGGCTGCCAAAACAGGGGCATTCTTCAATGCTTCTTTAATCCCAACAAAATATTGGATAGCTTTTTCTTCCCATTTGATAACTTGATCCTTTTTTAGCATACTTGTAATGGGGATAGTCATTTCAAAAAAGTTAGAGATAAATCTCCTGATGAAATTTATTTGTCTAAAAAAGGATTGAATTCCCTTTTTGGTTTTGGGTATAGGAACTTTTCCAATAGCTTCTACTCACTTAGGATCTATCATAACCCCTTCCTTAGATACGATGTGTCCCAATAATTTTTCCTTCTGAACCCCAAAGTGACATTTTTAGGATTCAATGAAATACCATACTCTCTGCACCTTAACAACATTTTCTCCAGATGTTGCAAGTGATCACTTCTTCTTCTTAAAAACACTGCCAGATCGTCTTGGTACACAACAATGAAATCATTTATATATCCTGAGAATGCTACGTCCATAGCTCTTTGAAAATTTTCTCTAGCATTCATTAGACCAAATGGAATTATTACATACACATAAGTACCCCATGGGGTGGTGAAAGCGGTTTTAATTCTTTTTGATTGCTTTACTACCACTTGATTATATCCTAAGAACCCATCCAGAGTAGACAATAATTCAGAGCTAGTAACTAACTACAACATGTTATCCATATTGGGAAGGGGATAATTATCTTTGATTGATGCTTTATTCAGGTTCCTAAAATCCACACACAACCTTATATCTCCATTCTTTTTTTGAACTGGCACTAGATTTTCTACCCACGAAGAATACCTTGTGGGTTATATAATACCTCCACCCCTTAACTTTTTAATTCTTCTTGCATTTTGAGGGAGAGAATTGGATTGATTGGTCTTTTATTTTTCCTGAATGGCTTAGCATTAGCTTCCAGTGGTATTTCATGCTAGAAAAGGTCTTCACTATATGCTTTCACCTCTGAATATGACCATGCCAAACAGTCATGGTACTCTTTCAACAATTGGACATATGATCCTTTTTATTCTTAATTCAAGTTTCTACCTAACCATATTATCCTAGGTTTGTTCGTTTCTAGGTTGTGTTCTTCCACATCTCTCAAAGATGACATATGCCTAAACATAATGCAATCAACATTATCAAAGTTTGACTCAAGTGCAACCAAACCTCTTGGAATGGTATTTGTTTTCAACTGAATAATATCTTTACCAAACAAGGTTTCTCTTCCCTCATTACTACAGACCATTGGCTCCCAATCCACATGATGATTTGTGAATTCCCCTTTGTTTTGTAAAAATCTTTGAATTTGGGCATCATCTTCAAAAAATTGCCAATGCTTGACATTATCAGGGACAAATGGTCTTGTCAACACCTCAATGTCATATTCACAATACAATGACATTGTGCAATTTTCAAACCTAGACCATAAATCTTTGTCAATTTGTCTCTAAAACATTTTTCTTTCTCTCATATTATACTATATTGAAAGAGTCAAACATTTTAATGAAATCCCAAAATTCATGCTTGTATTACTTCATTCTCTGACTCTTTGTTGCATACAGCTTGTGGACTTACTTAACCACCAATTCCGAATCTCCTTTAGTAAATAATGTCTTTGATATCAGACCTCCAAGTAATCCTTAAACCCAGAAGCAATGCCTCATATTATGCAATATTTTTGGTGCATTTGAACTAGAGTTTAAAAGAAAATTTGAAATCTTTCTTATCTGGGGATATCAATACAATACCTGCACCATTTCCAAAATTAGAACAAGCTCCATTAAACATCAAAGTCCAAGGGGAACCAAGTTGCTCAAGGAAATTTCCTTTATCGAGTTCATTTTCCTTGAAATCTACATAACCAAAAAAATTGTTAACATCTATATATGTATATAATACTTCATATCAATCATTGTTTGGATCTTTGATCAGGTGTAACATCTTGTTTTCACCATATAAATTCACAAGATTTCCTTCCAATGGTATGGTTACATATGACATATCTATTTGCACACTTCCATCCACACTAGCAACCCATTTCCTTGATAAGAGTATGCCCCATTTGGCTGGGCAATCCATAATAACCACACTCATAGCTAAGGATTTTCCAGGGTAAGCTGCTAATTTTACTATTAATCCTTTGACATATCCAATCACAAGAACTTCCCTTGAATCCATAGTTGTTCATTTCCCAAAAATTTTTGTCACTTTGATGTTTAATTCATTCATTACTTCAAGAGGCATTACATTGCACAAATCTCCCAAATCAAACATACGCTTATGCACCAACCTATCTTTTATAATCAAAGTGGTGTAAAAGTGTTGGTTTTCAAATAGGACTTTTTAGAAGAGCAACAGTCAGGGGACAAGAAGTCCCTCCTCTTTAATGGGAGAGGTTCCCTTATTCTGAAACGAACTTATTTACAAATACACAGAACATTATTTTATGGTCAAACTTGGATATTACGAAAGTGTTTTCCACAAGGATCATCAGTTACGCCAGGACTGAGGAAGGGGAATAAGAAGATGAGCAGAATAGCAACATTCAGAATTATAGATAGCAGAATAATTCTTCGTGTATGCGAAGCTTCAAAGGATTTAAGACAAGATCATTTGCATTAGCTGAATGGGATTAAATTTAAAGACACAAAGTTCCGTAAATAACCTTCTTCAGATTTGTTAATCAAGGACACAAAGTTCCTTCTTGGTTGTACAAGATCTTTGTACTTTGCAAAACTGAAGTGATGCAATCGAGAGAGACTAAACGAGTTAGGAACAAAATGATCTTCACAATATTAAAGGAAAACACAGAGACAACAAGAATCAGATAGACAAAGAACGGAAAGCCCTTTTGTATTGATTTCTTTAAGATCTATTTACACTTTCAGCAAATATCCAAGTTCTTCCTCCTTCAAATGGCGTGTAAAGACCATTATATAGATTACAAATTTCAGTTACGTCTTGTAACCGTTTCTTTTAACTAGAGAATCGTCAAGGAATGCCAAACGCAATACCTTAACCAATTACAAGGAATACGGAAGGAATAGGAAGAAGAGAAAAGAATGAAGAAGGTGACAGGTGGACAGTCACTGAGAAGGACCCACCGTCTTCAGAAACCGCTTCTTGAATTTCTTCCACGTCCCGAGCCATGTCTTTGCCACGAGGACACACTGGGCGTTTCATCTTGAAGATGACAATGGATATCTCTGAAAACCGATGTAATCTGGCGTCTTGAAATTCGTCCCCAAATCGCTTCTTGAATTTGATCCTCGAACTTAAATTCAAATTTAGCACATTCGGTCGAGCGGAAAAAACTAAGTATGAATTGCATTAGGTTCACTTGGGACATGTGAGACGCGAATGCGCGAAACACGCGGCTCGGCCGATTCGGGTAAACAGGAGAGGACGCCTGACAAATGCATTTTGGGACATTTGGGATGAAAAAGAGCGAAGTGCGCGACTCGAGAGTTTCGGCCGAAAATGGGACAGATTGCACTTTTTAACTTTGGGACACTTGGGACAAAAACTTCCGACGGGCCCGAAATGGGACAATTTCGGAGGTTTCGGCCGAAAATGGGGAACAGAGTGCACTTTTTTGATTTGGGACATTTGGGACAGAAAAGTGCGAAGTACGCGGTTCGGATGGTTCGGCCGAAATTGGAATGACTTGCACAAAAGCTTTCGGGACACATGGAACAAAAACTTCCGACGGGCCCGAAGATAGGACAATTTCGGGGATTTCGGCCGGTCGGAGAACAACTTGCACTTTTGTACTTGGGACAACCGGGACAAAAATATCCGACAGGCCCGAAATACTTACAAAATGACCCAAAACTTAGATTTTTTAGACTTCCAAGACTTTTTCCACACCACCAGCTTGACAGAAAAGACACTTAGACTCAAAATTTTGAAATTTTACCTTTGACAGAGCAGGGAATTTTGAGTGGACAACAGCTGGCTCCTTCTGGGGATGACTTGGTGTAAATTCATGGAATGAGACAAGGCAAGAACTTAGACAACTCGGTGAAGCAGACCAGTGCCTTATCCATTGGGTAAAAGGAGTCAAGGACAAACCAATACAAGGGCAACACACACAACAACAGAAGGGAAACACACCAAAAGCAAAAAGCAGAAACACTGTACATAATATACAAGGGACTCCCTAGTCACCTAGGACTTGAACAACTTCAAATACTGCCCACTATAAGGAAGTGGGAGGGGGGAACCATCCATGTAATCAAGATAGAAAGAGTTCTTACCAGCAAAGTGTCTTATCTTGAAAGGTCCAAGCCACAGAGAATCAAATTTTCCATGGCTACCACGAGGTTCGTGTCTTTTGTCCCACAACAGCACGGTATCACCAACTTGGAACTCTCTGCTCCTAGCTTTCTTATCAAACAGAATCTTCACCTTCTGCTGGTGGGCAGCTATTCTGTCAGCAACCTCCAATCTATCCTCGTTCAGTTTGTGCAGGTACATGATCCTTTTGTCCAGAGCATCACTGAAACTAGTGTCTTCAATGGCCTTCATCAGGTGCAAGGCTGGTAGTTCCACTGTCACTGGCAATTGAGCCTCTACTCCATACACTATTTGAAAGGGGGACATTCCAATGGCTCTTTTAGGTGTGATCCTGTCTGCCCAAAGAGCATCGTAAAGTTTCTTATGCCAGTTTCTCTGAGATTCATTGACCAACTTTCTTATGATAGTCACCAGATTCTTGTTGGTAGATTCTGCTTGTCCATTTCCCTGGGGATAATAATCTGAAGAATGAGCCAGAGAGATGCCATACCCGTAGCAGAAATCCATTATCTCAGTTGAGGAGAAGTTTGAGGCATTATCTGTTACAATCTTGTTAGGCACACCATACCTAACCAAGATGTTCTCTTTAATGAAGTTGCATACTACTTCAGAAGTGGTGCTCTTGACTGGAATAGCTTCCACCCACTTGGTGAAGTAGTCAGTAGCAGTTAGCACATGAGTATGTCCAGCGCTAGAAACAGGGTTGAGTGCACCAATGAAGTCTAGACCCCACTGTTGGAAAGGTTCCTCAATCACAACTGGTTTGAGAGGCAAAGAAGCCAATTTAGGTCTTCCCACGAAAGTCTGACAGGCCTCACATTTATCCACCCACTTGGATGCATCTTTGAACAAGGAAGGCCAGTAATACCCTCCACGGAGTATCTTATGAGCTGTGACTGTTGATGAATAGTGCCCTCCACATGCCTGATCATGAAAAGCTGAGAGCAATTTTCTCTGTTGTTCCTTGTCTACACACTTCAGAAATCTCCCATCCGAACCACGCTTGAACAAGGCATTTTCCCACAATACATATTGTGCTGATCTCAATTTAACAGTCCTCTTTTCTTTAGTAGTTAAATGAGAGGGGCATTCCCCGTAGGTGAGAAAATGAGCGATGTCAGCATACCATTCATCAACTGAACTCAGGAACAGAACAGTAGGAAGGTCAGCTTTCTTCTCCAATAACTCATGTTGGGCTCCTTCAGCAATGAGCTCGCAAAGACCTTTTCCCCGAACCAGCTTGGTTGGCTTGATATCAAGGTCATACTCCTGGACCTTAGCCACCCAGTTTCCCCTCTTGGATCCAAATTCTTGTTGCGTGAGAATTGACTTTACAGTCGTATCTGGGACCAGCACCGTAGAGTGAGAGTTGAGGATATAGAAACGGAACTGCTTGACAGCGATGCTTTGACTACTGCAAAGGCATGCTTCTCCATCATGGTGTACTTTAGCTCATGGTTCTTCAGGATATAGCTCATGAAGGCAATTGGTAGCTCATGTTTATCAGAATCTTCCTGGGTTAAGACAAGCCAGAGTACTATCTCTAGCGTAGCAATAGATAATGAAATCCTTGCTGAAATCAGGGCAGGCCAAAACTGGAGTTTTAGCAATAGCTTTCTTGATACCCTCAAAGGATTCCTTTCCTTCAGAAGACCAACCAAATGCTTGCTTTCCTTTCATCATCTGAGAAATATTCAAAGTTAATTCAGCAAAATCAGGGATGAATCTTCTTAGAAAATTGATCTTACCGAAAAAGGAATGCACGCCCTTTTTACTAGTAGGGAGAGGAATCTGTTGGATGGCTTGAACTCGTTCAGGATCAATCTTGATGCCATCCTTTGAGACAATGTGTCCTAATAGCTTTCCCTCTGTAACACAGAAGACAAATTTTTTAGGATTTAAGGAAATCCCATGCTCTCGGCATCTTTGCAGAACTGCTTCCAAGTGGTCGAAGTGATCCGCTCTTGTCTTTGAGAACACTGTCAGGTCATCAAGGTATATGACTATACATTTTCCTTTCAAGCTTCCAAAAGCCAGATCCATGGCTCTCTGGAAGGTGGCACCTGCATTAATCAGCCCAAAAGGCATTCTCTTGTAGGCAAAGGTACCCCAAGGAGTTGTGAAGGCATGTCTTATGTTGATCAAGCCAGATGCTCAACCTCTACCCGATTGTATCCGAGAAAAGCCATCAAGCATGGATAACATCTCGAGCACATGCACCGCTTGCAAAATCTGATCCATCATAGCGAGGGTAGTTATCTTTCGAGAGGCTTGATTCGGGTTCTGAAATCAACACAGATGCGGATCTCCCCTTCTTCCTAACAGTACAATGTTTGCAATCCAAGTCGAATGGTGAATGGGAAAGATGATTTTAGCCTTTAGCAGTTTCTGAATCTCCTGAAATATGGTGTCAGCTATCTTTGGGTTGTACTGCCTCTGCTTCTGCTTGAAAGGCTTGATTCCTGGCTTGAGAGGGATAGAGTGCTGCATTTCTTTTGGCTTGAAGGCTTTTAGATCTTCATAAGAATAAGCAAGCACATCCTTATATTTCCTTAGAAGGTCAATTGCTCTTCTCCTTTCATCTGATGTGCAACACTTCCCGATATTTACCAGCTTCGGGTCATCAGAACTCCCAATATCAATTTTATCATACTCGGTGATTCTTTGAGGTCCAAGGAAGCTTTAGATCTCACGTACCTGTCATGTTTATCAAACAACTCCTCCAAACTCACCAAACCTTTGGGGATCTTGTTTCCTTTGAGCTTAATGCACCCTTCCTGATCAGTTTCTTCTCCTTGGGTGATGGCTTGTCCGAAGGCACGCTCTCACGAGGCAGGTTGTCACTTCCTTCGAAATACAGTTGTTCAAAATTGCCCTTGAGCTCCAGGAAGGAAAGCAAATGCTGGTCGTCGTTGAAGACTTGCCAGTTATTAGTATTGTCAGGGACACTAGGTCGGTGGACCATCTCAATAGTGAACTTATCCTGAGAGAATTCAGGATGAGGAATCAATAGTGACCCTGAGACAGCCAGGAATCAGCTCTGCTGTTCTTTTCTCTGGGAATTGCTTCAATGGAGAAGGCATCAAGGAATTCAATTGAATCCCAAACCTGGTTCCGATAGTGCTTCAGCCTCCCATTTTTTACCTGAAACAGGCTTCTGACTTGCTTCACAATCAGCTCTGCATCACCACGAGCCAAAAGATTTTTTACACCTCGTTCTTTGGCCACTTGCAGTCCAAGGATGAGAGCCTCATACTCTGCTGTATTGTTAGTGTTCTCGAACTGCAATTTGAATGAAAAGGGGTACAGGCAGCCCTCAGGTGATATTAACAGAACACCAGCTCCAGAACCAGCCAAGAACAACTGCCATCAAATTCTAAGATCCAGACACCATTGGGATCCTTAGGTGATATTTTGCAGGGTCGGATTTCATCAGGGGACAAAATCATGTAATTACCATGGCCCCTGTCCTCATAGAGTATTTGTGCTTTAGGATCATCTGTCTTCTGCACAATGTACTCGGACTGCTTCTCAGGTAGTAGCTTCTTCATTTGTCCATTGACAGGTATGAGAGCGTGTGACCAATCCATTTGAATCTCTCCACCCACATCTTTACAGAAGTTTCTGCTTAGCAACATTCCATAGGAAGGAGGAATGTCTGCTACTAGTATGGTAGCCAAGACCTTCTTTTCAGGTAAAGCAGCAAAAGCCACTTGTGCATCTTTAATCCTTCCCACCAAAGGTACTTCCTTACTTTCCATGGAGTAGCAAGATCCATAAGTACGAGTAAGGGTCAAGCCTAAAGCATGAGCTACTTTGGCGGGCATCACATTATCTGAGGCTCCGGAATCTATGACACAGTTACTGAGCCTGTGGCCAGCTATAAGGAGTGTTACATAGAAAGGCTTGATCTTGTCACCAGGTGAGGTGACAGCAGCTACTAGACTGGGCTGTGGTGCAGAAGGAGGTGTGGGCAAAAGGCCTTTGGAGGTGGTCTTGGAATGGGAATTTACAAATTGGATCATCTTGGCAAAAGCTTTTGGATGGGTTTGGTAATATTCAGCCTCTGAAATTTGAACTTTGGTCCTTTTTAGATGATCTACAATGTCAAAGGATCCAGAGGTGGATGGTCCATCATCATTTGGAATCTTAGGCTTATCAACCCTAGGAGAAAAAGAAGAAGAAGTAACTTTAGGGGCAGGATTGGCAGTACTTACCTTTGGTGCAGATGAGGTAGGAATAGGAGATCCTCTTCTGGCAATTACAGGAATAGTTGCAGGCTGCTCTTTGGACTTCTTCAGGGGTTGTGTCACCTTTTCCTCTCGATGTGTATGCATTCGAGAGTCATGACAAATAAGGATTATTGTTCATATCTGCTACCACTTCATCATAGTCATCTGCATCATCAATGCCTTCAGTGGTAAAGAAATTGACTCGAGATCTCTCGGGTTCTTCTGCCTCATCATCAAATTCCTCCAGGAACTCCTCACAAGCTTCATTGTCATCTTCTGGTTCTTCGACCTCGCAAGTTGCATTCACAGGAACTTTGACGGGAGGTCCTTCAAGTGCCAATCTTGTGTGGGGAGCTGGCAAACGGTTTCTAGGTTGAAAATTTCTTCTCGGAACATCTGCATACGGTGCATGCTGAGCTAATTGTTTCTTTATGGCTACTAGATCGTTTGCAAGTTTCTGGACTAATGGATCAGTATTGAGTCCAGAGGTGGAAGAGGAAGAAGCAGCAGATTTGGATTTGGGAGGATCTCTCTTCAACTTCCCTGACATGATTAGGTCATCCTCGACACTAACAGCCAGTTCTTGATCCAGAATTAACGTTCCAAGATTAGCCCTTCTTAGAGCATAACTGACTTTAGGCGTTTGGGCATTCAAAAAGAAACATTTTTGGATTTGATCAACCGGCCGAGTATTCACAGGAATTTTGTTGATCAGTCTGTTGAATCGAGCCACAAATTCTCTCATGGGTTCCGATGGATCTTTCTTTATTTGAGAAATCTGGGCAAGCAGTGCATGCACATCTTCTGCCGGCTTGAAACGACTTTCGAACTGAGTTCTCATGGTATTCCAGTCGATGATGGCACCAAATTAAGGTGATAGAACCCGGTCAAAGAAGCATTGTCCTGTAACGTCTCGACGAACAGTCTTACTGAGACGTCTTCATGTTCAACCCCCAAGACTCCACACGCAACTATGAAGGCTGCAATATGCTCATCAGGGTGCACTTTGCCGTCGCCTTTGAATTTGGGGAAGTTCTTTCGGTTACCTCTAGGTAACTCATGCAAAGGCTGAGTGAGGGCCAGAGGCCCGACACGTTGACCCCATGGTACTTGTGCCATTCTTCTTGGAAATACGGTTCGGAGGGGAACTGTAACACCAGCAAGGATTAAAGCTTGTAGATTAGGACTAGCAGGCTCTGAAGGACTTCTTTCTCGAACAGGTGGAGTGCTCGTTGAACGAGTTCTTCTATTTGAAGGGAAAGGAAAACCCTGTTGCTCCAAAAGCTGAAACTGAGAATCTTCGATACCAAGGGCCCTTCTCCCTCGAGTGAAACGCGGAGTCGCCAGATCAAAGGATGATCGAAAAATTATAGTACTGGAATGTGATTTTCCCCAGCGGAGTCGCCAAAAACTGTTGGTTTTCAAATAGGACTTTTTCAAGAGCAACAGAGCGGGGACAAGAAGTCCCTCCTCTTTAATGGGAGAGGTTCCCTTATTCTGAAACGAACTTATTTACAAATACACAGAACATTATTTTATGGTCAAACTTGGATATTACGAAAGTGTTTTCCACAAGGATCATCAGTTACGCCAGGACTGAGGAAGGGGAATAAGAAGATGAGCAGAATAGCAACATTCAGAATTATAGATAGCAGAATAATTCTTCGTGTATGCGAAGCTTCAAAGGATTTAAGACAAGATCATTTGCATTAGCTGAATGGGATTAAATTTAAAGACACAAAGTTCCGTAAATAACCTTCTTCAGATTTGTTAATCAAGGACACAAAGTTCCTTCTTGGTTGTACAAGATCACTGTACTTGCAAAACTGAACAGTATGCAATCAGAGAGACTAAACGAGTTAGGAACAAAATGATCTTCACAATATTAAAGGAAAACACAGAGACAACAAGAATCAGATAGACAAAGAACGGAAAGCCCTTTTGTATTGATTTCTTTAAGATCTATTTACACTTTCAGCAAATATCCAAGTTCTTCCTCCTTCGAAATGGCGTGTAAAGACCATTATATAGATTACAAATTTCAGTTACGTCTTGTAACCGTTTCTTTTAACTAGAGAATCGTTAAGGAATGCCAAACGCAATACCTTAACCAATTACAAGGAATACGGAAGGAATAGGAAGAAGAGAAAAGAATGAAGAAGGTGACAGGTGGACAGTCACTGAGAAGGACCCACCGTCTTCAGAAACCGCTTCTTGAATTTCTTCCACGTCTGAGCCATGTCTTTGCCACGAGGGACACACCAGACGTTTCATCTTGAAGATGACAATGGATATCTCTGAAAACTGATGTAACTGGCGTCTTGAAATTCGTCCTTCGTAACTGCTTCTTGAATTTGATCCTCGCAACTTAAATTCAAATTTAGCACATTCGGGTCGAGCGGGAAAAACTAAGTATGAATTGCATTAGGTTCACTTGGGACATGTGAGACGCGAATGCGCGAAACACGCGGCTCGGCCGATTCGGGTGAAACGGGGAGAGGACGCACAAATGCATTTTGGGACATTTGGGATGAAAAAGAGCGAAGTGCGCGACTCGGGAGTTTCGGCCGAAAATGGGACAGATTGCACTTTTTAACTTTGGGACACTTGGGACAAAAACTTCCGACGGGCCCGAAATGGGACAATTTCGGAGGTTTCGGCCGATCGGGGAACAGAGTGCACTTTTTGATTTGGGACATTTGGGACAGAAAAGTGCGAAGTACGCGGTTCGGATGGTTCGGCCGAAATTGGAATGACTTGCACAAAAGCTTTCGGGACACATGGAACAAAAACTTCCGACGGGCCCAAGATAGGACAATTTCGGGATTTCACGGCCGGTCGGAGAACAACTTGCACTTTTGTACTTGGGACAACCGGGACAAAAATATCCGACAGGCCCAAAATACTTACAAAAGGACCCAAAACTTAGATTTTTTAGACTTCCAAGACTTTTTCCACACCACCAGCTTGACAGAAAAGACACTTAGACTCAAAATTTTGAAAATTTACCTTTGACAGAGCAGGGAATTTTGAGTGGACAACAAAAAGGATCAACATCAAGTTGAGATTCCATAAGTGAGGTGCCCAAGTATACTTCTGGTGATTCTCCCAATTCTTCCAGGGCTTGTGGTATCTCAAGCTCTACGATGACAAGAGGAAGATCCACACCATTCACATTATTTCCTTGTGTTATTATCTCTTCTTTAAATCCCAAATACTCAAATGCCCACTTTCTATGCTCAGGAATTCTAAGAAATTCAACAATAAGTATTGTGACTTTGATTTGACTCAAAATCTAGGCTATATCACATGGAACATACTTGGGTAAGGCAGTGTTGGATGGAAGATTTATGATTCCCTCTGGTGGTATAACAGTCTTTGCAACTTGGGCATGAGTGGGGTACAAGTTTTATTTAGAGCAACAGGGACCTTTACTGAGTGCATCTTTTTTAGGGGTTTCCCTGGGGATATTAGTGAGCAATGGAATTTTTAGTTTGGCCTTCAGACATCCCCCTTTGATAACTCTACTTCTTGTATTATGTTCCTTTTCTTGTGTAACCACTGCATTCATCAATAGTTTCCTATCTTCCTCAGAAGGTATTCCCCCATCATACTTCTTAATCATCAAGGCCCTTAGGTATTCAAAATCATGATTAGGTAAATCAAAATCCTACACCATATCAATCTCAATATCATCATCATGTGAGAGAGGTAATACTCGGTGAATGCAATCCTAGAAACTCGAATAGTAATGACACTTATTAAATCAATCGAAGTAGCCCTTTGTTGTGAGTGTTCATGTCATTCCATCATACAAACATCACCATAATATTCATCATCATTTACCTCTTCAACTTCATTACCCAGATCACATGGGGAATGTGGCAAGAAAAACTTATCACATCAATCAATAGTGTGGTTTTCTTCCACCGTAGCTTGACCACTGAAAGTCAAAGGATCTACAATCAATCTACTCTCTCTAAGTTGTGGTTGCTTGTTACCTTATCCCATGGGCCCTTTCCCTTTGTCATCTGAACTATGATCATTCCTAGGATGATTTCCAAATATATCCTTATTTTGTGGTTTATGCTAACCCTAAGAGCTCTATCATATCCCTTTTTCTTCTCTCACCAACTTGTACGATATTTCAGTAATCACTTGACCAAAGTATTTATGACCTCCTCAATATCAATTGATCTACTCACCCGAGGTCTATTAGGGTTGATTAGTTTGACACCTTCTCTCTTAGGAGGCTTTCCAATTGCCTTGATATTATTTTCAATTTGAAAGGCCATAGTGGAAGCCTAGCTTAAGTTCCTAGGGTTCTTGTATCTTAAGTAGAACGTAACCTTTTTGTCAAAGGCATTAAAATATTTTATTAAACAAGACTCATCACTTGGCCTCGGGATTATAGGTAATCTATTTAGAGTCTTATTGAATCTGGTATTAAAATCTTGGACAAACTCATTAGGATTATTTTTAATATTTTCAAATTCAGACAGAAGGAACTTGGGATCAGTCTTATCCCCATACTATAATCTGAAGGCATTTTTAATTTCCATCCATGAGTCTATTGAATTATCTGGTAAATCCTTATACCATTCATGTGTATCTTCTTCAAGAGTATGAATGAATAATTTTATATACACATCCTCATACTCAATCTCAAAATATTCCATCATGTTAACAAAAATTCTCAAATGTTGATCCCCAAAAATGACAATGTTTCCCTAAAATTTAGTCAGCCCATTCCTCACATCTTGGGATACAACATTAGGATACCCAACCATGCCTCTAAAATTTATCCATCCAAAAGTATTGACAACAAAAGGCGGTCTACATGGAGGCTGAGCCATATTATCTTGAGGAGGTGATCCTACAAGAGAATCAAAATGATAGGGGACCAAAGGCCTCTTGAACACCCAAGTATAACTTTCCAAGTAAATATCCTCTAATGATTCAATTTTGTGAAACACCCTATCAATCCTAGACGATGAAGGGAAAAAATAAGGGATACATTTCTCAGACATAAATGATGGCCCTTCACTAGTTGGAGAATTTAGTTTTTTACAAGGACTATCTAATTCGAATTATCTCGATGATGTAGGAAAATCCACAACTATAGGTGATAATCTTCCAGCACTGGTATTACCTTTTCTTTTGACTCTTGACTTCCCAACACTCTCCGAATCGTCTCAGTAGACACCAAATTTGGGTCTTATGACCCCACTGTACCCATATCTCATCTTGCAACCTAACCCTACCTCACCACCTCAACCTTACACATCTAATGATTTATTAATTACCTTATAATTAATAAATACACATCTCCAACCTCGCCACCTCACCGTGACATAATCCTAACCCTAAACTAACCTAATTAAGACCTATAACTTAGTCCAGACCCACACCCATGACTCATCACCCCTCACCCGCATCAAAATGAACCTAATAATGAATTGACCAAGCCCACAACTGACTCCTTGGGAGAAAAGGAGGAAAGGTTGGCTATTTTACTAAAAATAGCCAACTTTGACCTAACCGACGTCAATCCCTACGCGGCCGGCGTTGGTTAGGGAACCACCATTGGTTCCCTGTAAATGACCTCCCCCAACCAAAAACAAAGATCTGTAATTCATTTTGGTAGAAGAAAGAGAAGTGAAACAAAAGTAGAAGAGGCTGCATAGAAGAGCATCGAGCCGAAGACTGCAACTGAGCAACTGGATCACTGTCACCCTCGTTCAAGCATTGGAAAAGACTGAGGATAGCTTCATCAGCTCACTTTCCAATACCGGATCATCCCAACCAAGCCTTACTGTCGCCACCACATTCCTTGGACCTGTATCTTCATCAGGAACCAGTAAGTAGTATCTTGTATGTTTCTAAACACCATTTCTTGAACTTTTAATTCCTAATAATTATAAACTCCCCTCGACCATCTACCAACCTTCCAAACCTCATAACCACCTTAAACCGACCTGCATTAAAAACCCCTAAATCGCTTCCCTACGGATCTCGGTTATTCTCTACCGGTACTGAGTTTTGCTAACCGCGATCGGTTATCCTGATCGCCATCGGCCACTTTGTGACTTATACCAAAACCAGCCTTTTACCTATTCACCTCAAAAAACCTCGGATTTAGTCCGGTCTATCCTCAGTAACTTGATCGAACATGTCAATAACCGGTGACCAAATAAACAACATGATGTTTTATTATTGGTAGTTTAGACTCTATTGCTTTGTGATGAGATACCTAAATCGTGAGTTCACAATAGCTTCTTTATTATCATTTGCATCAATTTGTATTAAAAGGGAACTGACCACCTTCGAAAGGAAGTTTGATATTTCCTGGGCCCAAGGCGCCCTCGCCTATTTTCTAACTAGGATCTAGTGGTCTTGTATTCTTACTTACAGGTAGTCCTTCCCAGACAAAAAGGATTTCTTCACAATTGATCTGATCTCTCTACGGTACGCGCACACCTTCCCAACATTCAACAGGTATTCCTCCTAGCCCTAACCCTTATCTGTTTCTTAAGAGAATGAAAGGATAGAAGCAACTCTATTCCTAACGGAAACATTCTGCATGTGAAACATTTTGCACGCACGGTGGGACCCATTTCAGGTTTCTTTCTTTATTGCTTGCTTTCATATAGGGAGCATACTTGTTTCTTTCTTCTAAATATTCACAAAATATTTTGTCATTTTGGTAAAATAATTTGTCTTTCTTTGGAATCTTTGAACTAGTGAAAGTCATCTTCTTTGCTTCATCGAATATCATTTTCGATTTGGGTTTAAAACACGTGCATCACATTCTTGCTGGCTGTTTTTAATTCTAGTGAACGTAGATTAAGTAACAGGTCGTACACGTGGGGGTGATATCCATGGTATTGATGAGAAATTAATCTTACTCTCACTGCACAACACATACCAAATCACATCATAATCAACACAACAGCTCAAACATCCCCCTTTCCGTGGTATTCCTCCTCACCCGATTGAGGTAGCCTTATGAGCCAAAACAAACTTGACATCTCCCTTAGGTCTCTTGTTTAGGATTGACATCATCTGACATCTAAGGCATAAGCCCAAAGTGATTAAAACTAATCCTAGGGTTAGTCTATTGATTTGCTTGTGCATCTTGCTTGTTTTTAGTTCCGTTTCTCTATCTTACACTGTTTTAGTAATCACTTCAAGATAGTTTGGTAGGTATATTAAGCATTGTTATCCCCAAACCAGTAGCTTCTTACATCCTCTCTTTGCTTTCACAGTGACCAACACCAGTCCCATACTACCGACATTGGTTAACCGACAGACGCTAGATACATTCTAACCAACATCGGTTCTGTGTTTTAACAGTTCTTGACAAACCAGCAACCTATCAATTCCAACATTTTGTTTCTTTTTCATTCCGGATTGATTAAATCCCTGCTGTGTCCTATTTTCCATGGTTATTATCACCTAGAAACAAGCAGCAGCCATGGTTTCACATGCCTGTTTCGTGCCTTTGCCTGAGTCACCCCCTTCGCATCCTATGGGGAATCCTATGGATACCAACAATTTTCCCAAGATCCCTGTAGGAGATAAGGAATTTGCCAAATTTTTGGATGCTAATCCTAGCGCCGTACAATATTATTTGTCTCATACCCCTAACCGTGCACCCGACGGTCAGCTCCTCGTTGGTATGCCTATTAGTATCGCCACTCACTTAGCCCCTTCCCCACCTAATAACTCTGCCTCACCGTCTTCATCCTTAGCCCCGTCTCCCAACTTAGTAGCTTCGGTGGTTCATACTACACCACTTGGTTTTCCTCTAGTTAATCTGGGACCCCACATATCACTACCGTCCACTGCCCCTACCTCATCTCTCTCGCAGGTTTCCTCTTTCATAACTTGCTCTCTACCACCTATACACACGAGCTTTCCCTCACAAGTTCCGCCCACCTTTTCATTTCCACAAATTCATCCAGTGGCCTCAACCTCTTATATAGGACACCCTTATTCGGCTGCCCCAACACATTCATCACCATTATCTTATCAACATTCAATCCCACCACTGTCTAGTAGCGGCTCTTGGACCAATCCTCCTCTGTTTACAATGACAACATCATCATCTAACCCAACCAATGACTTAATCAAACAGATGATGGACAAGATGCAAAATCTTGAGGCTTCTATTTCAAGAAGTCGTAGCACCATGACATACGAGCAAGTTTGTCTAGAGCCTATTCATCCTTCTACCCCCCTTCATACATATCCTCCTCGATGGGAATTACCGAAATTTAATCGCTTTAATAGTAAGGAGGACCCTCAACAACACTTGCAATCGTTCAGACATGCCTGCTATCTGATTGCTCATGATGATGCCTTACTACTCCGTACCTTTCCCATGTCCTTATCAGGACCTGCCTTGGAGTGGTACAGTGCTTTAACCCAACATTCAATATTCTCCTTTAACCAGTTAGCCCAATATTTCTTGGATCACTTCTCCATCAATATTGCCAGGAAAGTATCCATTACCGACCTCTATGCCATCCAAAAATTTGAAGACGAGTCTATAGCAGATTTCATTGGACGATGGCGGGGCCTCATCAACCAACTTACTTATGCCTTACCTCAGGTTGAGCTCATCGAACTCTTTATGTGGGCTTGTGCTAAATGCATTTCCCCCACCCTCCAAATTCAAACTTTCTGCACCTTTAATGAGGCCCTTACTATGGCTCAAAACTAGAGATTCGAGCCTTAGAGGAGGAGAAATTGAGGTTACGCAACAAAAGCTCAAATTTCTGGACCCAAGACTCTACCACCAAACCCAACACCACCAACTCTCACGCATCGGCTACTTTGAAATCAAAGGGTGCAGTACACGTAGTGATGGTCAAATCTCAAACACTGTCTAATACCCATACCGAAAGCCACCTATAAGTATAAAGCTGAGCCCATCAACTACACTCCCTTGGGAGAAACTTATGGTGTGATCTTAGACAAATTGCTTAAAGTAGGAGCTATAACCTTGCCTCCTGTTAAACCTCATTCTGGGTTTGATTCTACCCGTGCTATTCCTTCTTGGTATAAAGAAAATGACTTCACGTAACTTCCATCGCATGAAGGGACACGGGGGCCATACGAAAACGCAAGATGTTGAAAAACATAGTGCAGGAAATGGTTGATGCAGGGGATATAACTCTCGATAATCCTAATGCCCCCGCTAATTGAAATTTAAAATTTTTCAACAAACCATTTCCAAACCATACATCTAACAATAACAAAAATCAAGACACCTCAACCGAGGAGAAGAGTGTGCATGAGATCCATGCAATTTTCAACTCCCAACCCAGGGATTCCATTGAGGAAATTATGAATCAAGCTTCTTCACCAATGTAGGAATTTTCGCCCCCTTCTCCTTCATCAGGACAAGAGGACAGTCCCGCTTATTCCTTTACCCATAAAGAAATTAACCACCCAGAGTTCTCTTCTCACAAATGAACCTTCTTACACCACATCCCTGTAAGATTGTGAGCAGATGTTATCTAACTTATCTATTTCCCAAACATCTCCTTCCACCACTCTTGCTGCAACAGAAGAAGGCTTGCCACTTTTTCTGTCACCCTTAGAGGAGAAACCCCTTGAGCCTACATCACCAAACTCCTCAATCATGATGGATCCCCTCGAACATGCCCTCCTACCTATTAGTTCTTCATCACCTAAATCTTTCCAGCGACCGGTTGACCTCTTAGTACCCATTGATAGAGCACCTCATTTACCCCCTGTATCACACCCACAAAGTGGACAAAAATCATAACCCACCTCTATTCCATACCAAAGTTCATGTTCACACGTGAAGACTGTTATCCCCCAGAAGATAGATGAGTCTTACGGGAGCGCTTGAGTACACCCTTCTCTACTCAAATGCAGATGACTAATCCAGACACCTCTACCATATACCCGAGGTGTTTACAAAAGCTCAAAATTCCTGTGTCCTCACCTTCATCCCCCTCATCTCTATCAAATCCCTTAGCCACCTCTATCAACCTAACCAAACCTTCCCTTACGCTAGGAAATTAACCAATTCCTAGCCTGACACACCCACCTAAACGTTTAGATTTATCCAAAAATACTGCCATCAATCAACCTAGGAGACAGACCCAATCTCCTCGAGTCCAATCTATGCCTCTTCCACAACTAAAACCTCACCCCCGATCACACCGAGAGCATAGCAGCTCGGCTTCAGCCTTCACCATCACACTTACCTTCTATATTACGGCCTCGCCCCTCCACCTTGCCTCCCACATATTCTTTAACACGACCTATACCTTTTGCACCCATACAGAAATCTGCAGGCATCTCAACACCGTCGCCCCAAGTATCTTGCCTACCTACCAACCCTAAGAAAACTCGATCATTGAAGGACTTGTTTTTTACCGCTCCTCTTTCCCTGCGGTTGTTTCCTACCACCACGTCAGCTAGGGCCTCATCATCTAACCAGCTAAACATAACTTCTACGCAGAAGAAACCACGCCTAGTTAAAACCACTCATCAAAATCCCTTGCCTAAATCACCACCTGTACGAACCACTCATACCCAACCATTACCAAAACAATAAAAATCTCACCCACTCAATCAACAGCCTCATCTTCATCTGAATTTGACCCACTCAAAGGATCTTACTCCAAGATCCTTGATATGTTGGTAGGGGATGCGACCATTTCCCTACCCCCGCTCAGACTCTATGATCCATCTAAACCTTGACGTATAGGTTATGATAAATCTAAAATCATGCTTACCATCACACACCAGGACACGATGTAGAAGGATGAAAATCTTTGAAATCCATCCTTCACCAGTCACCTATCTCGAGATAGACAGCCTAAGAAAGACAATTTACGGAGAGAGAAGCCCCTAGCTTCAATTCCTTCTCCTATACCACTCCGTCCCGCCTCGCCAAAATCTATCATCATTGCAACCCCGCCTCTCGAGAACAATGACTTATCCCTGCCATCTTCCTCCTCTCGTATCCATGAGATCAACATGATTAACATTGCTACTCGAGGTCAGAAAAACAATGGAAAAGCTAAAGAAAGCATACCTGCAGCCTCTCTTTCTCCTTCTGCCATCCCAATTGCACCACCACCAAAATTGGTCATTCGTGGACCTGCCTATCCCATCTCTGATGGAGTTTTCCACCGCACCATGATCAAACAACTTCACCAATCTCCTGTCAAAATGACACTCTATGATCTCATTCAAACATCTAAATCGCATCGACAAGATTTAATTGAGATCCTTCAAGGGATAGAGGTCCTACCTAACGAAACCTTTCCCATCACTTCCATTTTAACACCCAACCATGTCGCTTCTCTCACCAAACAACCTACCTCCACAACCACTTCGTCCCCCGTACATGTGAGCCGCTATTAGCTTTTTCTGAAGAAGAAATTGTCATCTTTGGTGCAGAAGATCCTGATCCCGCTCTTTTCATCTCGGCTTATGTCCGAGACATCCGGGTACGTCGTGTTATGATTGATGGGGCACTAGCCTAAACATCGTCTCTTCCAAAGCCTTCCAACAAATGAATATCCTTCCTAGCTGCATGTGTTCCAACCCCACCATGTTGCGTTCATTCAAAGATGCTAATACTTCTACCCTAGGCACCGTGATCCTTAACATTCGTGTAGGGCCACGTACCTTTCCCGAACTCTTCTATGTCCTTGAGGGAGAATTCCAATACAACATATTGTTAGGCCGCCCTTGGATCTGGGCTATGGGATGCATTCCCTCTACCTTACATAGATGCATCAAATTCGAGTATGAGGGGAGGTCATACACCGTCAAAGCTGACGCTTCCCCCTTCAAAACCTGTAATATGTTATATCACCCTAATGATGTGCTTGTACCAGTCAAGGCACCCATTGATCCAGCCCAACCATCTACTTCAACCACGCCTCCACCATCCACCTTAACCACACTCACACCTTTGACCAATGAATCCACCGCCGTGAATACCACTTCTTTCCCCGTGGACAACATCCCAACTTCAGATCCCTTGGTAGATGTTTTTCAACGCCTTACGCTAGGGGAATACCACCTATACAACGTTAGCACCTTTCATACCCCACAGGAGTACGGATAGTTACATGCGCATCCTACCTATGACTGTCGTGTGGGGGAGGTGATCTCCTATGGACCACCTAATTGCCGCACCAACCTAACATATGGGGGTGTCGACACATCCTCTGTCACCCCTAAACCTCCCCTTGGTGTGGTTCCCTTCCAATCTGATTTTTGATATCTAACCAACCGTCATTTCTCCCTCACCTTCCTGACACGCTATGCTTGGAAGGGTTTTGGTTTCGGTCTTTATGAACAAGGCCGACATACGATCATTCCTGTAACTACCCGCAAACACAAAGATCATCGTGGTCTTGGATTTTTTGAACCACCTACACCGAAGAAACCTCATGTCAATTATATCCAGGAAAACAATGAAGTCACCCCTTCCAAACCATCATCACCCATTTTTCCATCTTCACCCATGGAGTTGATAGACCCGGAATCTATCCCTCCTAACTTTTTAAAAATGAGATTTTCTTACAGCTCTTGACCACCTTCAAATTTATCAAAAGTGCATTAAGCGTGCTTATGATAAGCGAGTTCATGAGCATACATTTAAGATTGGTGATCTTGTCCTCAAAGAGAATCAACATGTGACCAAACTAGAAAAGAGAAAACGTGGAAAATTTACTCCTAATTGGATTGGGCCTTACATTATCACTCACACTTACGATCAGGCACTTACCGTTTAGCTTCACTTAATGGTAAACCTGAGCCTAAACCCCTTAATGCCTTGCATCTCCGACCATTCTACTGTTGAATTTAGTGTTACATCACTTCTTATCTACCTTGCGCTCGTCCCTTGAGCTCATTTACCACCTCATACAGTTTGTTTCGTGCATCTCAAAGTAGAATCAACCTCACGTAGTTTGATCATCACCTCCTCTTAAAGATGCCTTCCCCTTTTTAGTCTGGTCCATGACTTAAAAGTATCAAAATAACACGTTCTCAATTATACAATTATGGGATATTCTTGAGTCAAACTTCCTGCAAAACTAGATGCTTCATGCCAAACGGACATCTAGACCTCTAAGTTATACATAGACTACTCCCTCGAAGGACAGCTATGTGCAACGCCACATCTGCTATTATAAATAGACTGCTCCCTCAAAGGACAGCTATACACAAAAGCCGCATCTACTACTATAAATAGACTGCTCCCTTGAAGGACAACTATACAAAGTCAGCCTCTATCAGAAGCTTCTCGCATTGATCAGCTTCGTGAAGACCTCAAGAAAAACAAAATGCATATCCCATATAGACTTCCCGCATCGATCAGTCTATATCCAGACAAATAAAAGAAATATTCAAAGAAATTTTGAGTCATGGACTTGTCTATTCAGGTTTGGTTCTCTTTCATCAGAATAATCACTTTATAACAAGTTCTCTGCACCCTAACTATACCATCCACCTCACCTCACCATTCTTCAAAACAAAAACTCAAGGGACATGACGTATATCTGATATATTGTGATTATACAACTCTTTTCACCTATCGACTTCTCACCTATGCAAGGTACCTAGGGATTCAAGCTCATCCTACGATAATACATGGTTTCTTTTTCTCTTTTCAATTACGGGACACTTTTGCCTCTTTTACCCGAATCTAGGATTATGTGTTGACCTTAATTAGGACATGATTCCCTATGCTTGGGTAAGATCAACCTCGCTTCACCTATACCCATGGCCGCAACACACCAATCGGCTCGACCCAAGGCCACAACAACCAACTGGCCCGACCCAAGGCCGCAACCAATCACTTGGCTGATCCAAGGTCGTAACAAACCAAACGGATGACCCAAGGCTGCAACAAACCAACCAGCCCGAACCAAGGCCACAACCAATCACTTGGCCTGACCCAAGGCCGCAACAAACCAATCGACCTGACCCACGGCTGCAACAAACCAATCGGCCCGACCCAAGGCCTCAACCAATCACATGGCCTGAGCCAAGGCCGCAACAAACCAATTGGCCCAACCCAAGGCCGCAACCAACCAATCGGCCCAACCCACGGCCGCACCAATTAAATACCTCAACCAAATCCCGCAAATTATGATTCTATCCACCCATAACGTAGTTGTTTGTTCAATCGAGCTCACCTATTCGTGTTTTAGCATGACTAGGATACTTGAATTGATCAGCCAACCAGCTTTGCTTAGACCGAGACCGTGATGTTTATCTCAACCAAACCAACCATTTGGTACTGCCGAACATGCCTAAATGTTCCGGTACCTTACCCGTTATATCCCCTAGAGCTACTTCCTATGCCTTGGATACCAGGATTATATCAGCCTTGTTTGGATAAACTATCAACCTTTGCCTATGAATTGCTTGTTTGCTCTTCAAACCATGTACCCTGGTCACACTACTACATTTTAACATGTGTCGACTCCTTGAACTTACCCCACCTTCTTATCATCATCTCATCATCATTCACCCTTTATCAACCCTATCCCTGATTTCACATCGCCTCAATCTGTGATAGATTTGAGGGGGATTACCTATACCCTTAATTGGGGCAACCACTTCTTATTATTGTCAGTGTAACTTTATAAGACAAGCTACATGACAACAAGGGGCAAATGTAGACACCAAATTTGGGTCTTACGACCCCTGTACCCCATATCTCGTCCCGTAACCTAACCCTACCTCACCACCTGAACCTTACACACCTAATGATTTATTAATTACCTTATAATTAATAAATCCACATCTCCAACCCCGCCACCTCATCTCACCACCTCACCGTGACCTAATCCTAACCCTAAACTAACCTAATTAAGACCTATAACTTGGTCCAGACCCACACCCATGACTCATCACCCCTCACCCGCATCAAAACAAACCTAATAATGACTTGACCAAGCCCACAACTGACTCCTCGGAGAAAAGGAGGGAAGGTTGGCTATTTTACTAAAAATAGCCAACTTTGACCTAACCGACGTCGGTCCCTACTCGGCCGGCGTCGGTTAGGCAACTGCCATCGGTTCCCTATAAATGACCTCCCCTAACCAAAAACAAGGATCCGGAATTCATTTTGGTATAAGAAAGAGAAGTGAAACAAAAGCGAAGAGGTCAGCAGAGAAGAGGATCGAGCCAAAGACGCAGGCCGAGCAAGCTGGATCATCACTGCTCACCCTCATTCAAGCATTGGAAAATACTGAGGATAGCTTCATTAGCTCGCTTTCCAATACCGGATCATCCAAACCAATCCTTACTATCGCCACCACATTCCTTGGACCTGTATCTTCATCATGAACCAGTAAGTAGTATCTTGTATGTTTATAAACACCATTTCTTGAACTTTTAATTCCTAATAATTATAAACTCCCCTCGACCATCTACCAACCTTCCAAACCTCATAACCACCTTAAACCGACCTGCATTAAAAACCCTAAATCGCTGCCCCTACCGATCTCGGTTATTCTCTACCGGTACCGGTTCTGCTAACCGCGATCGGTTATCCTGTGACCACCATCGGTCACTGTGACTTATACCAAAACCAGCCTTTTACCTATTCACCTCAAAACAACCTCAGATTCAGTCTGGTCTATCCCTGTAACTTGATCTGAACATGTCAATAACCAGTGACCAAACAAACAACATGACGTTTTATTATTGGTAGTTTAGTCTCTATTGCTTTGTGACGAGATACCTAAATCGTGAGTTTGCAATAGCTTCTTTATTATCATTTGCATCAATTTGTATTAAAAGGGAACTGACCACCTTCGAAAGGAAGTCTAATATTTCTTGGGCCCAAGGTAGTTCCCTCACCTATTTTCTAACTAAGATCTAGTGGTCTTGTATTATTACTTACAGGTAGTCCTTCCCAGCACAAAAAGGAGTTCTTCACAATCGATCTAATCTCTCTCAAGACGCGCACACCTTCCCAACATTCAACAGGTATTCCTCCTAGCCCTAACCCTTATCTGTTTCTCAAGAGAATGAAAGGATAGAAGAAACTCTATTCGGAATGGAAACATTCATGTGAAACATCGTCTTCCTTCTGAATTTGCCTTCCCAAGCTCTAGAAATAACTTCCTAGTAGGATCCCCATTGAAAAGATATTCTTCCTTCTATCTTTTCAAATATTAATGAAAAAACCCCTTGACAAAAAAATAGACATTGGTAATAACCAAAAATTGTAAACTAAACACGAGTCACCACTAAGGATTTTCACCTTAGATATGCTAAACCATTATAAGTAATCTATCAATTGTTCATCAAGCACTTAATTTCTACAAAGCTTGACAGATATGATCATTCTTTGATGATATTTATCAATATCCACATGATTTAGTGCCAAATTTACTAAAACTAGAAAATATTGCATAAAAACTCCCAATCTCACACAATTTTCACAAAATTTAACAAATGATGATATATAAACAACAAATTTACATATGAATCATTACCCTAGGTCGATGTGCATATATATTTGCACAAATATTCCCTAGAAATGGTGCTAGATCGTGTTTGGTACCCAAATTGATCCTTCTTTTGAAACCGAGTAGCATCACAATTTGATCAAGATGCTTAGAGACAAACAAATCATAATAGGAGTCATTTTGTAGTCGGGGATGGATTCTAGATGACTCTTTATCACTCTGGTTTGGAAAGGATTGCGTATCACCATGCTAAGAGTTTGACCTACACTTACTACTTTAGATTGTGCCTTCAACCAGGTGAGAGGACCCATTTTATGACCTGTATTAGTGGAAATTATCAATGGATTAGTAATATTTGACTATTCCTTTATAATATTTTGAAGGATACCTCGAGAAAACATGGCCAATACAACATAACCTAACTCTCATGAGTTGTCACTTTAGAAAATGAATATGTTGTCTAGAAAAGGCCTATGTCACTAAAGACAACAATTAAAACTGATTGCACTTGCATATTTTAGTAAAGGATGGATGAATTCAATAATCTTCTTTGTCATTTATGGATACACAGTGCAAGAAGGGATAGTTCATGTATGATATATCACTGAATATGTGAGTTATGGTTGGGAAGTTAAGCAGGATAAATTTGATTATACCGAATCCTTGGGAACTTTAAACAAATGTTGACAAATCCACAAGGCAAAATGAAAATGGCTTCAAATAGTCAGGATGAACCTTAAACTAGAAAATTGTGCATCTATGAAAGCTCAAAGACACACAACTTCACACATTCTTCAAGGATTTAACATAAGAATGCATGTTAAAGAATTAATTAAACCTTAGAAGTCCCTAATATATCACGCTTATGATACACTCATAAACTGACAAACAATCTGTATCACTGAAATGAAAGTAAAGTGAATTTAAATCACTTATTGCATCATGAAATGAAATCTCTCTTCATAATGTAATTGCAAATGCCACAATATTTTCATGAGGATGAGATTTTCTGTGATTTAGAGGGATTCCTAATGTAAGATTATAACAGGAACATAGATAACTATTTGAAGATATCTCAAGATGACAATAGACATAACATGGTTCATGATTAACATGAATTACTCAATGTTTTTCAAAATTTTATCAACAAGGGAAATTTTGTTTACAATCTCACAATTTTTCAATGGTTATACATCTACAACCTTCTTGACATGATCAATTTCAAAGATACACAAGAAATAACTAGATTCTCAAATAAGTTCCTTCAAAAATGGCTTCTCTCGGCTTTTTCTCCTTTTCTTTTCTCTGAGCAAATTTCAGAAAAATTAACCCCCTTTTTCGTGATTATCCATCCTCCTTTTATATCATCCCCTTTGCTTGTTAACTTTCAAAGTTCTTTCCCCCCAAAATTTAGAATATTCCTAGGAATGTTCTCCTTTTAAAAAATGTTCTAGAACATGGTGTTTAGAAAGGTCCTTCTTGAAGTTGCCAGGTGTACAAATCACCAGTCTTTTCAATCAACTTCACTAGTGTTTGATTGGGATATCAAGTAGTCTTTTCTAGCGGTTTATTTTAATCATTATTGCCTGGTATTGATTAGATAATCATTTTGAACAATCTCTTAATACCTCTAGATAATATTGAAATGACATATATCCATACTCATTTTTCAATAATCTACCTTGGGCACCACACCCTCTAGCTTCTTACTTCAAAGGGCTTAATTTCCAAACATAGCTTCTATCGAATCACCCCGATTTATCATCTCGATCTTTTCTAACTTCTAAATCTTAATTTCTCCTTTGTGTGAACTGAACACAATCTCCTTCATTTCATGGGAAAGATTGCATCAACTCAGAACATATGTCTCCTTTTCATTATAAAATTTGGCTTAATTTCATTATCATCATACCTTTCCTTTCTTATTTTGAGTATAAGGAATTTCAAAGAGAATGGCGAAGGTGCTCATAGCTCACAACCTGAAGGAGATTTCCTCGGAGGACTTAAATCATATTTTTATATTTAAGTGGTCTTGATGAAGATTTTTTAGGGATCTGTTTGAGATAGAATGTGTGGGTGACACCAGGGGGGCCCTAACATACTAGCAAGTTCAATTGGCGCTTCTTACAAGGTTGATCAGGATTAATCCTGTGTTTACATCCTTCTAAGTTATGTATTTCCATCTTTTTAGATGGAAAGATATGAAAAATCTTGAAGACTTGAAAAAATATTGGGTTGAGAGAAGACCCCAAGTCTCTGGGTAGACCAATTTTCAATGTCCTTTTCTATGTGATGAGGAGTTTGTATCAAAATATATTCCTAAGGAATCATATGTGTTGTATGATAAATCCTCCATCGACACAATGGCCTACTATCTCTCACAAAATAGAAGAGTTAGAGAGAAGGATCAACTTCTTGGAGAAGAAGCAAGTAGAGACCATGCCTTCACAATCAGTTTTAGCACTAGGGTCATCTTCAAGGAAAAGGAAAGGTGAACCACAATCACAACCCCCAATTGTTATCTCAAATGGGGAAGAAGACCAATCATTTTCTGCTCACCATTCAAGGGCAGCCATTTCATCCACTCAAGACAATAGAGGGATATTTCCTACGCAAAGTCCATCTATCTAATGCATTGTGCTCTTTAGGTAGAGAATGAATTATTAGGCCCTCAACCAATTCCTTCCCCAAAGGAAAACCCACCTTTTACATGGAAATTGGAAGCTTGTTCAAGTTTGAGGCCTCTCACTCAATCCAAAGAAGCAACATGTAGTACTTTCCCCTCTAACCACTTCAAGTGTCCCCTCTCAAGCAACTCCTAGCATATCAATCCCCATAAAGGGAAAGGAAAGATGGCCTTCTTCATAGGAGGTCTAGATCTTTTAGATTGGGTTTCATCTCAAAAAAGAAAATTGAACTAGAGAAAATCATGAGTCATCCTAGAATGACTCTGGAGGTATTAATGGATATGGGAATGTCTCGGGACCTATTAGGGTTATTCATTTTCATTCAAACAACACACGGCTCAAGAAAATTTGTGTTGAGGAAAAACAAGCTTCTGAGCAATCTCCCCTTGCTCGGAGGAAACTATGAAGTAGGGATGAAGAATGCATAACTATTGTCTTCTTTTATTATTTTTCTTCTTGGAAAGTACATATTTTCCTTCGTCATGGGTAGAGGCCCCTATAGAACCCCATTTTTTCCTTATCCAGAGTTGAAAAAACATATCAACATCAATCAATTACATGTTTACCTAGATGTATGTTAATTTCATCAAAGTGAATATGGCATTACTGCATTCTTCCATTTTTCAATTGAAATAAAGGAAATATAAAATTCAGAAAAACAATTACTTCCAATGCAATAGAAGTGTCATTTTAAAACATATGTTTAAAAGGATGAATATGAAAAGAAAATACAGTTCAAGGAACAACTTTCTAAGCACGTTTGTCATCCTTTACATCTTCTTCTTCAACTTCTAATTTTGGATCTTTCTCTTTTGGTAGCCTCACCACATATGCATCATATCTTTTGAATAATTCATTAATCTCATCATCCTTTAGCCCAATATGATGTTGGAAAATCAATGCATGTCTAGAGATTGCATCAATGCAATGGCCCATTTTTATCTTGTATTCCTATGGCCTTACCTTCAACTCTGCAATTCTATTTTCTATTTTTCTCATGGTCTTAATGAATTCATAGGAGAATTCATTCCTTAGAACATTATTTTCAAAAGAGTCAAGTAAGAAATCAATCTTCATGTCTCCATAACTCTTCTTGAAATTATCAATAACCATATCCTCCAAATTTAATTCAATAGCATTGAGAGTATCATTAGCCAAATTTCTTTTGAATTCAAGTTTTTCTTTGATTCCATTTAGGGTCAAAGGATGCTCTTCTTCCGATTCTTTCATTGGGGCCATGGTAAATCAAATTTTTTCCTCAATATCCTCAACTAGAGGCTACACATCTCTGTTAGTGGTTATCGTTTCACTAACAATTTCCTCTTGTAGTATCTATAATTTCTTCTTAGAAACATGCCTTCCCTCCTGGGGTAATTCATTAGGTTTATTAATTCCAATAGAAAAATAAGAAATCCCATCTACTGATTTTTCTACATCAGTATCTTTCTCACCAAACAATTTTGATCTATCTCTTTCTATAAATAACTACCCTGTGGAAACATTTTCTGTATCTTGGGCCTTTATTTCACCATCTGATGCATGAATGTTTATTTCCAATTCTTTATTTAAATTAATGTCACCTACTCATGTCAGCATTGGTTCTCCCATAGACAATTTGAGTGCATCAATCATAGAGAATTTTCCATCCATCCCAACATTAGCTTCATCATGTTGACATTCTACATAGTTGTGTGGTGTTTCAACTGAAGGTATATTTACATCTTTATTAGCCAAAGTTTCAAACATCCTCATACCTGGAGTTGTGGATTGACCACTTACTGAATCAATTGCAACATTTCCTTGGGACACTACACTTTGAACCCCTCCTAGTGTTGCCTCTGCAGAAGACAAAGGTGTGGGCAAGGAATCTAACTACTTCATACATAGTGGTGGAATATCTTGTTGAGCACGAGAAACATCAATCCTTTCAGGTTCAAGGGGATCAATCACTACAACCATATGTCTATGCTTCTTAGGTACATGAGCACCCACTCTTACCAATACCGGCACCTGATCAATCTTGTGTTTCTTGTGCAATCTTTCAAACAGACCTTAGGTCCGGTGTTGTTCTTCACTCTTCTTTGTGAGTCCTAGCTTGGGTATGACCACGTGAAATAGCCTTGCTCATCATTTTTCCAGTATGAGCTTGCTTTGGTGTAGCACTTGGGTGAACAAACTGCTGTTTCACCAAACCCTTCATCTTTGCTTGAATTGGTAATGCAAAAGTAATAGGGGAATTCTCCATTGTCTTCTTAAGAATTTCCTTTTTTCTACTCCGAGAACTAACATAGGAGTTCCAACTCCACTAGTGGCTGATGTCCATTCATCAATGAGCTCAGGAGTAGGCCTCTTGAAGACAATTGAGGGGATTTTCCCGTAATGGGTCAATCTTATATACACCCTCCTTTAGAGGTGGAATATCATCACATAAGATCCCCAAACTTCTCAAGTTGTTCAAGACCTTTGTATTATGTATTGACATATCAATATTTATTTGGTCCAGCCAATCTACCATTATCCTCATCACATCTGTTATCCTTACATAAGGATCATCAAATTCTATCTCATTCTAGCTTGGGGGATTGTAGGTTAACTTTCTTTTTTTTTTTTTATCAAAGCATAGTACTTGCTTATTGTATTGGGATCATCCATAATCCCTTCTAGGATGACTACAATCTTGAAATAAATTACCTGTGATAAAGTCATTCCTGAGAAATCTCTCAATCTGAATTCCTCCTCATCTCGGCAGCTTACCCAAAGTAATCCTAAAAGTAAGGATCATGTTCAAAAGTATTGGCAATATTGTTAAACACCCATCTAATTTCATAATTGGCTCTTGCTTCAAAATTTTCCATGCCAAACTTATTCATTTAATCTTCAATTAGTCTTGCCTTTATGATGGAAGGACATGAATACCTTCCAATCTTGATAGGAAATTTAATATTTGTTTTATGCCTTCCAGCAATCAACTTATGCATTAGTGTCAGTTGTCTTGCCAGCTCGCATAAAACCAATTTATCATCAACATACCTAGGAAATTTATAAGGTTTTCCTCAAAGCCACTAACCCTGATGTAAGTGAAACTTTTGTATTGGATGAAGTAACACCCATACTCCATAATCACATGCCTGGCTTGTTCATATATTCTGTACTATCCCCATTCTAGTTTGAAAAGATAAATGAGGGGTCCAAAGAAGGCATCATTAACTAACCTCACATTACCAATCAAATTGGCCAACCGCAATCGAGGGAAAAATTCGGGCATCGACATTTATAGAATTCAAAATTTGATACCATACTTAGGAAATGTTTATGCCCTATAACATTATAGCTTATATATTTCATCATATAGAAATCTAACTATACAAGTGTCTCCCATTTTGATCTTCACTGCGCGATTAAACATGTGACCATAGAGTACTTCTACAATGAAGGTGGCCCAAAAATACTTCCCTTTCTCTCCAAAATAATCCAAATATATGTGGTCATCCATTCCTTAAACTCATTTTTAGTTTCTAAACCCTCCATCCGACTCAAAAACACAATGATGTCCTCAAATTCCATGATAAACATTTCCCTAACCAGCCTCTTGGGAAGTCTATGTGTTGCCCTTTTTTGTAAGGAGCTATTGTGTGTTTATCATCTTAGCATAATCCTTCTTTTTATCTTTGTAATCCTGCAAGGATAATTGTATACCAATGGTGATGGGATTTTTAATGACAGAAACTTTAGTGTTATCCTAAGTGCGGTTGGTTTTAATGTCAACATTGCATCCCGAATCCCATCTAACACTTTTCTCTTCACAAGTTCATAATTCATGGCACGCAGTACCATACTAATTCTATGCATTGGATAGATGGTGGGATGGCTCCTACTAGAGCAATACGACTTTCATGAATTTCCCTTAAGGATTCAATTTTATCAGGCTACCTAATCTTTGGAGGAAGTCATTTCAAGTCAAAGCATTCATTAGGTTTGTATCTATAATATTGTGTAAATCACTTATGACTATTGAGACAACCTGATAATGAGGACAACATGGTTTTCATTTTCAAAACCCTAGCTTATTCACAAATTTGTTTGTTAACAGGAGAAAACAAATGAATTTCTAGTTCTTACTAGTTTCCTATAATTACTCGAGAAATTTGACCTCAAATTAATAGTCCCTGCAATTCTCTTGCCCATAAATTCAAGCTTCTCTGTCGAATTCACAATACTTAATGATAGTGATATTTGAAAAACAAAAAATTGATTAACAAGGATGAGAAAACACTTATCCAAAAACACATTTGATGGTGTGTAATAGCATTTATGGTGGCATAAATAAATGTATTGCATCTAAATCATCAACCTCATTATTTATAACTTTAAAAATATGCCATCCACATGGAGAACATCCTTCGATGGCATGGACATGGGGGTGTACTTTGCATCTTATAATGCTTTTTATAACTTATACACTTTTATGCCTTTTGACCCACCCGTCCACTCTTTGACTTTTAAAATGGGCAAAAACGTGGTGCTTCATGGGAAATAGTGGAGTTGCGGGTAGTTTCTGTAAATTTCACTTTTTAAGTTAAAAACCCAAAGTGCCAAAGTTCTTCCGACATCCCGCTCCCCCACTCTCTTGATAAAATGGCCACGTGTCCTCTCCGTGGGCCTTAAGCATTCTTCTTATCTTTTTGCATTTTATACCAAATTACATAATGAACACAACCAGGCCTGCCTTCCCATATCCGCTTGATTCATTACATGTGCATATCTTCATAGTGAACCAAGAACTTGTATATGCCGCTTGATAATTTCAAATATTCGAGGAATATTTGTCGGGTTACAGGCCAATTTTTACATTTTACGAACATAACAAAAAGTGACAAGTTCACAAGTTGGCCCCATCTCACTTGCATCTAATTAGAAACTACCACGTATCAACGGGTGGCATGATAAAATTTGAAAGTAGAGACACGGCCCGAGGACATTTTACAAATGAAGAAACTTCAAATTTTCAGACCAAGCTCACACATTGCACTCGGTGGGGATTTTTCCAAAGGATATACGATATAAAATGACCCACAATAGCAAAGCGACAGCAGACAAAAACATTTAATAGAGGAAAACAACGGAGCTACAAAGGCAAAATTTTAACATAGCAGGAGATTTTTGAAATGAGCACCAACAGAGGTACATGTTGAAGAGAAGGAAGTATCATAGGTAGTAATGTAGTTATTTTACCCGGTGGGAGTATAGGTGGTAGGAAAGATGCGGGTAATGGTGAAGGTTGTGTAGGTAGATTAGGTGTAATAAAGGATCATGATGAAGAAGTGGGTTGCTATGGATTTTATTTCCTTAGGTAGGAGGTTTCTTGACCAAGGTAGATGGGTGAGGTTCGAGGATAGATAGAATGGGTGAAGGTGATGGAGGCGTGGTGGGTGAAACTGGTGTGTGCGGCCTAGAATGTTGGGTCTTCCTTTTAGGTAGAGGAATGATTTTTGTGCAAGCTTGGGAAGATGTAACTAAGTCCAATTTTATGGGTGGGTGAATGAGGCTTGATGTTGGCATGACACCCAAGGTAGTAATGGGTCTATATGTGGGAAAGGCGGTAGGTGCAGATAGGTTCTTAAGCATAGGAATGGGTTTGGTTGTTTGTAAAGGTTTAGGTGTAGGTGAGGGTGAAAAAGAAGAATTCATTTCAATAGGCATGGCCATGGTTGATTTAGTCATCCTGAAATACCTATGAATAAATTGTGAAGGTATCTGTAAGTGACATTTTCATTTAAGTTGAAAAGGGTAACCAAAGGCATCCCCAAAGCATGGAATTATCAACGTAATCCAAGTAGTCAGACAGTCGTGAAAATGGTACTGGTGTAAGAGGATATATTGTTAGTTTATTGGAAATCCCTATAAAATATGTAAGTGAGATAGGGAATTGGTTAGCTTTGGACTCTGTGGGTAAAAGAGCCGAGAGCATATCAATGGGATCCTGGAATGCTAATGGTGAATTGTCACCAATAAGCGATGGCACATCTAAAGGATCCCCAATGCATAGGGGAGATGGCAGGTGGGTTGAGGTAGATTCTTATTTCAGTGGAGAAGAAAGAGAAGATGATTCTCCCATGGGTAGGAGAGTTAATACCATTGATTATTCATTAGGTTGCAAGGTAGATGGTGAAATGACATCGGTAGAAATTGTGGAATCCTTCATGGGTGAAGAGGGAGATGAAGAGGAATCCTCTATGGGTGAAGGAGTAGATGAGTTAGGATCCTCTCGTGGGTAGAGGAGTTCGTGCTAGAATCTCCTTGATAGAGGGATAAGAGGAAGTTGAGGACTGGTTGGTATGACTTCAAAAATAGTGTGTACTTCATAGAGATTGTTGTCACTAGTTGAAGGTTCACCATTTTGATTAAATGATGGTGTATGATTAGGGAAAAACTTATTAAATAGATGCAAGTTTTCATTTTCCTGTGTGTTCGGGTTGTCAAGGAGGAGATCTCCTTTATCTAACATTTCTAGGAAAATGTTCTTGAAGGTTATGCAATTACCATCACTATGTCATTTGAAGCAATGATAATTACAATAGTCATGTTCCTTATACCATACAAGAATAGGACGAGCGGGGTCGAAACTAGTATGTGGTTTTATGTGTGGAAGTGCAATGGTAATACTGAATAATAAGTCTCCCCTATTGGAGTGTACTTTCGTTACTCCCACCTGAAATGAAAATTTTGAATAGGAGAAAGATTAGAGGATGGTTTTTCTTGGTTAGATGGGTGAGATGGGAAACTTTGAGAACTACTGCATTGGTAGATCCTTTGGATTTTGAATAATTTTTCTAGGGCTTTGAAGATGAAGAGGGATCATTTGATTTGAATGCAGTTTTTTTGTTACACAATTGAACTTTCTTCTCTTTGATGGTACAAATTTCCATCGAAGGTACGTAAGGTTTGTACTTGGAGAGTTGGTGAGATGTACCTAACACAAGCTCTAGTGAACAACTCTCTAAGCTCAGTTTGAGGTAGCTAGAATGTAAGTTGGTTGATGAGGATTCACCAACAAGTGACAAAATTTGTGATAGATTCATTGCCGTATTGTTGTGTTGAGTATAGGTCAGTCATGGTGACTTTCTTGATGACATTTATTGAAAAATAGTCCAAGAAGGCTTGAGCCACTTGGTAAATGAGTAAATGGAATGTCTGGGTAAACCACTATGCCAATCTAATGCGGGTCCTATCAAGAACATCAGGAATATTCTTAGGAGTAAAGCGTCATCATGGGAGATCATATAACACCCATGTTTGAACAAATCCAAGTGTTGTTACGGGTCCTTTTTACTGTTGAAACGGTTGAATTTGGGTATTTCCCAATGCACGGGTATGGGAAAATGAAAATAGATGGATGAATAGGCTCATTACATATTTCATCATAAGTTAAGGAGTTGTGAGAGCTAGAAATTGATGCTTCTAATGTTTGCATCTTTTCCATCATCATCTTAATGAGGTCATTGGTGGGTTGTGATGAATGGGCTCCCCTATAGTATAAGGGGGTTGATGATGAATGTATGATGTGGATGACATTCCAGAATATGGTGGTGCCAAGTACAAGAACTATGAAGGGGGAATAAATGTAGGTGGAAAATATCCCAAATAGGTGATAAACAAAATTGGGGATTGTTGGTGATATGTGTAAGTAGGTGGTGTAGTCGTGATGACTTTGGTATTGATTGGGGGTAAGGATTTCGGGATAGAAACCACAAGGTTTTGAAATGGGGTATGGGTTGCCAACACCATGGGTTGTTACGATGCAATCGGTATATACGAGGTGACGGGTGCATACAAGGATATATTCAGGTGGCTGGTGAAGGAATAGTTGACACCATGGGTGTGATAGATGTTGTAGGTATAATAGTTATAGAGGATGTGGGGTCCAATCAAGACACCACATGTGGTAAAGTGGATGAAGGTAACATCAAGATAGTGGTAGCTAATGTAGAAATTAGGGTGAGGGCATGAGGGATAGACACGATCATGTCATATACCAACTATCCCGAGGAGTCTTGGGTAGATGAGTGGGTGATATAGTATTGTAAGGTAGCATGACTCTGGTCAAGGAGTCTTGCAAACTCCTCGTCACTAGTACTAATGGTGATGGCTGAGTTGGATCCATAGGTGATAGGATGGAAGGCGGTGATGGGCTAGGTGGGAGTGGATGAAGGCTAGTGTGAAACACAAGGGCGTTGGCTTGGTTGCAAGTCAAAACCATGTGAATTAGTGTAGACCTAGTAAATTTTACTCTATAAATGACACAGAAAACAACAAAAATGAAAAAGGATAGATTCCAAGAGGTGAAACGGTCGGTGTTTTAATTAAAAATTAAAACACATGAATTGATGATGGTTAGGTTAACCGATGATGGTGACAGGGTGACTGATGACAGTTAGGGTAACCGATACCGGTTATTGTGGGAAATCAACAATTTTGTAAATGAGGTAAAAACTGATGAAAATGAAATAAAGAAGTTGTATTTGACTATGATTTTAAAATTCTGGGGTATGATGATGTCTTGAGAACTTCAAAAAGAATAGAAGATGTGATGAATGTTATTTTTGGGTAGAATGACCAAAAAGAGCTGGAAACTGACAACAGTTAGGTAAACCGATGATGATCAGATGTAAACCGATGATAGTCATTGGACCGATGCTTGTGAAATTTGAAAAATTGAAGAAAAATAAATTTTTGTGAATTAAGTTAGATGAAATATCAACCCAAAAACTTGAGTATGATAGTAATGGACCTGACACACTCAGAAATAGTTAGAATACACCAACTATGATGGCAGAGTGTGAAAGGAAGAAGAAAATGAAGAACATAACCTCACAACTCAAGAAAAAGCTAAGAAAAACACGCAATCCTATAAGTGAATTTTATGTTTTAGCTTATGCTATTTAAGACTGACTTGTGAATCAAAATATATTTTTTTGGTTGGGAAGGTGTCCTATGAAGAGGTAAGATCTAAGGTTGGTTTCAAGTTTTGTTTTGGTGGGGGTAGTCCTTTCTCGAGATAATGACTAGACAGAGAAAACCAGCTAGGCACCGACTGTCAATCCTCTGATCGTTGACAACTTATTCCATGTAAGGTGTTGTTTAAGAAGATGTGTGAATTTATATTTTTGTAGTTTGGAAGAGAGAGAGAGAGAGAGAGAGAGAGAAGAGAATTGCTCTACAATTCAATTATGTCAACCATCAGTTGGGCATGACTTCCAATGTATAGGTTTCCCTTAGTTTTAATGTGAGCTAAAAATGCAAGCATAGAAGTATGAAATGTAATTATTTTAGAACCCAAATCAAAATGTGATATTTGATGTAAAAAAAGAGTGAATAGGAAAGAGAATGACTTTCACTAATGTGGATGCAAGAAGAAAAATAATGATTCTTTTTAGTCCCGAAATACAAATGTCACTTAGACAAATAGAAGAAAGAGAAGATTCCCAGGGAGAAAATTTAATGTTAACTTCCTTTTGAAAAGAAACAAACATACAATAGTTCCCTAAGAATGAATAAATGCAAGGAACCCTAGATGGGTCCCACCAGGTGTGCCAAAATGTTTCACCGGATTCTTAACAAATTAATGAAATAGATAAGGGGTAATAGGCCAAGGAGGAATACATTTTTTTGGTGTTGGTTGAAGGTTGTATATGTGTTCTTATTTCCTGATCAAATTTGAATGCGAGAGCTCCCTTTTGGCTAGGAGGAACTACCTGAAATGTAAAGCAAGACCAAAAATATAGTAAATAGCAAAATGTTAGTGAACTCCAAAGCATGTGCTAGATCCAGAAAGTGTGATACTTCTTCTATTTTTGCCAATCCATTGAGATATATAATTTAATATAAAATAAAAGGACATGCAAATAAACAAGTCTAATGCAAGTACTGATTTGGTTATCTCATATTACTATCAATTTTAATCTAATTAAATAATTTGATAATTAAATTGTTGAAGGTTATGGGTCATATTATAGGCTAGGTAGGTGGTCATGAGGTCACAAGAAAGGTCTAGGTAAGACTTGGTAGAGTTTGGGCTTGATTTGGATTATTGGGAGCTTATGGTCTAAGGTAGTTTTCTAGACATAGACGTTGATGTCGGTCGAGTGTGACCGACGACGGTTTCACTATGACCAATACCACTCAGGGGATACCTGATCTCAATTTTTGTGGGAATAGTAAAGTTTCATAAACATGTGTCCATGTTCTCTCTGTGTCTATACAAAGAGATGGGGAGGTCTATGGAGAGGTTTCAGGTAGGGTATCTGGCTTGGGTGAGACTTTTGTGAGGTTTTTGGGGTGTTAAGGTCAATTTAGTAAAAATCTATCAGAGATACAAGAATCGCGAAGTTAGTTTGGTGACCGATGTCGGGAAGGAAATCAACAACAGATTAAGGTAACTGGCATTAGTAGGGGAAATTTGGTGAAATTTTATTAACAGTGTGGTTTTGGGATTCTCTGTGATTGCACAGAGAATGAAGGGGAACTAGTTGGGTTCGTGATAAGGTGATAAAAACTTAGAAATGTGTAAAAGGTTAGGAATAAAGATCCAAAAGGTTTTGGTGGCTTGGATAGGGATATGGGATGGAAAATAGAGATGGCGGAATACAGGGAACAACAAGTTAAAATAATGAAGGGATAAAGAACTTAATGAATAAGTAAAAGAATGATACAAAATAAAATGCACTTACTTGTTCCTGTAATATTGGTGGGTGAAGGAAAGTGATGGTCGATCTATGAACTCTGGTGATCAGTGCCACGGTAGTGCTTCCCGGAATGTTACCGTGAATGTCAATGCCTTTAGATCAGTCCTGGTACTTACTTGGGTCTATGGCTAGATGTATTATGTCATCTTGATGCTTGAGAAAACTTTAGTTCATGCTTGAATGCAAATATATCTCTCTCAAAACATGAAGTGACCAACCTAGGTAAAAGGTTACCAAATTGTATATATAGTGACTGACGATGGTCAAGGTGACCAGCGTCGTTTGAGGATTAACCAACATCGATCAAGCTGGGATATCCTAGGTTTACCAAAAATAGCAAATTTTGGCTATTTTTAGCAACCTCTGCATGTTATTCTGGGTCTCAAGTGATGGTTAATGCTTAGATAAGTAGACATGCTATTGAAGAAGGAATAGGAATTTAATGTTAGGGTTAGACTAAGTCCCAGGTGGTTAGGATAAGCTGAGAGTGAGTCTTAGTTAATTAATAGGCTAAGAACTAGTCCATCGTGAGGTGTCTAGGTGATGTGGTTGGGTGATGTGGCTAGGTGAGGTGTAAATTAATTTAATTAAAGTAATTAAATTAATAAATTATGTGAGGATGGGTATTAATTCAATTGTAAGTAACTAAATTAATATGAATATGAGGTAAAGGGGTCATGGTTAGGTTAACACATTAGACTAACTAATCGAAAGAGGACATAGAGGAGTGTGACCCAAATTTGGTATCTACATTGATTTAGGCCTTGGTGAGGGTTGATGGGTTTCAAACGAGCTATGTGTAGAAAAAGGGAGTTGATGTGGTTGCAAAAGATCCAAAATGATGAATGGACCTACAAATGGATGATAAAGAAGTGATGAAAACAACAGAGGTCTTCTAACAATCTCCAAGCTCTAAAATTTCCAAAATGCTAGAAAAAGGCTCTAAAGTGGATTCAAGAGGTTTGTGGAAGCTCACAAGAATGCAAGAAAGCTACAAAAACTCGCTAGAGGCCAGATCTCAAGATTTTCATCCTCCTATGAAGGAGTGGTGATGGTGGATATATAGGTTCATCGATACTTGATAATGTTGTCATTGATTATGGGGAGCCATTGATCTTGCTTATGTGGATGATGTAAAACTCAAGAGATGAGGCCCAATTAGGTGGTGATTAGAGCTAGAAATTAATATTGGGAGTTGGAATAGATATTGAGTTGCATATATATGGGAATAGTGGTTGGATGGGGTGGAAATGCATTTAATAAAGTACATGGTGGTTAAAAATACTAAATGGGGGTAGGTGATGAGTCTAGAAAGGATAAATGGGAGATTTTAGGATGTAATTAAGATAATAAATATGTTTAGAGATGAGTAATGTGATTACGGGTTATAAGTGTAACTAGGGTGCATAAGGGGAGATGAAATAATGTGGTAATGGAAACTATTGATGATGGGATGAGATCAAAGTGATGAGATTGAATTAAGATAAGAAAATAGAAACTAAGGGAAATAAATTTGATTTAGGAGAGAAAAATGGGGTTTTGAATAGGGACATGGGTGAAAGTGTGCACAATGATGATGAAGGGGTGAGAGAACATGACATTAAGGGCTAGAAATCCAACTTTTGGTGTCTAAATTTGCTCCTTTTTGTGAAGTGTTTTGTGTTAAGCAAGCCACGAGACAAAAACTGGAAGTGATAGAATATGGTTTAGGTGTTCCCCCTCAAACTAGGGATTGATGAAAAAATAAAATCTATTACTAGGGTGACAAAGATAGATGGAGGAAGGGAGGAAAGGGTGGAAAGATGTGAAAATATGCCCCACGTGGAGAATGATATGACTATTTTTAGAGAAGGATGGGATATAATAAATATAAATATGATAGTAATCTTGTAAACACATTGGTAGGGAACATAACATGGCCTCAACGGAGGTGAAATTAATGTCCTATGGACCCGTGAGTTGGAAAAGATCACTACAAAGAAGTAGGGAATCAAATGGTATACTACTCATATGGATGTGTAAGTCGTAAGACCAATGGGTCAAAGGAAGACATCAAAAGTATGCCTAAAATTTTGAGTATGGTCAAGAAAATGGTTTAACAGAATGAAAGGAAATAAAGTAGGGAAAAAGAGTATGCGAAGTCCTTAAAATATGAGGAAGTGAGAAACTATGCATCTAGGTGGGATAGAAAGGGTAAAATGGCCACAAAGGTAGACTTAAGGTGAGATATGGTGCCCTGAGAGGGAACACATAGATGGCCACATAGAAGGATTCTTTATATGAGGAAATGTGCTACAAGATAGATAGATAGGAAACATAGCAAAATAAACTATGTAGGGCAAGGAGTGGTGCGTTATGGGTGGCACACAAGTGATGAGACAAAAATATGTCTCATTATATCACCAAATAACACTCTTATTCTCTCTCTTAAAATCAAGATTTCAAGTGAATTTAGATGTAGTTTTAATAATGGATAGCATATTTAAGGTAGAATATAGGATTTATCTTATCATCTCTTTAGAAATCTATTTGCAATCTAATTGTTGTTATTTCCTGATATTTATTCTAAATTTGGAATGCAATAGTGTGTAGAAAACATGTCATAAGCAACTCTACTCCAAGTTCATATATTGCAGCTATCAAAATTCTTCACACATCTACTGAAAGGCCTAGCTATTTATATATTGCTTCTAGATTTAAGCTACCAAAATTCTTCACGCAGCTACCAAAACGCATAGCTAGTGAAATTTTGTTGGTTTGTTCCAAAGTAATGTAAAGGAGCACCGAACTATTCATCCCACTCTTTGCTTCCACGTCATCAACCAAGAATATAAATCTAAACATGTGGTAGTCTAAATTCATGCATGCATGTGGCGTTCTAAGAAGAATTCAAAGTGATAGATCGAATACTCCTCCATTTTCTCTCCATGTTTTAAGGATGAGAAAATAGTGGAATAGTATTAGGAATGTTGAATAATTACTCTCCCACTTTGTGTTCCTAGATTAAAGGGATGAGTTGTAGAAATATTCTCCACAATAATTGGGTTGTTGTACTCAAGTTTGTTTAGTATTTATTTCTTTGAATAACTCTACCCAAGAATATGTAGTTGGTTCTTGAAGTGTCGAGCAAGTAAACTAGGAGTCATGTCTATAAATACCTCTTCCATTAACTTGGAAACAAGGGAATATTTTGTAAATCGATTTTGAATAAACACAAGTGCATTTTAAAATTTAATTGTATTTTCTCCAAATCCAAAGGGAAGAGAATGGTGAAAAGTTGCTCTTCCCCAAGGAGGAAGATTTTTTTGTTATTTCTTAACATAGTTTATTTACTGGATATTTATTTCATAATTTAGTTGTTGTGCGTTTATTTTTCATGCATGTTATATTTCAGTATGTTTTCTTAGGAAGAAGTATTGTTGAATAATAATTTATTTTTCCTTTTACATATAGCTTTAGACACTTTGCCTTGGTTATAATGACACCAAATTGTCTATGAGTTGGTTAAATTACTGGTAATACAATGACCCATCAATTTTGGCATCGTTTCTCGGGGACTATGGTGTTATTACGAGACTCGAGTTTTTATAAAAGAGTATTCTAGTGATGGTAGAATACCTCTTAGCAAGATTTTGACATGAGATTCTTATTTAATAGCTTCTTTAGAATTTATTTTCATGGAACTAGATTAGAATTTTCTTTCAAGTTTTTCATTTCTTAGAATTTCATTTCTGAAATTTTATTTCTACAAATTTATTTTCTACAAATAGATTAAATTTAATTTCTGTAATTAGTTTTAGAAGTTTGATGGAGATTTTGAAAAGAAACCCCCTTGAATAAAATGGAAACACCATTTCATATTAGTCCATCGAGACATGTTTTTATGTAATTATTTATTCTATTAAGAAATATTTCTATTATATTCATATTGATCATTTCAATATGATATTATAGTTTGTTGATATGATTGACTACCTTAATCAACATATGGATGAAAATTCATAATAGAAATATTTTGTCATAGAATAAAACATGTATCTAGTTCCATTTCCTATATACACGAAATTACGATTGCTAGTTTACCCATGTATTTTGGTGTGATGGAATAGATTCAATAGGAATATGATGATAAGTTTTCTTAATCTTTATAAAAATTGTAAAATAATATATTTTTGTAGGGTCTAAATTGATTTGGGTTTCCTATTATAAAATATTTCTTGTTTGCATGTATTGTTACTTCTACAAAGATTAAATAATAGTTCATGCATGCAAGAAATGTAAAAAAAAAGAAACTAACTTTATGCGATTAACGAGACAAAGATTTCTGTGGATTATTTGTGCAAGAAGATTGGGAGGAAAATGCAAAAAGAAACGGGGCATTGCAGAGGAGGTCAAAGAAAAGATTTAGGCGATAAGGAGTTTTATCTCAAAAATAGTAGCATTTTCCAGATGAAAACTACTCATAGCTCACAAAGAATTAGCTCAAATTATTTCTAGGTCTTTTTCTACACGATATAATATTTCTAGATCATTTTGAATCACTCATTTTCATTGAGAAACAACCAAGATATTGCAGTTTGAATGCACACTGCTAAAAAACATGTTGAAGACTGTTTTTTTATTTTTAAAAATCTTATGATGCATGCAATTATTATTCTAATACTCCTCATTTTCAGTACCTGATTCATTCCATGCTACCCTCTCTATCTCATTTTTTTAGTTTTTCTAAAACTCATTTTCCCAACTTCTAGAACCACCAAAAATTCCTCCGATATTAAGTAGTCAATGTTAATCCTTCTAAAAATGTAGAAAAATACTGGCTCAACCAATATATGATAATTGAAATGCCAAAATACCATTTATATCCAGGGATGATACCCATAACCTCTCATAATAAACCATCCATTCCCTGAACTGTCCCATTTCCTAGAACAATTTCTATTGTTTCTCAATTTATAAATCAACTTTCTAAATTGGTTGGATGATGTAGACACTCTGGAAGATTGCTTCCTGATTTTCCATCATGTTGACATTTCTTAAAAGGATGGTGATTGGTTAGAAAACTAGTTTATTGGCTGGCCAATTACTACACAAAAAAAAAAAACAAAAAAAAAAAAAAAAGGAAAGTAAAAACCAACAAATGGCTACTTTTCCCAAACAAAAAAATTACACTTCAAAGTCTTTCTTGGATCCATATGACTGCTTCTCTTATGCCGAATTGGTTGATGAAATTATTTTCTACTGAAAATTTCTATGTTGCAAAGGCCTTGACTTCATATCTATTTGTTTTTTTAGTTGTAGATGGAAATCAAGGTTATACAACATGATGAAAGCAAAGATAACTACTGAGTATGGTATGGTAAATTTTATTTTTCTATTCTCAAATATTGTTATTTGTTGTTTTAATTACAAATAGATTCACTTCTTGAAATCTTAAAAAATATAGAAAAAGAGAGAAAATTGTCAAGATCTACATGTGTTGATCAAGTCAAGTAACAAAGAAAATGATACAAATGACCTCTTTCCATTTTACAACAATTGGTATCTATAAGCTTCTCAAATTAAAAAAATAGTTTAAATGAGGTCATGCAAAAAGCTAAGTGTGGGCAGACTCACTCTCTTCTAAATATTTTGAAAAATGCATGAGATAACAAAAAGCTAAGTGTGGGGAAAAATATCTTTACATTATCTAAGAAAAACCTCATGAGAGCATGAATAAGAAAGAAGTAAAAAATTTACTTCTAGAATCTCAATTTGTTGTTATCATGAAAAAAAGGAGAAGAAAATTTGAAAGATGTAGAAGTATTGAAAAAATCATATTCTATAGGAACATCGTAGTTTGCATGAGGGCATGCAAGAAGTTAAGTGTGGGGAAATTATGAGACCAAAATATGTCTCATCATATCACCCAATAATTCTTATTCTCTTTCTTAAAATCAATATTTCAAGTAAATTTAGATGTAGTTTTAATAATCGATAACATATTTAAGGTATAATACAAGATTTATATTATCATCTCTTTAGAAATCTATTTGTAATATAATTTTTGGTATTTCCTAATATTTATTCTACATTTGGAATGTAATAGTGTGCGAAAACAGGTCATAAGCAACTTTACTCCATGTTCATAGATTGCAGCTACCGAAAGTCTTCACACAATTGTGGAATGGCGCAACTGTTCATAGATTGCTGCTAGATTTCAGCTACCAAAATTATTCACGTAGTTACCAAAATGCACAGCTAGTGCAATCTCGTTGGTTCATTCCAAAGTAATTTAAAGGAGCACTTGAACTATTCAACCCACTCTTTGTTTCCACGTCATCAACCAAGAATACAAATATAAACATGTGGCATTCCAAGAAGAATTCCAAGTCACAGACTTAACTCTCCTCCATTTTCTCTCTATGTTTCAAGGATGAGAAAATAATGGAATAGTATTATTAATGTTGAATAAGTACTCTTTGAATTTGTGTTCCTATATTAAAGGGATGAGTTGTATAAATATTATCCATGATAATCGGGTTGTTGTAGTCAATTTTTTTTAGTATTTATAATAAATCCAAAAATAATATGTAGTTAGTTCTTGGAGTGTGGACCAAGTAAAATAGGAGTAATGTCTATAAATACCTATTCCATATACATGGAAATGAGGGAATATTTTGTAATTCAGTTTTGAATCAATACAAGTGAAGTTTTAAAATTTAATTGTAGTTGCTCCAAATATGAAGGGAAGAGAATGGTAAAAATCCACTCTTCCTCAAAGAAGAGGATATTTCTGTTATTTCTTATCATAGTTTATTTACTACATATTTATTTCAGTAATTTTTTGTGGTCTATTTCCTTTTCATGCATGTTTAATTTCAGTATGTTTACTTAGGAAGTCTTGTTGAATAAGGTTTTCTTTCTACTTTTGCATACATATTTAGACACCATAGTTAGACACCAACTTAGTTATGATGACACCAAATTGTCTATGACTTGGTTAAATGACTGTAATACAATTACTTGTCAACAATTTTGAAGTGGAAGGAAAGATAGTTTGGATAAATAGATTTGACAAGATAAGATGAAGGATTTATAACATGACTTATTTAGATTAGATATTGTTCTGATTTGGTCTAGAGATAGATGTGTTAATTGGATTGGATATGAGATGAGATGTTGTTATGGACTATTTTTAGATGGATGAAATATATATGCATATATATTTTATTTTGAGTGTATAAATTTAATGTGATGTGTTGATGTTATATGGGTTCATGGGTAGAGTAGGTACATGGATCATGATTAGATTATGAATGTGTATATGGAGGTGATGTGATAGAGATAGGTGTAGGTTTATGATATAATGGATATGTGGATTTCATTTAGAATTAGATATCATACACATTGTGCAAACATAGATGTGATAGATTAGAACATAGATTCAAATGGAAATTCTTGTTCAATGTGGGTGAGTGCGATACAATGGGATAACTAAAAATGGTTAGATTGAAAGGTGTGAATAGAACATGATTTTTAGGGTGATCCAAATATAGGAAGTAAAATTTTCATCATAGTAAGGAGGGAACATAGGATACATGCTTTGGGGACTGGATTGGAAGTAAACATGATAACGAACATGAACAAAGAAATGCACTTGTAGCCATATGGCTAGTGTTAACACACAACTAAAAATAGTTAGTAACATGTACGATTTTGAGGGGAAGATGGAAGGTGTGCTTATATACATTTTGTAGGCACGAAAAGGGTTTATGTGTAGTATATACGAGGGAAATAATTTCACCTTAGGTGGTTGTCCTAGGGGTATGCCTAGCTCTTAAAATTATTTCAAAAATTGATCAATGTAGGAAGTTTGCTTTCGAGGGGAAAATTGATCGATGCGGGAAGATTTCCTAGGATGCGTGATTTTAGATGGATGTATTTGTATTTTGATATTTTGAAGGATGGCCGATATGGGAAGACTTTGATGCCATGACCTAATAAAGTATACATCCTTTGATGGAGTAGTCTACAATTATGGATATCTCGATTTGTATATTTGGCTTTCGATTTGAGATGTAAGGATAAAATACATGATAGTTGTCCTTCGAGGATAAATATATACTTTTGATAATATTTAAGTTATTTGAACAGTTTTCATTTGAGGGATAAATCTATATTTTGGATAATATAGCTTTGATTTGATTTGTCCTTCAAGGAACAATGCATTTGAAATCCATAATTTTTTATTTTATGGTTAAGATAAGGATAGCCTATTAGACCACTTGGGGAAGGGAAGTAATGTGTATAAGTTACACTCATGGACCCTTATCATGGTTATAGTAGGAAGATAGTAAAGAGATGAATGTAATGATTGTGGGTTCCCACCTAAAAGGAAGAACTTTTCCATAAGGAATATGATATAAGAAGAGATGTGTTGCTCTTATTCAAGGTCACATATAGGATAGTGACAAAATACCACATGATTCAAAATCATTACGATAGGAGATGGTAAAGATTAATGATGAAAATGAGATTGTTAATGCAAATAATGGCATTTTAGTAGGTGTCTTAACAATAGAAAGTGTACATGTGTAAGGCATTGAGAGGTTTTGTTTCAGGTTTACCATCGAGGAGGCTAGGTGGTAGGCCCTAGACCAATACTTATATGTGATAATGTATGATCCAATCCAGTTCGAGAAAACTTATTATGTTGGCTCCTTTCCGGAGTAGTGACATTTCGATTCTCTTTTAAGACAAGGTCACTAATGTTAAAGTAATTTTCTTTGATATTTTTATCGTAAGCACATTTCATATGTTCTTGATAGATGTGATGGTTTTGGAGGATGATTAAGCAACATTCATTTGATAGTTCAGGTTGTACTAAACAATCTTGGCGATAGTCCTTGTTAGAGAGAAAATTGTGAAGAGAAACACACAAAGATGGTATTTGAATTTCAAGAGGGGGCGTCTTCAAATATCGAGACAAGAGAGAAGGGAGGAACATCCATAGGAGTGAGGATTCCATTCCTATAAGCCCAAAAAGAGAAGGGGATATGAAGGTGCTAATCCCAACTCTCCTTACTTGGCAGTGTTAATGAAAATGTTGTTGAGAGTTTTATTAGTAGATTTGGATTGGTTATTATCTTGTGGATAGTATGGAGAAGAGAAGCTAAGAATGATATTTAATGTGTCACAAATCTTCTTAAGTTATTTTTTTAAGGAATTTCCATTGTTTGTGATGACTTTGTGAGGAATATCGAGCGACAACTAATATGTTGATAGACAACGTCAAATATTTTTTTAGTTTTGTTTGACATGAATGGAATGGATTCCACCTATTTAGTGAAATATTTTGTATTGGTGAGGATGGAATGATGATGTTGAGAATAATGTGGATTAATGAGACCAATGAGATTGAGTCCCCATTGTGAGAAAGGACATAGATCTTGAGGTGGTTATAAATCCCGACTAGGGATATGGGTGAGATTGGGATACTTTGCCGGTATTTGACACACTTTTTAACATATTCACAATAGCCTTGGTTGATGGTGGGCCAATAGTATCCCATCCTAAGAATGCATTTGGTGATGGCCGAGACCACTAAATTTTCCACCACAGATTCCAGAGTGGACTTCTTGCATGGCTCGATAGATTCACATGTTTTAAGGCATCGTAGTAAAATACCATCAAACTGATGTTTATATAGGATACCACCAAAGATAACATACCTATTGGCACATTAAAGGAATGACCTCCTACCATTTTTAGATAGGTCAGAGGTAATTTTGGATTTAGAGAGATAATCAAAGAAATAGGTATATCGAGAGATTAGATTGGTTGGATTCGATGAGATTGATAGAAGGAAGTGTTAGTGAAAAATCATAGCACCCTCGAATGGATAAAGATGTGAAGTGGTTAAAATGGGGCATTCGGTGTGATTGCATAACATTGGATCATCTCTCAAGTTGTGAGACTTACAAACCTAAGATGATCCTTCAAAGAAAGTTGGTTCTTGTTCCTAAACTACCTACCACAAGCTACTCTAATGCAAGAAAAAATTAAACTATCCTAATCTAACCATTCCAAGGAACCAGAGAGAAAGAGAGGGTGAAAGAAAATCCTACACTAAAGCGGTGATACACCAGAGAAGGAAAGGGGTGATATGATTTCTTGAGGAAGGATGAAACAGGGAGAAAAGAAGATGGGAAGGTTAGACAAGTGACACAAACCCATGCAAAACTCCATGAAACACAATGCCCTACACCTAAAATATTTGCAAAAAATAGGAAAGGGAGAGGCAGAGAGAAAAAAATAATGCAAAGGGTTGAAGAAACACCACAAAAAATGTTTTGTTTCTCTATATGGGTGCACAGACCATTATGTTTCTACTTAGAGGCACAAAAATGCTTTATAAGCATAGGAGAAGGTTTTCAACTCAAAATGGAGTCAGGAAAAAAATTTGACAGAGTTTCCCTATACCCAGAATAATCTCTCCTTTTCAAATGAGAAGTGTTACAATATATAGAAAGAATAAGAGAGAGAAGAGGGAAAATTCAAATCCTGTTTCAACTACCACAGGATATGCATTGAATCCTACCTTGAAGACTCAACCACTATCAATCAATTCCTTTCTCAAATCCACCCCAAATTTGTCGATTCTAGCTCCCTCTGTTTGTTCGGCGTATTGAAGAAGAACGTGGATCGAATCGAATCAGATCTGGTAGTTGGAGAAATCAGGCTCTATTAATGGCCTAGAAGATGTTTTCCCATTTTTCACCCACCAATGCCTATAAAAAATGATATTTTATGTTTCTAAGGCATAGAGGGCGTCGAGACGTTTCTAAAAAATCTTCTCCCGCCCAAATTTGAGTTCTCAGTCAAAAGATATGGTCATTTGAATTTTTTGGTCACGGGCACGTAATATTTAAATGAGTCTATCTATACTGGGTCCATGTGGTAGATCTGTGCTTGTTTGAGATTTAAATCCTTCCTTTGCTCTTGGAATAGCACCCATGTGACACGTGGCGAATCCGCAGTTTCCTATTTCCTTTATATTCTTCCTGAGTCTTTTCCGTAGGTGGAGGCACTGTATCTCGACCCAAGACACGTGGAGGATTTGCGCATGTTTAGAAACTACCCCCAGACTTTACCTTTAGAGTAGCATGGATATGACATGTGGAGAAATCCACGGGCCTTTGGAATTTTCAATGGTCACCCTCACCTTTTTGGGCTCTACGACACGTGGAAGGCCCACACACATTTGACAACCTGCTCAGGGTCCCACTTTTGAATGTGTGTTGTTTAGACACCCGGTGCCTTCCACCTGCATTCATTACTTATCTATTTTTGGCATGTTCTCCTTTTGACCTCTATTGACCATTGGCTACGTGGAGGGATGGCACAAGTTTGAGTCTTTGCCTTGGGCTCCCATTTTGGAATTGCGTTGAGCCGACACTTGGCCCCTTCCACCGAGTCAAATACTTTTCAATGGCAAGTGAAAATTTTGGAGCTCTGAACACATGGAGGATTGGCGCTTGTTTGATCATGCCCCTTTGGTTTTAAAATTTAGAGGTGCACCATTTGGAAACTTGGAAACTTCCGCTATCTCCTCCATACTTAGTTGATTTTGGGGTCCGTCCTGAACTATTTCAGATCCCGAAGACTTTGAATCTTTTCCATTTATTTTCCTTTAGTCTCTAGTTCCTTTGACACCACTTTTCCTCATACCCTAGCCCCCCTATATTCCATTTCTGAGCCTTCCTGTAATTTATTTTTTTGGATTTGAGGCACGGATTCACTTGATAGAGCCGTTTCTTGAATTTCTCATGCGCAGGGTCATTTGATCTTTCCTAGGCCCCGCCACTACTTTGTAGAGTCTCCTTGTAACCTGTTTGTAGGATTCAAACATGATTTCTCTGGTTCTTTCTATGTGGGGTTGTGGCTGATCCAATATTTTTCCTGGGGGAAATATGGATAATAGGTTTGGCGATTCCTAGGGGTATCTTCTGCTAAATGAAGAGACCAGTAGCCTTGAAGCATCCATTGGGCATGGAGTCACAATTAATGGCCTGGTACTGACCCTTCCTTCAAAATGGACTCCCTGACTACCTACACTTTCTATGTTCTTCCTGTCCCTGAGCCTGCCCATGCATGTCTGCACTCTCAATTTTCATAAGAAAATCTTGAAATGGAGTTTCTGAGAGTAGAAAATTGTATTGACCTAGGGATTTCATTTGTCCTTGAATGGACTGACTTAAAAAAAATTCCTTTGGTTGCTCTGCATTTGTTTCATTTTTGGAACTAGCAACTACTACAGACAGCTATGGATCTTTCTACCATGAATACTAAAGAGCCTAGCCTTGGTCTATCCCGAGAATGGACTATTACAATGTTTACAGGGCACATTGAACTTCATGCAATGACATAACCTTGAAGAAAAAAACACAACAACAATGCTATGTACAAAGAATCAAATCATACATGCCTCAAATGAGACATGTAGAGTGTGCACAAGCACTTTTTTGCTGAAAAAAAATCTACTCCTACTCCTATACTAACCAGAAAGAAAGAAAAGCTTAAACAAATCCCACTACAGGAAGGGATAAATAGCTTCCCTTTCTCAAAAGGGACAGCCATGTAAATGATTTGACACTAAATATGGCTTCCTGGATGAATAAAAAACTAACTTTAATCCTGTCCTCCACCCAAATCATCAAGGTATCTACATTAACCAAAAATACCTCCTCAAGCTGATTGGCATTGGACTCCTGGAGGTGTTGATGATGACCCTTGGTACTTTGATGCTCATCCTCATGCCCTGAAGTAGGCATGACTATTTTTGGCTTCTCCCTTGGCTCTAATGAAACCAAATATCTGATTGGGAAAGGTATGGTCCTTTGAATCTGCCCATGGTTATGAACTCTAACTCCAAAAATGAAGTCTTTTTGTGGACCTTCTTGGATGGATGGTGAGAGAGATGATGACATCTCCTTGATTTTTCTCTTCCTTCTCTTATAAATAACATGGAAGACCATGATCTTCCAACCTTGGTTCCAGAGGGATGTTGTGAGACACAGTGCTTTTCTTTGAGTGCCCTCCTTTATGGAAATAGGCTCATGTGCTTGGAATATGGATGATGGAAGAGAAAATGATGTGATCTCCATGGGATTTTCTCCATCAAAGAAATCCTCCAAGTCAGATAGATAATCTACCTCATTGTTGTCCTATTGCATGTGCTCAACCTCCTCCATGGTGTCCTCCTGATCTATAACTTGATCACCATGGCTCCCTTCATCCTCAAACATGAAGTTTGCAAGCTCAAACTCTTCTTCAACATCAAAGCTTAAAGGGGATGAAGTGGAAGGAAGAACTGAAGGTTCTCTTGTAGCCTGCTCCACACTTGGAACCTCTAAAATTGTATGGTCCTCCTCCATCATGGGTTCATCAATCAAATCAGGCCCTTGAAATGAAAGCAAAAAATCTTCAATGATGCCTTCTTCATTGAGTGGCCTCAACTCTAATTCGATCTCTCCCAACTGCTCCTCTTCAATGGGACTTGGAGCTGGTTGTTCTTCCTCTTCAACTGGTTGTGTAGCTTGGATTAGCTCAGCATCCTCTTTAGACAAAGTGCCATCATGGACATTACATCCAGAGCAGCCAAACTGCTGATCTTCTTCTTCTTGTTTTTGTTCCTTCTCTATTACAAACTCAGTCTTAGCCACCACCTTTCAACTTTGACCTCCTCTATTAGCTTGACCATCAAGGGGATCTTTATAAACCCAAATTTGGCAGCCCAACTCTTCAGATTGTCTGTCATTTCTTCTCTATTGGGCTCCCCTTCTTGTTGTTTTCCTTGACTGGATTCTTGAGTCTCTTCCCAACATGGACTTGGGAAAGCAAGAGGAGTGACAGTTGGGTTTCAACCAACTTTACAATTGTTTATGGTGGGGAGGGAGGTGGAACTTCTTGTTTGTTTGGAGGGGATGACTATTTGGAAGGAAAGGGGAGAGGAACTGAAATGGGGTGGAAGACTAGGGAATGGAGAAATGGAATCAACACTTGGGGTAGCAACTGGGAATCTTGGAAATTGGAACTTGGGATGGTGCTGCTTGAGAAAGAGAAAAAGAAAAGATATGAGATGGTGGACTTACCCATTGACAAGGTTGTCTTGACTCCAACTCATAAGCCTCGATCTCCTCAGTCCATTGTGTAAGTTGGGGCAGCATTTCAACCATGAAGTCTAGCTTCTCCTGAGGGCTATAATGTCTTGGAAAAGGGCCTTCCCATGGATAAGGTGCCTTGTAACCAATCTTGAATGCCTTCATTTGTGCTATGCCCCTTGACTGAACCATGCCCACCTCCATTTTTTAAATTTTCTCTAGTAAACCAACATTCTCCACATAGTTTTCACCATTGCATGCGTCCCCTTTTTCTTGATAAGCTCCATGGCCAAACTGACTTTGACTTGGCTCATATGGGTAAGTGTAATGGTCCTAGATCTGATTATAATGTTGATTTGGAGGAGTTTGGAAATGCGTTGGAGGTGGACTCCATTGTTGTAATTGTGAGTTCCATGAAGGGAATGAAGTCATGATTGCACAACCTCATGGAATGGGATAAAATGAAAGAGATGGAAGAAGAAAATGGATGAAAATGAGTGGAAATGGATGGAAAAGGTCTGCAACTTAGAGAATGGGTTTTTGACCAGATGGAGTCACCAGATGTGCTTATATGTGCCTTAAAAGGTTGAATCCCACCAAGAACACATCTACTTGATGAAATGAAGTGGTAAGGTACCTCATGTCCCCCACCCACTAGGGCATGCCAAAACTATTAGTGTAAAATCACAACACCCCCAAATGGCCAAAGATGTGAAGTGGTTAAAATGGGGCATTCGGTGTGATTGCATAACATTGGATCATCTCTCAAGCTGTGGGACTTGCAAACCTGAGATGATCCTCTAGAGAAAGCTAGTTCTTGTTCCTAAACTACCTACCACAAGCTACTCTAATGCAGGAAAAAAATAACTATCATAATCTAACCATTCCAAGGAACTAGAGAGAATGAGAGGGTGAAAGAAAAGCCTACACTAAAGTGGTGATACACCAGAGAAGGAAAGGGGTGAGATGCTCTGTTGAGGAAGGATGAAATAGGGGAGAAAGGAAGATGGGAAGGTTAGACAAAAGTGACACAAACCTAGATCCTAATCCATGATAAAAACTCCATGAAACATAATGCCCTACACTTGTAAATGTGAAATACATGCATAGAAAATATATTTGAAAGGGAGAGGCATGGAGAGACAACAAAAAAATACAAAGGGTTGAAGAAACACCACAAAAACACATTTTATTTCTCTATATGGGTACACAGACCATTACATTTTTCTTAGAGGCACAAAAATGCTTTTCAGGCATAGGAGAAGGTTTTCAACTCAAAATGGAGTCGGGAAAAAAATTTGAGAGTTTCCCTATGCCTAAAATAATCTCTCCTTTTCAAATGAGAAGTGTTACAATATATAGAAAGAATAAGAGAGAGAAGAGGGAAAAGTTGAATCCTATTTCAACTACCATGGGATATGCATTGAATCCTACCTTGAAGACTCAACCACTATCAATCAATGCCTTTCTCAAATCCACCCCAAATCTATCGATTATGGATCCCTCTATCTGTCAGGCGTATTGAAGAAGAATGCGATGGATCAAATCGAATCAGATCTGGTAGTTGGAGAAATCAGGCTCTATATTAATGGCTTGGAAGACGTTTTCCCATTTTCACCCACCAATGCCTACAAAAATGATATTTTATGTTTCCAAGGCATAAAGGGCATCGAGACGTTTCCAAAAAATCTTCTCCCGCCCAAATCTGAGTTCTCAGTCAAAAGATATGGTCATTTGAATTTTTGGGTCATAGGCACGTAATATTTAAATGAGTCTGTCTATACTAGGTCCACGTGGCATCTTTGCACTCATTTGAGATTTGAATCCTTCCTTCACTCTTGGAATAGCACCCATGTGACATGTGGCGGCATCCACAGGTTTCCCTATTTCCTTTATATTCTTCCTGAGTCTTTTCCGCGGGAAGAGGCACTATATTCGACCCAAGACACATGGAGGCTTTGCACATGTTTATAAACTACCCCTAGACTTTACCTTTGGAAAATCATGAATATGACATGTGGAGACCTCCATGGGCCTTTGGAATTTTCAACGGTCACCCTCACCTTTTTGGGCTCTGGGACACATGGAAGGCCCGCACGCATTTGACAACCTACTCAGGGTCCCACTTTTGAATGTGCGTTGTTTGGACACTGGCACCTTCCACTTGCATTCATTACTTAGCCATTTTGACCCATTCTCCTTTTGACCTCTGTTGACCATTGGCTATGTGGAGGGCTAGCGCAAGTTTGAGTCTCCACCTTGGGCTCCCATTTTGGAATTGCGCTGAGCCGACACTTGGCCCCTTCCACCGAGTCAAAGACTTTTCAATGGCCAGTGCAACTTTTGGAGCTCTAGATGCGTGGAGGCTTGGTGCTTGTTTGAGCCTGCCCCTTTGGTTTTAACTTTTGGAGGTGCACCGTTTGGACACTTGGTAACTTTCGTTGTCTCCTCCATACTTAGTTGATTTTGGGGTCCGTCCTAAACTATTTCAGAGCCGAAGACTTTGAATCTTCATTGTTTCTTTTCCTTTGAGTCTCTGGTTCCTTTGACACCACTCAACCTCCTACCCCAACCTGCTATTCCATTTCGAGCCTCACTTGTAATTTGTTTGTTGGATTTGAGGCACGAATTTTCTCGACACAAATTTGTTTCTTGAATTTCTCCCCGCGGGTCGTTTGATCTCTTAGTAGGCCCTGCCACTTCTTTTTGTAGAGTCTCTCTCTGACTTTTTACATGATTTGAACATGATTTCTTTGGTTCTTTCTATGCGGGTTCGTGGTTGATCCAATATTCTTACAGGGGGGAAAAATATGGATAACATGAAGTTCATTGGTATAGGATGGTTACTCAATGATATTTATAACAATGAAGAGTTTGGATTCTTCCATTGTCAAAGGGATTTCATGGTGATTATGAATCAGTTGGATGAATGATGAATGGTTTGGATAGTGTATTAATTAAAGGCTTTGAGGAGAAAATTGATGATGTCTTTGTATATTTAGAGGACTTCATTTTTTACATTAATAAACTCCCTTTATTTGATTGAAGATAAGTTGGGAGTCACTATGTATTTCAATGATTTGGATTCTTAGCATAATAGTGGTTTGGAGGTTTAAGATAAGGTCATCATACTCAGCCATGTTATTGGTACATTCAAAGTTGAGCTTGTAGGTGACGGGAATAGGAGTCACCTAAGACAAAATAATGATTACGCTCAAACCTCCCCTTGCTTGAAACTTAGAACTATCAAAGAAAAATATCATTTTAACTGGATATTACTCATGATTGATTGTGTGTATGGATTGGTTAGAAAATTTGTCATGGTGGAGTTGATTATTAGGAAGTGGGGCTTGAGAGATTTGATTAGTGATGTCTTGGCCCTTTATTACTTTTTGGGAGATGAAATCTAGGTCAAACTTAGTCATGATCATGAACCATTGACTGATGTGATTGTTTTAACGGGGTTTGGAATGCAGCGTTTTAAGGGGGTTGAAGCCGGTGATGACGTATTTCTTGTGATTGAGCGGTAGTGATGAAGCTTGGAAGTTACGAAGTAGAGAGCACAACAAAACTTTTTGATTTGGTGTAGCAGGTTTCATAGTCATCAAGAGTAAAATTGATATAATAGACATCATGTTCCATGCCTTGCTCATTGAGGTGTGTCAATATGGAACCTAGATCATGGATGGTGTCAGATATGTAGAGATAGAATGGCTCCCCCTCGTGTGGAGGTGTGAGCACAAATGGAAATAGAAACTATTGCTTAAGTTCATAATAAGATTTTTGAAAATTGTTATCCCACTTAAAGTGGGTATCTTTTCAGAGGAGATGATGTAAATGTTGGCAATGATCGGAAATTCATGATATTATGCAATGAAAAATTGAGTTCTACCTTCGATACTACAAAGTTTCTTTAGATTGATGGGAGGGGGCATCTCAAGGATGGATTTGATATTGGTGGTGCCAAATTCAATACCCCTGATGGAAATGATGAAGCCAAGGAGTTTTCTAGTTATAACTCCAAACACAAACTTGGTGGGACTAAGGGGAAGGAAGTATCAGATAAGTTACATGAAGAGGATTTTAAGGATGGTAAGATGGTCCTGTCAATGCTAGGATTCACCCAAGAGGTCATCGATATAATCCTCTATGGTTTTTTGGATGAGATCGTAGAAGATATAAGTCATGGAACGTTGATAGGTGGCCCCAATGTTTTTCAAACCAAAGGGCATAACATAGTAACAAAAGGTTCTGCAAGGGCTGATGAAGGATGTCTTATGTTAGTATTTTTGTGTGATAATTATTTAATTGTAACAAAAAAAATCAACTATTAAAGAAAGAATTTCATGGTCAACCATTAGGTTAATGAGCTCATCGATGTTAGAAAGTGGGAAGTCATCCTTAGGAAAAACAATATTTAAATATTTAAAATGCATGTAGATGTGAAGCTTCCTAGAGGCTTAAGAAATAGGCATGATTTAAAAAACCCGTTGAGGATAATCGATGGGTTGGATGAAGTCGGCTTAAATACGACGTTACAATTTGTATTTAATGAGAATGGCTACAAATTCATATGGCGTAGCTTCTTCTTAAATCTTTTGGCGTTAGGGATGGTGACAGTATTATGGATGAGGATACTAGGATCAAGTCATAGCATGTCATTTTATGACCATGCAAAGATATGGATATTATTAGAGAGGAAAGTGGTGAAGGCTTCTAGCTCTCATGGATCAAGATATTGGCTGACTTTGAGGATGTGTGGCTCTTGTGAAGTCCCTATGTTGATATTGATGGTGGATTTCATGATAAGTGTGGATGTGTCGAGGTAAGGCCTTATAAAGATGAGAATATTTTTCCCCCATATAGGAAATAATAGAGTCATCATCATGGAAATTTATAATGGCGATGGTAGGGGAATCCTCCTCTACCATGTTGGGGAATTTAAGAGGAAAGGACCTAGTTTCACCTTCATCCTGATAGGTGACCAGTCCTAGAGTGATCATGGAGATTAAAAAACAATTAGGGGGAAGGGACATGGTATCATTCGTATACATGGGGTCATTAGATGAGGAATGGGATGATGGATTCATGTTCATGGGGGATTCAAAAGAATTTTGTGCAAGAGAGTCAGCGGGTGATTTTGGAATCCCAATACGTACTTCTCATGGCATTTACGTGATTGATAAGGGACAAGATCTTGTATACCTTGTTCTTATTATCCCATAACAATTCCCTTCCATGTAAAGCGGTGGAGATAGGTAGAGGTGAAATACTTGTTATAAATAAAATCAAATTTATTGATGTATGGCTTAGTATGCGGTCGATTATCGGCGTGGGAAGAAGGGTGATCAATGCTATTGTAAACCAGATTGATTTTCAAGCAAGGCGCATTGAAGGAAATAATATCCCTGACACTAGCTTGCTACATGGGATCTTTTGGATCTACCAAATTGATTGAGTGTGGGGAGATCATTAAGAGTGGGGATTTTATACACCTCTAGTGAGATACATTGTATCATGGTGTCGAAGGATTCATTGTTGGGAAACTTAGATGTAGGTACATAAGAACTAGTGGAAGCTTTAGAAGATGAGTCTTTCTTGGGGATGAGTTCGTTGTTTTTCCTATAGGTCATATGAAATTATTTAAAAGGAGGAAGATCAGTGTGGAGTATGTGTATTTCCATCTCATGTTCATATTTAAGACAATGATGAAGGATGGAAGGGACACAACACATAGCAAAGATCCATGAGAGTCGAAGTAATATGTTATATTGGAATGATCCTTCTACGATGTAGAAGAATTCATGAAGGAATTTCTCACCAACGTGGATGGAAGGATGATTGTTCCTAATGTAGGGGCACTAATGTTGTTAAAGGCTCCAAGGAGAGTGGGATTTTGGGTGATAATATTTTTGGGAAGGTTGAGTTGATTGAATGTGTGGGATGAAATAATGTTAGTGTTAGCACCGTTATCAATCATGGATCATCGATGAATTTTCATTGATACGAATGGGTATAATATAAGAAGGTCATGATATTTAGGGAGAAGATCAGGGATCTTATAATCTTCAAATTAAATAGCGGTATAATTTTTAAGATCTCTAACAAGGGCCATGAAAGATTAGGGTTCATTAGTTATGATTGAGATGTGTTGTAAATATTTGATAAGAGCCTTCGATGGCGAGGTACTTAGATAAGATCATAAAGGGAAATTATTATGGGAGCAAGATGCGGTTGTTTCATGATGATTTGTTCCATCACAAAAAAATTTGGGCTCATAGAGCGGCTAGAATAGATACCTTATCCTTGGATGAAGAGGGAGATGAAATAAGTTCGCTAGGAGGAGGAGCAATGATATATCCATTTTTGTTAGGTGTCCGGTTGAGATTCATGGGGGTGAGAGTGAATGGAAACACTAATGGAATTTTTGTAAGAGGGCACCCTATAAAGGTGTGGATGAAGGGAAAGATTTAAAGGCCTTGGAAGTTGTGGATTTGGTTTAGGGTTTGTGTTTATGTATAAATGAGATAATGAATGGAAGGGGATGGTTGTATTTGATAATAAGATCATCAACTTCCTGTGAGGTTGTTGATAAGTGTTTGGAGAGCCTTGCAGTGCTTTGTGTCATGCCTAGGGGACATAAAGATAGCCACACATGACATTGTAATCAAACCATGTGGGCTTCCACCCACATGAGTCAAAGGACTTGATGGGGGGAAGAGTAATTATGGATGATTGGATAAGGCGATGGAGGATTTTAGATTGATACCCAATACTGGTTTTGGGAGATGGAGTCTCATGGATTTTTAATTGATATGATTTAGGAGAGGAAGGTGAAGGAAAAATAAGTGCTTTATTCTTATGGGATTTTGTAGGGACCTTAGACTCGAATTTGGATTTTGAAATAGGAGTAGATGATTTTAGTTCCAATTTGGTAGTGATGGTGGACTTATATGAAGTAAACAATCCCAAAATGGATGGATGAAGTCCTAAGATGGATGGATTGATATTGGGTTGTTTGGGTTCATGGGGCTTTGAATGGGAAACTCTAATTTATGTCGGTATGTTGTGATTTAGGTGTTGTCATTGATGTAAAATCCCATTAATGATAAAGAGGATGAAGGATTAGATTCATAGGATTCTCAAAGTGATGATGAAATGGTTATTCATGGGTGTTATTGGTTGCATGAGGAGATTCAGTGAGAATGGCTTGGTCTAAGCAAGCCCATTCAGGTGGCCTAGCTAGCCTAGGTGATTGTGCATGGTGGATGGATCTTATTGGTGTCTTGAGATGCATGTTGGTAGCATGAAGATCATGTTTTTGTGGTGTTTAGTAACTCATGTGAGATTCAGGTTACAAATATAGGTTGGAGACCAAGTTTCAAGTGTTCATCTAGATCAGGTCTAGGTGTTAGGAGGCATGAGGATGAGATGTAGAGATATATAAGATCATGGGTATATGTAGGTAGTTTTTTCATAATGTTCTAGGTATGTTAGGACATTTTTAGAGTTTCTATGATGAGCTATGATGTTTTTTCAGTACACCCTAGCCTAGACTATGTAAAACCCTAAGGTCTAGTCTTGCAAATGAGATGGGATGAGAATATGAAGAACTATTTGAGACATTATGATGTTTTGAGATGATTCACATGGGTTTATTTGAGGTGTTATAAAAATTTGGATTCATTCTTAAATTAATTTTTCAAGCTATGATGTTTTATGTGCATTAGGGTCCAAGAAAAGGTGTTTTCTAGCATACATTACACCTTCTGATGCTAACCCTAAATTGTGTGTTTTGCATGGGACCTTGTGGATTTTAGGTATGTTTATAAATTGAGTTTAGAAGGTTTTAAAGAATAATTATTTCATTTCATTGTCAAGTTTTTATGAATGAATGTTAAGAAGGTAAATAACTTTTGTGTGTTTGAAACCCTTGCTCAAAAGTGGTAGGAGAGAAAATGATTATTAGTTCCTAGAATAAATTAATAGTACATGGATGATTATTTTATGATGTATATGTCTCCTCAAAGTTTCCATAAAGGTATGGTAGTGCTTGTGTTGATGAGTGGACCCCATTCAAATAGGCATATTTTTTAATAAGTTCAGTTTGGGACAAGGTTGTCCAAAGGAGTTGCAAATTAAATGGAAATTTTTTAGTTTTTCAATTTTTATTGATGTACATGGTGGTTTTACATCACGATGATGCATAAAAATGGAAAATTCTACCCTATTTTTGAATATTAGTCAAAGGGCACATTTGGGGCAGTTCTAGGTAGTTTACAGAGATGAGCTTGGTTGAAGGCCTTCCACTTAGATTTGGAAGGATTTATAATATTTTATAGAAATTTGATTTAGATATATTTCCAATGGTATAAGTTTTTTCTCATGATGATGAGATTTGATGGGTCATCTAGGTCAATTTGTGAGGAAGAAGGTTTCTTAGTATTTAGGACTGAAGTACTCAAGAAGAAAGATTGAGTTGGTTGAAGCATGATATGGATGAGTTTATGCAAGTGATTCCACCTGAAAATTTAATAATGATGCAAAATAGTTGAGTTTGCAAAATGGGTTTTTGGGTAGCATGTCTTAGTGAAGAGGAAATTTGATGTGGTTTGTGCATATGGATGTTTCATGATGTATAAAATGCATGGATGTGTTGTACAGTTTCAAAGGTTGTCAAAGAGTGGTCACATGCCATATTTTAGTTTATTTTGGGTGGTCATGAGGCCCAAAGGTGAAGAAATGGTGTTGGATACAACTGTTTGGTGAAGGATATGAGTCTTTTGGCCCATGTAATGAAATATTTAATTCAAATTGGTCCTGTAGACACCTAAACTCTTGACATGAATAATATTTACTAAAAAAAACATCATCACTATCAATTATGAGATTGTTTATTATTAATACCTTTATCACATTTACTCTTTATCATTTATCTAATATTCCATTTGATCATATTTCCCCTTTTCATAATTTATCATTATATCCCATTTTCATCGTTAATATTTTATTATATCATATTATCATCATAACCCTTCATTAAAATTTTATAGAATTTAATATTCCTCCATCTCACCTACCACCTACCCTATAAATCCCTACACCTAACATTTCCATGTAACCTCACCCCTTATAATCATTTATTAACCTAAACTAATTCTAATCCTAATAAGATCCTCACACCTCTAAATATAGAGGCTTCTATTTATAAAAGCCTCTCTAACTTTCTCGCTTCTATTGAATTTTAAATTTAATGGATGCTTCTACCCTCCATGAATTTTGAATTCAAATTATAGAGTATTCTACTCTAGAATCCTCTAATCCTCACATGCATTCTCCACCCTTGATCCAAATCTAACATGGATTCATCCTAGCCATTGAATCTGCCACTTCTCAACTATAAATATAGCTCTCTTCCTCCATGAGAGCCAAGTCAAAAATCCATAGCAAAAATACTCTATTTTATCCACTCAATCAATCAATCCATCATTCATCAATTCAATCATTAATATTTCATTAAACAATCCAAGAAAAATCAAGGAGAGTGCTGCCCAAGTGACTCCATAAAAATATGAATCAATACAAGAGCAATCAAAATCAATCAAGAGTAAATCCAACACATAAAAGGAGGATTTTTGCAACTTATAGGTAAGTGCAGTATTTGTCTCTCTCCCCCTTTCCATCAATTTCTCTATCTCGAGGTATTTATTTAAGAGATTAGATTAGGGAAGCAATTTTTTCTCACATTTAAATCACTAATCTTTTTAACATATATATTTTGGTGCCCATCGTGGGGCTTAACCCTAATTTTTTTAATGAAATTTTATATTAAAAACAAATTGTCCAAATTTGAAAATATTTCACTCAGATTTACACCATAAAATTTCAAATTTTTATGTTAGTCTTTCGTTTTAATGTTTTTGACTTGTCATTCAACACCTATGCAAAAGAAACAACGCCTTTGACCTAAAACAACATTTTGGCACGAAATACTAACTTCTATCATCACAGGGGATCTAATTTGACGCTTTTGTAAACCCATGACACCTTTATAAATACTTCAGCGCCTTTGTTTTGGCCTTTGAAACCCCAAAATTGCAATTTTTACATGTTTTTGTCATTTGTCAACGAATGGTGCTTTAATGTATATAGTGGCATGTTTGTAGAACTAGAAGTGTGTTTGTATATTGTAGCATTTTTGTAGATATAATGGTGTGTTTAGAGAACTAGTAACATGTTTGTATATTAGAGCCTTTACGAGATATAGTGGCGTCTTTTCTCTGTCAATGAACACCTTTACATAATCACAATTTTCACTCACAACAATCGCCTAATATTTTTTCATGTTTTTTCTAACTTTTTGTGGTTTTATTACATAAATAAGGGAATATTTCATCCATTTGATATCTATCTAACCTTTTTGTGATTGTAGGATTGAAAAATACTAATCCTCTTGTTTTGCAGCTTATTTAGTCCAAGACATTGGGTTTAAAAATCAAACTACTAACCCTTGTTTTGTAGGGCCTCCTCTTGAAGACCCAATCATCAAACTACTAATCTTTATCATTTCATTTCATCATTTATCATCCTTTTGTTTGTTTTCCCTTTGTTTTTGTCCATCCCGAAGGTGAAACCATGTATGCTCTCCTCTTGCATCCTAGGATGATCTTCAGGATCAAAAGCAACTAGCCTTCCCATTTTTCTTTTGTAGGGGAAACATGATATTAAAGTGATATCTGCGCACTTTCCATAGTCCTAGGGTCTTGTCATCATGGGCTTCATCTCCACACATATAGACACACCCCATATTCTGGAAGGGTATACAAATTCTTGGACATATGTCATTATTGGCTAAGTGCTTACTTGCTTTAAGAGAGACATGAAGTGAGGGGATTCCACGTCCTAATATCCAAGCCCTATACAACATCCTTGAAACACGACTTAGGTCACACGTACCACAAGGTATATTAGGGACTCCCTTAGCGAGTGCATACATCCTAGACTAGGAAACCCATTGGCCACATATCAATATATAGTTCAAGGAATATGCACTCCTAAGATCACTCGCTATCGACCCCACATTTAAACATAGGTAGAGAGCCAATTTTGGCACCACCTTCGGTGTGTGGTATTCAAATCGAGATATAGCTTGATTGTAAACCCACTTGACTAGTTAGAGCATGTGGCATGTTTTTTTGTTCTTGTTAACACCCTTAGCCATTCCATCACTTTAAAATTTGTATTATTCAAACATCATCATAATTAACTATCCCTAATCACACAATCCCTATCCTAATCCTATCGTGATCCTTAATCCACAATTCTAATCCCCACACATCTTACCTAACCATGGCCTTTGATCCTCAATCCCATCCTCTCCAAACAAACATTCAAACCCCTACCTCTTCTCTAAATCCATCAACCAAGCTATCTCATCATACCCCGCCATCAAATTCAACCATATCAATTTGACCATGAATTCCCACACACTAACCAACACATTAACAAAAAACTATCAAACCTAACATCCTACCTTAACTAACCCTCTTGTCATCATACAAATCAACCATCTTATATCGATCTTAACATCTTAAAGACCATCCAAAAATCAATCAACAAATATCCAATTTTGAATCATGCTTCAACCAATCACCTTCTAAAACTTCATCTCCCAACCAACCCTCTCCAAAATTTCTCCTTACTAAGATCCTTACCACTCACCCCATTGAATTCCTCCTTAACAAACCAAAATCATCCCAATCCACACCACAACCTAATAAATATACACCATTATCCCCATAAGAAAATTACATTGACTTTGACAACCTCACTAACTTTGACTTAGGCAAAGATGACCTCCTTTATGTCCTTGTTAATCTATTCACCAATCCCAAACCTACATAACCATCCCAAACCCGAACCTCCAAATCCCCTATCAACCATCATTACCCACATCTTCCTACCATAAAAACTCATATAAATATTCCACCTTCATCATAAAACCTATAATCGAGTCCAATTCACATATCCAAAACAAACTCAACAACTTCATCCAAAATTATCATCTCCCACATTTCATCTTAGTCCTCCATCCTAGTCATCTTCATCATCCCAATTTGATCCTACGAAATTTCTCCGATATTGTCCCACATCCCCTAAAACGCCATAAAATTTATCTTCTAAGAATGTTTCATAACCTAAGACCAATCCTATCAAAATATCTTATCCACCGTGAATCCTAAATCAGCATTATCCCCTTCTACCCCAAATCCTAAACCATCTAATGTGGCTCCTACGCCACCTTCATCCTCTTTATCTACACTTAATCCTATCTTAACCCCTTCCTCCCCTAAACCTAATACTACCTTATCCTCCAATCTTGTTTCATCTCCCCATCCGCCAATCCTAAAACATCTAAAGTGACTCCTAAGTCACCAACTCACAAACATAAAAATCCAATCCCAATTCTTTCCCCACCCCATTTCCTACCCAATCTAATGAGGCTCATATGCCACCTTCATCTATGTCCTCCCTAAATTGACCAAATCTAATGTGGTTCTTACACCACATCCATCCCCATATCACAACCATCCCCCTCATCTAAATCTACCTAATCCCCTTCATCTAAATCTACCCGATCCCCTTCATCTACATCTACTAATCCCAAATAATCTAATCCTAAGCCAAAATTATCTACTTCAAAACCACATACTCCAACCAATCCTAAATCAACTGAATCTACTTCGGCCTCCAAGCCCAAACCACCCACTTCGCCCCTAGGCATAACCCATCCCCTTTATCTTCTAAGCCACAACAATATAATCCAAATCATAAATACAAATCAACCAAAAGCTCTCATAATCCACCCAATCCTACACCTTTAGTTCCTAGCCCCAAAAAATCATTTAACTTAAATCATTTTAGTCCTCTAGGAGAATCCTTGACCACCAACTTCCATCATGTAAAAATATTCAACATGATCATCCATCCCCCATCAAATCACGTGATCAAAACCTTCCCAATTCATCTTGGTATCGGGAATACTATTTTTTTGACTTCCATCGCACACATGGACATTTTACCAATCGTTGCATGTGATTTTTTCTTATGTCGAAAACCTCATTAACCAAGGAATTATTATCCTTGTACCTATTTATCCACCACCTTTCCATCCCAATCCTCTCCCTAACCATCATCCACCATCTAAATCCCCCTCGACATCCAAACATATTCAACCTTCTAAATCTAATCATACATTCAAACATCCCTTACTAACCAAAAACAAATCTCACCTTCCATCATTTGTTAAGTCCAAATTCTTAACAAATTACATTTAATTACAACCCCTAGTATCATGATGACCACATGGAATCATATTCTCCATCCAATTCATATCCTATAGAAAAACTATGTTCACTAATATGAAACATCGAGGCAAAGGCTTAGGCATCCATGACTAAGGAATTTACGAACCCATCTCCCTTCATAAAAATCTAGGTCATTTCATCTTAGGTTATAAACCTAACAATACCAACGTCCTCTTATTTATCCTACCATCCCAACCACTCAACCCAATCACATATCATTTAATCCCCTACAAATACCCAACACCTAAAAATGGATTGAGCACATAATTTTTTTCCTATGCATGAATTTTATTTCCTTCCCACCCATCCCCCTTCCATCCAACATCCAAATCCCTTTGTATATAATTCATTCTTACCATCACATCCATTTATATCCTCTTCCAATGCATTCATTTGAACACTCGATCAGCTTAATCATACATGTTGTAAGCCAATAGTACATACTACAATTGTGTGACCTTATTCTATCATTATCTATAACATTCAAGCACCATTATATTCCTAGAGATCCACACAATTTAATACACTCAATAAACTTGTGGTGAAGACCCTTGGGTGTGACTTTTGAAACTCTAGTAAATGTCATCTCCACACTCATTTCCAACCCCCATAAATTCACTAGTGATTCTTAACCCCTTGAGATTTCTCAAAAGAGTGGAACCTCTTTATGTAAACATATACAAATATCAAATAAAATCCACTTCAAGACTCTCTCTGGGGTGTTTCTATCATCTCTCTTGGGCTATGGATGCCTAGATGAAAGTAGATTAATGTTGTGAAAAGAATCAGATGCATATCCGTTAAGGCTATCGATGCCTAGCTGGCAATGGAGTAATGCATAACATAGCCTTTAGTTCACCCTCCATCCACCCATTTGACTTAATCACTCCTATACATTATCTATTGTTTCTTCACATATTACCTACTAAGTCTTCACTTCAAGTGGTAATTAACCATCACAATCACACACATTTTGACCTCGCAGAGACATAGGGCTTGCATATTTCTAGGTATTGTTTAGACCTTGGTCACATTTTGTTTTTAGTCAAAATATTTCCTTACAACATGTTCCATTAGGATCATCTTTTGTTCATCAATGATGTTATTTTCCTTCCATCCATCACATCCACATCCTTTTCCCTTTGGATTGAACATCCATGGGTAGATGATGAACCCTTTCCTTTTCAACTATCATCATCATGACTAAAGGAAACCTTACTATCATCTACTTGGGGCATCATCCATTTAAGCCACCCCTCACTTTCCATCCTACCCTAGACTAAGGGGAAAAATCGAACCCATCCATCTACGTATGTAGGACACCTTCCTTGACACTTGGTGGTACACCACATCAATCAATCCCCCATATTATCATATACCACATCCCTCAACATATCTATCTCCCATCCCACATCATATCTAACTAATCCCTATCCTATCCACTCTATCCAATTTCCCTCAATCCTTCCATTTCATCCTACCCAAACATACTTTGTGACTTATAGGAGAAATTTACATCTCACCTTACATTGCTTTCCATCCCTCATACGCTATCCTATCCTAAATCCTTTCATCTTACCAATCCTATCATCTTACCTACCCCAAATATAAAATATCAACATTCAACATCAAATCTTAAAAACACCACAATCTAAAAATAATAAAAAAATCCAAAATTTAAAATCTAAAAATATAAACATCCAACATCCAAAATCTTAAAATCAAAACATTCAAATAATATCACAAATTCAATGTGTGTGTTTTCTTTCTCATCTAAATTTACATCTTGGATGATGGTATGAGGCCCCTTATATTTATATTTCTTCTACACGACCAATGATATGAGTCCACTTGTTCTGTTCTAATGATGTGAGGACCATCATAATAGTAATTTTTCCAATGATATGAGTACAAGGGCATTAGAAAATTTAGTCACCACGATCTTTATACCCTGTTGGACATTTATTTATGCCACATTAATCACATTTCTAATGATGATAATAGTGAGAAATTTATGGTAACAAACCCCCTTCTATCATCATCATCTAACTAACTATCTATCCTCCTCGTACACCTATTCAATCAATCCTTTATCAATCAATCGATATCTAAATCCAAATCTTATCATCTCACTTATAACATATAAAATCTTCACACCTTAGCTGGGGCATATTTAAAACATTCTCTTATCAATCAAACTCAAACATTATATCTAATCACTTCATTAATCATTATCCTAATCCTCTCCTCATAAATTTCCTATCATCCCCATCAATCCCAAAACAAATCTTTAACCCCTCATCCAAACATCCTCAATATTTTAATCCTCTAATCCAAAATCCTAAATTTTCATCCTTGTCAAACATCATTGAGTGGGCATCCTCTAGTGCTATAATCATAAATCTTCACACTCATCATACATCGTTGAGTATGGAATCTTGTACTCCAAAATCTAATATCTCATAATCTTCTAATTTTCTATTCCTCTAAACCTATCTCCTAATATTGTAATCTCATATTCCTCTTATCCTCTCTCCTAATCTTCTAACCTCATATTCCTCTAATTTTCTCTCTCTCTTCTAATATCCTATTGTTTTCATCCTTAATCCTCATCCTCTAAATCCTCAAATATTTTAATCCTCACCTTCTAATGATCAAATATTCTCATCATCTAATCCTCACTCATATACTAACTTGGACCTAGCTGCTTCTCGAGTGGTTACTCAACTTGTTCCCTCCTGCCTAACCACTCAAGGGGGCATCATATCACCATCCTAACATCTTGTCTTATTTTTATTTGAACAATAATTCCTATGCATAACCCTTTAAAGAGGGGGAAAATGTAGACAGACTAAAATGTCGACATGATTAATTTGTCCCATAAACAACATCATCTCTATTAATTATGAGATTAATTATTATTATTATTCCATTTATCAAATTTACCCTTTATCATTTATCTAATATTTCATTTTATCATATTTCTCCTTTTCATCATTTATCATTATATCCCATTTTCATCATTAATATTGTACTTATACCATATTATGATCATATTATTTCATTAACATTTTATAGGAATTTAATATTCCTACATTTCACCTACCACCTACCCTACACATCCCTACACATAACCTTTCTATGTAACCTCACCCCTAATCATCATTTATTTACCTAATCTAATTCTAATCCTAATCACATCCTCGCTCTAAATTTGGAGGCTTCTATTTCTAGAAGTCTTTCTAACTTTCTCCTTCTATTTAATTTTTAGTTCAACTGAATCTTCCTCCCTTTATAAATTTTGAATTAAAATTATAGTGTTCTACTCTATTAAATTATAATCCTCACATGCATTCTCCACCCTTGATCTAATTCCAAAATGGCTTCATCTTATCCATTGGATCCCCTACTCCTCGAGATATAAGTATAACTCTCTTCTTCTAAGAGAGCCAAGTCAAAAATCCATAGCAAAATTATTCTCTTTTATTCCACTCAGTCAATCAATCCATCATTCATCTATAATCTGTCATCATTCATCAATTCAATCCTTCATACTTAATCAAAAAATCTAATCACAATCAAGGGAGGTGCTGCCAAAGTGACTCCACCAAAATTTGAATCAATCTAAGATCAATCAACAAAAAATCCAACACTTTAAAGGATGAGTTTTGTAACTTATAGGTAAGTTCAAGTATTTGTCTCTCCCCCTTTCTATCCATTGCTCTATTTGACATATTTTTTAAAGAGATTAGTTAGGGAAGAAAATTTATTGTTTTCTCACATTTAACTAGCTAATATCTGTAACATATACAAGTCCAAGTAAAATTAAGACCATTTATGATGTTTAAATGTCACATTACACATGTGTGGTGATTTTAGAGCTTAAATAATGATGGTTTTGGTGTTAGTGGATTTTTCTCATCCTAATGATGGGGTTTTGAGGCTTTTTGGTACAAGTATGAAGGTTTTGGGAATGACCAATGATGAGGACATAAAATACCATTATTTTGTCCTTCCAAGTTACCTTTGAAAGTGGATTTAAATGTAATATTACAACTTATAGTTTTCTTAAGATACAATATATATATATATATATATATATATATAGTTCATTCTTTAGAAGTATTTTTAATCTATTTTTTTGACTAATCCTATTGATTATTTAGGAAAGATGCAAAGTCTTTTGTATGCAGGCCATAAAGGAAAGATAATGCTAGTTCTAGGAAAAATTGGAATTGATCATGGATAGTATATCTAAACTCAAATATGATTTCATATTCAGATTCCTCTCAAAAAATTATGCAAGTTCAAAATAATAATCATCTCAATCCGATATCGTGTGCAAAAGTTATAGCTATTTTTAGTTAGCTTTGGAACAATTGGAGTTAGCTTTAACTTGCAGATTTAGTTCTAGAACTAACAATTGTTAATTAAACGACGCTTTAGTTTCAGAACATGTAGTTCTAGTTCTGGAACTTGCATAAAAAATGAGAAAATTTGAATAATGAAAAATATTTAGTTAGCTCCGAAACAATTGGATTTAGCTCTGGAACTTGTAGTTTTAGTTCTGGTCTAGTTTCAAAACTTGCATGAAATGAGGAATTGTGAATAATCAGATAATCTAATGGAAAATATAAGATATTTTTTTGTTCATAGAAATGTGTTTAACAAAAACCTCATTCATATTTTCTACAGGTTTTACCAATAAAGAGAAATCTAACTTTTAGTGAGCTACAGTCTAAGAAAATATGTATCTAGATGAGCACTAAAAGTTCCACAACCGAAATGAAAAGTCAAATGGAAAATATGAGAGATGTTTTTGTTCATAGTAATGTGTTTAAAAAAATCTAATTTAGATTTTTTACAATATTTTTACCAATAAAAATGAATCTAACTTTTAGTGAGTTGCAGTCCAAGGAAAAAGTGTATCGATGAGAACCAAAAACTTCCACGCTAGAAACAACAAAGTCAAATAGAAAATTCGAAGAGGTATTTGGTCAAAGTAATGTTTTGAGGAAAAACCTCCTTCCAATAAATTAGGAGAATAAAATCATTGTGATTCTTGTTACCAAAAATCAAGGAGAAGATTTGGGAGAAAATCTTCCTAAAATAAGCAAGATAAGATTTGACTCCAATAATATATCTCTCTACATATATTGTGGAGATAGAGATATTAGTTGTTAGGATTGGAATAAAGATAAGATTAAATTTTATTTCCCAAAATAAGAAGTTGGTTGGATTCATAAATTATAAATGCAACCTTCCACACTCATATATGTAATTTTTCCTACCAAGAATAATAGATTTGTTATTTCTCAATCTTTTAAGTGAAATTGTTCTACAGGTTCTGAATTAATTTTGAAAGTATGAATTAATTCCTATTCCAAGGAATGATCTAGCCACTCATTCAAAGGAAAAATGATCAATATTGTATGTTCTTTTCTTTCAATGTTTTATGTTCAGTTATTTATTCTGTAGTTTTCCTTTTGTTGTAAATTTTTGATTTCATGTTATGTGATCTTTCTTTCGTATACAATTTCTGTTGTGAACCTGCAAGTGTCTGATTTATATTTAATTTATTTTAATTTATTAATTTCATTTATGTAAGTATGCCTTTACATTTCTGCATGTACGATTTATTTTATGTAAATTTGGATTGTGTTTAATAGATTTGTTTTCTAAAGATATTTTTTCTCTTAATGCATACACCATCGACACAAAACCATGGATTGACATTATTAATGGATAGGATTAACGACCCTCATCATTTTGGCACCATTTCGGGACATGGTGTTATTAAGAGATTCATATTTTTCTAAGATAATATTCTAGTGATAGTAGAATACCTCTTGGAAAATTTTGTGACAAGAAGTATTTTGAGGTAGTTCTTTAAACTTTTATTTTCTGCAAATAGATTAATATTTATTTCATGCAATATAGATTAAAATTTTATTTCTATAATTAGGAATGTTAGATTGTGAATATTTACCTCCCCACAAACTAACTTTGTGTATAAGAAAAATGACTGTGATGTTTGATCAAGAAGGTATAATGATAGGGACAAAGAATTTAGATCTGGATTCTATTTATGAAGAAATGGTAGAAATATGATATTGAATCTAGAAGTAGATCCAGTTGATGAAATATCAAATTCCATTGTTGACAACCACCACCATTCCCCTTGTATCAACTAACACTCAATGATCTTATTGCACATAACCTTAGTAAAAACTAGCTTTTTCAGTTTGTAATAATGAAGTAGTAGCATTTTTAATTAACTTCATCCATATTCAAGGACTTCATTAGAGCCAAAATAAAAACAAACTCATAATAAATCCACCCATCCAAATTAGTTTTTCATCCCATAATAAAATTCAATCCCTGAACCATATCCATTAGAAAAAAATGTTTTCATGTCTTTCAATTTCTTCATTTTTGTATATGCTTGTATAACATTAAGAAGAAATTATTGTGAATATCAAGGCAAACACTTTTTTCGTGCTAACATCCATAGGAATTTCTAGAGTTTTTCTTGATACCAACATGCAGATTTTTTAGCACCAACAATATCAACCAAGGAGCATTTTGGAGGGACCCACAGATACATAACACAATCCATCTCCTGAGATCACTATTTTTGGCTTTGAATATTACTATGGTGATTCTGATAATGCACAATTCAAGTTGGGCTTTGAAAACCTAGAAATTATCTACACAATTTTTGGAATCTTTTTGTAGTTATCAAGTATGCAAAGAGTTTTTATGAGATCTCGGGTATTGTTTCCTATTTTACATAACCTACATTTTAATGAATATAGTCTGATGATGGATCAAATTTTTCTCTGATCATTCTCATGCTATCATTTCAGCAAAAAAATGTCAAAAAAATTTGATTGGAAAACCATCTTGTTGGCTAATCAATGGCAAAAAAATAAAAATAAAAATAAAAAAGCCTTGTTTGGAAAATAAGCTTGTTGGTCAATCAAAGGAAAAAAAAACTTTAATTGGAAAACCAACTTGCTGGCCAATCAAAGGAAAAAGGGGGTGACTCTTCTTCAAAGGAAATCAACTATTACTGGTGGCTTCCTTCTCGACACTATTTGACCATGTTAACAATAGGATGACAATTAAAACTAGAGGTATGATCAAGTTATTTTGTTCTACTATTTTATTTTTAAGCTTTCTTGTAAGTTTTTATTACAGCTAGATCCACTTTTAAGATCTCCAAGGAAGGAAAGATAAAATTCATATCTCCCCTACTTACAAATATGAAAAAATGTGCACCTCTTTGCAATCAAACTTTTAGAGTCTAATTTATGGGTAGCCATGAATAAACAACATGCATGAGGACATGCATGAGCTTAGGTGTGGGAGAGAAGGAGAAGCATGAGGTATGCATTTTGATTTTAAATATGAGGCACAACAGAAGGAGATCCACACAAGAACCTGTTGTAAAAGAAAGGAAATAAAAAATAGCAGAAGGAGATCCACACAAGAACCTGCTATAAAAGAAATAAAAAACAATAGAAGGAGATCCACACAAGAACTTGTTGTAAAAGAAATGAAATAAAAAATAGTAGAAGGATATCCACACAAGAACTTGCTTATATAAAGAAAGGAAACCAAAAATAGTAAAGCAAATCCACACAAGAACCTGATGTAAAAGAAAGGAAATAAAAAATAGCAGAATGAGATCCACACAAGAACCTACTATAAAAGAAAGGAAATAAAAAAAAGTAAAAGGAGATCCACACAAGAACCTGCTATAAAATAAAGAAATTAAAAATATCGAAAAAAAATCCACACAAGAACCTGTTATAAAAGAAAGGAAATAAAAAAAATAGAAGGAGATCCACAAGAACTTCTCCTTGAACTATATATGGAATGCATACATGCATAAGCTCAATGCGGAGAAGACTCTAAGAAGATAATATAATAATATAATGTATGAGGATATGCAAAATATTAGGTGTGGGGAAATGATGAGGCCATAAATTGGCCATAAATTACCATTAGTTTGTCCTTCCAAGTTACCTTTGAAAGTGGATTTAAATGTAATATTAGAACTTATATTTTTCTTAAGATACAATATAAGATATATATCTTGTTCATTCTTTATAAGTCTTTTGTTATCTATTTTGTTGACTAATCCTATTGATTATTTAGGAAAGATGCAAAGTCTTGTGTATGTAGACCATAAAGGAAATATAATGCTAGTTCTTGGAAAATTGGAATTTATCATGGATAGTATATCTAAACTCAAATATGATTTCATATTCAGATTCCTCTCAAAAATTCTACGAGTTCAAAACAATAATCATCTCAATCTGAGATTGTGTACAAAAGTTATAGTTGTTTTTAGTTAGCTTTGGAACAATTGGAGATAGCTCTAAAACTTGTAGTTTTAGTTACGAAAAATGATAGTTTTAGTTCGGAACTTATAGTTCTAGTTTCGTAACTTGCATAAAATGAGGAATTGTGAATAATGGAAAATATTTAGTTAGCTCTAGAACAATTGGAGTTAGCTTAGGAACCCGGCAGCTTTAGTTTTGAAACCGACGCTTTTAGTTATGGAACTTGCGGCTCTAGTTTTAGAACTTGCATAAAACCTCATTTATATTTTTAAATGTTTTACCAATATAAATGAGTCTAACTTTTAGTGAGTTGAATTCCAAGGGAAAAGTGGATCAGATGAGCACCAAAAGTTCCACAATCAGAAACAACAAAGTCAAATAGAAAATCCAGGAGAGGTATTTGGTTAAAGTAATGTTTTGAGGAAAAACCTCCTTCCAATAAAGTAGGATAATAAAATCATTGTGATTCTTGTTACCAAAAATAATATTTGGTAGCAAATCTTCCTAAAATAAGCAAGATAAGATTTGACTCCAATAATATATCTCTCTCCATATTTTGTGGAGATGGAGATCTTAGTTGTTAGGATTGGAATAAAGATAAGATTAGATTGTATTTCCCAAAATAAGAAGTTGGTTGGATGCATAAATTATAAATGCAACCTTCCACACTCATATATGTAATTTTTCCTACCAAGAATAATAGATTCATTCTTTCTCAATCTTCTGAGTGAAATTGTTTTGCAGGTTTTGAATTAAGTTTGAAAGTATGAATTAAGTCCTCTTCCAAGGAATGATCTAGCCACTCATTCCAAGGAAGAAGGATCAATGTTTTATGTTATTTTCTTTCAATGTTTTATGTTCAGTTCTTTATTCTGTAGTTTTCCTTTTGTTGTAAATTTTTGATTTCATGTTATGTGATCTTTCTTTTATGTACAATTTTTGTTGTGAACCTACAAGTGTCTGATTTATCTTTCATTTATTTTAATTTAGCAATTTCATTTATGAAAGTGTGTTTCCTTCATGCAAACTTTATTTCTACAAGTGTGCCTTTACATTTTTGCATGTGTGATTTATTTTATGCAAGTTTGGATTGTGTTTAATAGAGTTGTTTTCCAAAGATTTTTTTCTCTTAATGCATACAACCATTAGAAAATAGCCACAGATTGGTATTATTAATGGAGAGGGTTGACGACCCTCATCATCCAACCTAAATGAGTCATATGTGAATGTTTTAATGACTAATTTTTGATGTTTTTAAGTTTCTTTGGTCAAACCAAAGGAGGGAAACTGAATTGGTTTGAATTTGAATCAATAATATCTTATAAAAGTGATGTTTTGGGTGCTATTTTAAGCTAGTTACTTGTATATGAAAATTGTGACCTATGTAAGAGTGAATTGTAGTTAAAAAGGCATGTGTTGATATCCGAGAGAGTGTATGACAGGTTAAATAATTTTTGCAAGAGTTTTTGCAAGGGTTTGTTACAAATAGAAGTGAAGAAAGTGAGAGATAGAGTGAGTTGGAGAAGTTAGGGTTTGAGAAAGGGTTTGAAGGTGTTTGGAGTTGAATCTTGTGATCACCATAAAATGTGTTGTAGTAGCATATGTTTAGTGATCTATTCTTAAAAATAATGTGTGCTGAGTCATATTAATGCAAGTCTCTTGTTGTTAGTCATTTTAACAAGGGTTTAGTGGTCAATGATCTTGTGGGGTTGGTGCCTCACTAAAGAAATCTCTTGTGATGTATAATATCCACTTAAACTACTCCTATAGTGATATGCCTAAGATTGATACCAATATTGTAGTACATAATATTGTCACATATCCAAACACCAAGCTAGTTAAACAAAATATTTGCAAAATGCATCCCCATATAGCTCTTCTTATTAAAGAAGAATTAAAACGCCTTCTATCTGCTAATTTTATTATACCCATTGAATATCCACAATTTTTTCTAATATTTTTCCCTGTAACTTAGAATCGGAAATTTATGCATCTACATAGATTTTAGGGATCTCAATCTTGCCTATCCAAAAGATGATTTCCCCTTCTAAATGTAGATCAGCTGATTGACCTAATAGCTAGACATGAAATGCTTTCCCTTATGGATGGGTTCTCGTGTTACAATCAAATCATCATCTCTACCGATGACCAACATAAAAATTCTTTCATTACCCCCTAGGGAATCTTTTTATTCTTGTGTAATGCCATTTAGCCTAAAAATGTAGGAGCTACCTATCAACAAGCCATGACCTATATATTTCATGTCTTCATTCACAAAACAGATTGAAGATTATGTGGATGACCTTTTGGAATCTCCAAATAGCATAAATACCATCTTATCTTCCTTGAGTCAATATTTACTCATCTCATCCAATATTGTCTTTGTCTCAACCCTAAAAAATGTGTTTTTGGTGTTCTCATTGCTAAACTTTAAGGATTCATCATATCTATATGAGGTATTGAAATTGACCCATCTATTTCACCATTTTATTTAATTTTTAGAGGAAATAAATAAGGGTGTGAGCCAAGGAGGAATACTGTTGTGATGGTTGGTTTGAAGGTTGTGCACATGTTCGACTTCTCGATCCAACGTTGACTATGAGAGCTTCCTTTTGGCTAGGAGGAACTACTTACTGATGTTGCAGGTCCAATGGCTGGGTGGTGGTGATGATTGATTGGTGGGATGGAGCTTGGTGCCATGGTGGTGCTTCTTGAATGCTACCATGAGAGTGATATCTCTAGATCTGTCTTGATGTTGGCTATGGCTGCTTGAATGTGTGAAAGAGCTCTAGTTCTTACTTGCATGCAGATCTCCTTTTGCTCCCAAAAATTCAAGAATGTGGCCAACCCTCAAACAAGGTTGCCAAAATGGTTATATGGTAACCGGCGACAGCTTCTGGCTAATCGGTGTCGGTTTTGCGATGACAGACATCGGTTAAGGCAAGATTCCCTAAGTTTACTAAAAATGACAAATCTTGCAATCATTTGGGCTAGGTCTATCCATTTTCACGGAATAAAATGGAAATTATCTTTTAATGAGAGGGAATGTGGTTAGAGGAATAATATCCATTGATTTTAGGGTTGAACTAAGTCTTAGTTAGTTATGGTGAGTAGATAGATACTAAAAATAGGTTTATAATGAGGTGTCTAGGTGAGGTGGAAATTGGTTTAATTAAGATAATTAAATAATGAATAAAGTGAGGATGAGTATTAATTTAATTAAAGTGATTAAATTAATATTAATGTGTGATGTAAGGGTCATGGTTAGGTAAAAGTGTTTAAGTTAGTTGTTTAAAAGGGGACCAAGGGGAGTGTGACCCAATTTTGGTGTCTACATTTTCCCCTTTTGTTGCATAGCTTGTATTGGTAAGTGATGCTAAAAAATAGGAAGTGATTGCCCCATGTGTGGGTGAAGGTGATCCCCTCAAATCGGCAATGATGAGGTGTAAGACATAATCGATGAGTGGTTTGATAAAGGTGTAGGTGGGGAAGATAGGTGGGGAAGGTTTGAGTATTGATGGTAAGGGGTAGTAGGTCATGGTCAAAATTAGGTCATGGGTAATGAAAATCAAACACACACACACATATAGATTGTAACACAATACCAAGTTTGAAGAGCTTACAAACTCTACATCGTCCAAGGTCGATAGGTTTATCCAAACAAGGGTGAAGTGATTCAGGTATCCAAGGTATAGGATATGGTCTAAAAACACAACATAGGTCAGGTGTAGGAATGTTTAGGTATGTTCGATACACCAAAGGTTTGGTCGGGATAAACGACATGACAATAGGAAATGTATGGTTGTTAGGCTAAAACAACATAGGTAAAAGCATCACAAGGTATAGCAAGTACATAAGGTCAATGGTCACACCAAGTAGGTCAAGTTCAGGAAAATAGGTCATGGCACGGGTAAGGCCAAGGTATAGGTAAAATAACAATTCCTAAGACAAACAAAGGAAATGTAGGGGTAGGTTGGGTTTGTAGGTATGTTTCAATGGGTGGTTGGAATGATAAAAAGTGTGTTGGCACTAATGGTTATAGGCAAAAGGAAGCTTAGGGTCAAATAGTTATAAGGGTTTAACGATGCTGATTATAGGGTGATCGATGTCGGTTGGCTAGGGCACAAGTAGGACCGGTGTCGATCAGATCGAGTTGGGTTTATAAAACAAAAATTTTGTATTTTATGGAATCATTGTTGTGTTGTGACTTTGGAGAAAATGAAAGAGGTTTTTAACTTTTTGGTACTTTTTTGAGAGAAAAGGACAGGGAATTCTACCCAAATAAGGTGGAGAGTTGAGTTGGTGAGCCTCGGAGCGGGTAATCGACATTCGATAGGCGGGTCCACGAGATAGGTGTGATTAATTTGATTGGGTGGAGGTGAGGAGGAATTTGGTGATGGATAGAGGTAGGAGAGGGGTCGGGTGGACCACCAGTGCATTAGCTTGACATGCCCCACGGAGATGGCATTACGACAAGGTAAGATTCGATCCCATTCTACATTGGTTAGGTAGATTGATTTGTAGAAATTAGGTTAGGGTAAAATGGGTTTTTGGGGGAAAATTAAATTGAAATTTGGAAGAAAATGGGTGAAATAGGAAGGGTAGGAAGGTTGATGTAGGTTAAGGGGGATGGGTGGAGGGGAGATTTGGGTAGGAATGGGTGGGTAGTTAGGGAGGAATGGTGAATTTTTAGAGAAAATGGGTAGGGTTTCATGGATTTTGTCATCATCACAAGTGACTGGACCGACATTTGGTTAAGGGTTGGCTGTCATAGGGGAGTGAGCTAGCATCGGTCATGAATGAGGTGAGTGATGCCAGTTTTGGGAGACCGGTGTCGGTTAATAGGAATTGATGATGGTTGAGCATGAGGAAAAATAGGCCAGAGATGAGATATGGTGGGTGGGGAGATAAGCATGGGTAAGAGGTATAAATAGGAAAGAGTTAAGGGGTGGAAAATTGAGATGGGAGGAAAGGTAGTTTTCAGGGTTAGGATGGGGAGATAGGTCATGAGTAGGGGGATCGGGGAATAAGTTGGGTTCAGGGTGAAGTGGAATATGGTCAAGGTTTAATGATGTTATGGTTTGTTGGATGTAGGTGAGGGACAATTACGAGATGCATATATGGTACCACCTCCCCTATTATTATTGGTATGGGGGAGTGCATGAAGTGAGAGTGGTGCCATGTGGTAGAGGTTTTCCTGATTGGGGTTAGAATTACTAGCACATAGTAGTTAGGAGCCAAGTTTGATGGTCGCCCTCATCGATAGATGGGATTCGATGACCAACACATTTCGTTTCGGCGACAGTGAGATGACCATCACCTTGGAGGATGTTTATAGGATCCTACGGTTTCTGCAATAGTAGGGATGCAGTGTATTCCATTTCCTCATAGGCATCTGAGGAGTTGATGTTGACAGTGTTCGGTGAGGGGCTTGATGGAGTTGAGGTTCCATAGTGCCAACATGAGTTATGGAGATATGTACTGGGCCCATCCAGAGGAGATGAGGTTAGTGGTGCTGATGATGGAGGTAGTCTATTTGCTTTACACTACCAGATGCGGAGGGTGGGAGATTCCCATGGGCATTGATGGGGTTCTTCATGACATGATGGAGGACATGACCCGGTTTGCATGGGCACCAACATTCTTGGTGTAGCTATATAGAGAGTTATGGGCCTATGGGTGGTCATGGTGGTTCACCTATGTGCACGTTCTACTACACTACTGGGTATGAGGAATCATGAGCACATGGGCATGCCTCGACCTCGATGCATTTGGGTATGGTTTGGGTGGGCTATAGGTGATGGGTACCTATGCTATTGGAGAGCGTCAAGATTCCAGGGCTACACATGATGTAGCATATTACAGGTGCATTAGAGGGGTTATCTAGTGTGGACATCATTTGGAGGCCATATGTGGGATTCCCATCATATAGGAAGATGGCCAAGGAGCTATAGAGCTAAAATTTCTCAAATGGATAGAGGGGCATAATGCGTGTAGAGAGCATACGAGATGATACCTGTTGACAGGGTCAAATGATAGTTTGGGTTGTCACAAGATGTACCTCCACCATTTCCATAGTACAAGAGGGATGACGTGGAGAGGCCTATGCCTCTACCATAGCCAATGGTGCCTACAGGGAAGGAGGAGTAGGTGGTAGACCAATGGATTGATGATGTTAGGGTTATAGATAGGTATAGATAGTGGTGGGCAACATAGCTATGGGAAGTACCACCGAGGCTAGGGCAGCCTGACTTAGCCACTATCACAGTTCAAAGGGACACCCTATAGGGGTAGGTGACTACCCTAGTGACATAATTGGGGATAGTGTAGGGTAGCCGACAGGTCGAGGCATAGGTGGCCACATTACATGCATAGTAATAGCCTTACAGCCCAGTAGCACAGGACAGTTCCCACGATGGGAATGGAGGTTGGGGAAAAACATTAGGGTATAGGTGGTCGTGGTACATATGGAGTTAGCAGATATGTAGGGAAATTTGGCCATTGTATAGGTGAAGATTGTGGCCCTTCGAGGCCATGTGTGCCTGTGGGACAGGGTCCATTTTACGAGGCACGGGTGAGGTGACAGGGTCCCATGGTATAGGTAGAGGGTCAGAGGCCGATGGCACCACTGTAGACGATACCCATGGCTAGGTTCAAGGATGCCCTAGGTAAGGCAAGATATTATCAAGATCATTTTATGGACTTAGGGATAGATGCCCCTATCTATAAAGTATAGAGCACAACAGGCCTCGAGTGAGAGGACCAGGTCTTGCACTCACAGTGTGGAGAATACAGGGGGCCGGCGAGCTCCCAGACAGGGTCAAGGTAAATCCACCAGTGCATGGAGGCTAGCTCCAGGTGAGGTACCAGCAGAGGTCAGGCCGATGCCCATGGAGGGTGGTGAGATGCTAGTGGGATGCCACATGGGAGTGGAGAAGGAGGAGGAGACAGTGAGATAGGCATGGAGGATATCCGACAGGGGATGCCTGATAGTTACACATACTTCCATTTTTTTCTATATGTTTGGTATATATCAGGCCTGTGTGCTTTGAGAGAGAGAGAGTGTATACGAGTGTTTTGATTTTTGGCACCATGAAGACGATACCCATGGCAAGGTTCAAGGATGCCTAGGTAAGGCAAGATATTATCGTCATTTTATGGACTTAGGGATAGATGCCCCTATGTATACAAGAGTATAGAGATGATGATATCGAGTGAGAGGACCAGTCTTGCACTCATAGTGTGGAGATTATGTGTGGCCGATGGAGCTCCTGAGATTAGGTCGAGGTAAAGCCACCAAGGTGCATGGAGGCTAGCTCTAGGTGAGGTACCAAGAGGTCAGAGGGCGTGGTAGAGCCCATGGAGGATGTATGAGATGGTTTAAGTTATGCCACATGTGAGGAGGAGGAGGAGGAGGAGACAGTGAGACAGGCATGGATGATATCCAATGGGGGATGTAGATAGTTATACATACTTCCATTTTTTTAATTATATTTTGGTATATAATCGAGCCTGTGTGCAAGAGAGTGAGGTTGTATACGAGCGTTTTGATTTTTTGATCATATACCGGCCTACGTGCCGAAGATGGTGAGGATGTATCTAAGCAATTTGAGATATTTGTATTTATTTGTATATGTGTACATATGTATGTATACACATACTTTCTCATTTATATAGATGATGATATTTATAGTATGGAGGGTGTACTTGTTTTAATTTCCATTATTATGTGTGTACATGATGGAAACTAGGTGAATTAGGAATGATTGAGTCAAGGTCATGTAGGCATGGCTTAGTTGAGGTCAATAGGCATGATGGAGTCATATCATGGAGTTAGGGTTATAGGCATGATGGAGTCGGGTTATAGGCATGGTTATAGGGGCCTTGTCGGACTATAGGCATGATGGAGTCAAATGTTATAGGTCATGATGGAGTCGAAATTAGGATAGGCATGATGAGTCAAGTTATAGGCATGATGGAGTCAGGTCATAGGCATGATGGATTCAAGTCATAGGCATGATGGATTCATGTCATGTCATGATGGATATATAAGGATGATGTATAGATAAATGCATGTTATATGGTTTATGGTTTAGTTTCACAATATTTGCTTATGGTGGAAATGTGAAAATGATAAATGAACGATGTGATGATGGGGTAAAAATGTTCATCAATTGTTGCTTGATTGGTTTAATTTTCAATTGTTGATATAAAATGGAAACGAAATGACTAAAGGTAGGATGTGAATAGGTAAATAAAGAGAAAAGAGGTTAGGGTGAAGAGTGGCCATGAGCTAACCTTTAAGGGTCACATGCCCTCAAAGTGGTGCCTACATATCCTCGGTGAAAAGGGGGTTCTTGGAAGATGTAGTTCTCCCATAAACTAGGTTAAATATGATGAGGTGGTTAGGGGATGGGTGGTGAATTTTTGGGCATGGTTGAGTTTAGGTCATAGGCATTATGGAATGTCCCCTTATGAGTTAGGTCATGATGGTCATGATTGAGTTGTTTTAAATATAGGAGTCGATGATTTGGTCCTATATAGGATAATCAATAAGTAATGAGGAAGGTGAATGGTAAGAGGTGGTAAAATATCCACTTAATTGATAAGAACCCTAATGAGTCTACCATACCCCATATGGGCTTATGAACGTAAGACCCTAAATGCTTTGCATAATGGACTATTATAAAGGTGAAGAAAGTCACATGATCACGAAATGTCATGGTTGCGGTAAAGTCCCTTGAGTAGAGAGGAAATTAGATTAAAAGGAAATGAGGTGAGAGTGGGTGGTTTAGCATAACTTAGTGTGAGATATCATGTTTTTCTTAGCAAGAAACCTAGGATAAAAAATAGGCAAGTCCATGACAAAAATTTCATCATTTTCTTCATTTTTTTTTTTTTTTTTAATAGACTTATTAATGTGGTAAGTCTATATGGGATGAGTATATTATATCCTTGAGGTCTCCGTGAAGCTGATGGATGCGGGAAGCATTCTCGATATTTTTATTGTATTTTTGTAATGATTTTATAGTTTCCTTGAGGAGCGATCTCTATTTATAGCAGTGAAAATAGAGTGAAGAGATGTCCCTTTTGAGGGAGTCATCTTTTGCTAGAATTTTGACCTCAAGAGTTGAATATCTTTTTTTTTTTGACGTTTTAAGTCATGAAAATACTATATAGGAAGATTAGGTTCTTGTTTAGAAGACAAGACCATATCACACAGAGGTTAATTATGAAAGAGGTGGTTTTGAGTGATGAACCATGGGATTCCATGTCTTTAAGAAGATAAAAAGTATCCATGAGAATCATGCTATGAGTAGAGCCATGGTATTCATATTGAAGAGGAGGTTGAAAGGTGATGGGTAATCACATGATTCTTGTTTAGTCATGGATCCTCAAAAATGGGTAATATGGAAGGTGAATAATGCTCAAGGGATGAGCGATCAATTGATAGAAAGTGATATAGACTTGATGTCAATAATAAAATGGTCAAATATGCAAGGCATTGAGAGGCTCAGGTTTGGGTTTACCTTTGAGTGAAGACAAACAATAAGCACATGATCCATAGGCATGGGTAACGATATAGGGTCCAAGCCAATTAGGAGAAATTTTCCCCGTTTACTTTTCTCTTCTTTGGTTACATGTTGATTTTCCTTTAGGACGAGGTCACCAACCTGAAAGGTTTGTTTGTGGACACATTTTTGTAGGCATGTTTGATAAATTTTGGTAGATTTGGAGATGGTCAAGAGCATTAAGATGACATTCATCTAATAACTCAAGTTACACCAAATGGTCTGGCGAAAGTCATCATCGTTGAGCATGTCTTATAGTGAGATGCAGAGAGATGGAATCTAGACTTTGAGAGGTAAGACAACCTCGGTACCGTAGACCAGAGAAAAAGGTGTGGCAAGTAGTCAAGTGCAAATACTAGTGTGATAAGCCCACAAGGTGAAAGGAATGTGTGAATTTCAATCCTTTCAAGAGTATCATCAACTACTTTCATAAGAATTTTGTTCAAGGTTTTATTGGTCGATTTTGCTTGGCCATTGGTTTATGGGTAATAAGGTGATGAGAAATTGAGTTGGATGCCAAAAGCATCGCATAGCTTACGTAGGGTTTTATTTTTTGAATTTCTTTCATTATTAGTGATGAGGTGGTGAGGAACACCAAAGTGAAAAATGATGTGATGGTTGATGAATTCACATATTTTCTTAGCTTTTGTAGAAATGAGGGGAATGGCTTCTACCCATTTAGTATAATATTTAGTAGTAGTTATAATCCATTGGTGGCATTGTGAAGAATGGGGATTGATCTCACCGACAAGATCCAAGCCCCATTGAGAGAAAGGCCAAAGGTCTCATGTAACCTGCAAGGCATGACTAGGTGTGTGATGAAGATTAACATGTTGCTGGAATTTCACACAATGTTTGACATAGTCACAACAATCATGGTTTAAGGTTGGCCAATAATAGCCAAGGTAAAGAATGTGTTTTGTGACAGCTAAACCACTAAAGTGACCTCCAAAAATTCCATCATGGACTTCCTTGATGGTGTAGGGAATTTCAGAACTTGTAAGGCATCGTAAGAGAATACCATCAAAGCCATGCTTATAAAGGAGACCACCCATGATGACATAATGAGAGACACTTTTAAGAAAGGCACGTTGTCCATTATAAGTGAGATCGGTGGGTAGAATGGAAAGGGAAAGATAGTCTGCAAATTGCTTATACCAAAGGTCACATGGGTCAGTGCAATGGTTCCAACAGAGTATACCTCACAAGGTAAATAAGAGGGTGATTTAGCCTTTGTATTGTGACAAATTTTAGAGTCGCGGGGTGAAGTGGGTATCTAGAAGCCAAGCAAGACCATGGTATCCATAAATTTATTAGTAGAACGTGGGGTGGTTTGAAGTTTGTAATGATTAAAGGTGGTCAAAAGTATGTCTATGTGATGTTTATACTTTTGAAGTATCTCATTATAACACTGGTATATACCATTGACTTGGTTTACGACTAGCTGGGAATCACCAAAGATATTGATTGACTTAACATCTAAGGCATAAGCATCCTGGAGACCTAATACGAGTGCTTTATATTCAAAAATATTGTTTGTACAATCAAAATATAATTTGAAAGAAAAGGCATAGGTTCACCATCGAGAGGGAATGAGGATAACACCATCCCCACCTCCATGCTAAATACTGGAGCCATCGAAGAAGAATTTCATTTGGTAAGCGGGTTCATCTAAGGAGAGGGTAGTTATGGATTCATCGAGAAATTCAAAGTTAGAGGTTGATTCCCGAAAGAGGTGTGTCTGCTAGTTGGTTAGTGATACCTTGGCCCTTGATGGAATTTTGATGAATGAATTTGAGGTTGAGGTCGGCAAATAAGCATAAGCCAACATGTGGCACGTTGATGTTGATAGGGTTTGGTGTACATATAGTGTAAGGGTCAGTATTGGTAATAAAGAAGGTTTTGTGGTTGAGTAGGTAATGGCGGAGTTTGGTGGTGATGAAAACTAAGGCTAAGCAGAGTTTTCGGCATGGGGTGTATCTAGTTTCATAGTCCAGAAGGGTATGGCTTATGTAATAAACCACTTGATCTCTCTGTATGTTTCTCATCATGATGAGTGAGCATGGCACCTAAAGAATGGTCAATGGTGGAAATATATAGGTAAAAGGGTTGGTCATCCTTAGGAGGAATGAGAACTAGTGGTTGAAGAAGGTATTGTTTTAAGGCTTCAAAGGCTTTATGGCATTCATCATCCCATTTGAATGAAACATCCTTCTTGAGAAGATGATGAAATGGTTGACAATGGTTGGAAAGTCTGCGAGATAAAATGATGAATGGATTGCAACTTACCTTGTAGGATTCAAAGTTGATGGAGATTAGTAGGTGGAGGCATTTCTAGAATAGCCTTTACTTTAGCAGGATCGACTTCTATGCCACACAAAGAAATGATGAAACCAAGGAGTTTTCTTGAAAGTACCACAAAGACACACTTATTTGGTTGAAGATGAACACAATACTTGATGAGGTGGTCAAAGATGACCTTAAGGACGGTCAGTGTTTGGCTCGATGTTTGGATTTGGCAAGAAATATCATCTACGTAATCTTCTAATATGTGATGCATGATGTCATGGAAGATGTAAGTCATGGCTCATTGGTATGTAGCACCGATTTTTAAGGCCAAAAGGCATGACTCGATAGCAGAAGGTCCCCTAAGGGGTGATGAAGGTAGTCTTGTGTTGATCTTTTGAGCAAGTAATATTTGATTGTAACTCAAGAAACCATCCATGAGTGATATAATTTCATGGCCATAGCGGTGAGATCAACTAGTTAATCAATGCCTGGTAGGGGAAAATCATCTTTGGGGAAAAGCTAGGTTGAGGTCACGGAAGTCCATGAAATGTGGAGTCCCCTATCACCTTTGTGACAGAATGATGTTAGAAATCCATTGGGGATAATCAATGGGTAGGATGAAGGAAACTGAGAGAAGGCACTGAAGCTCTTCTTTGACCAAAAAAGGAACAAATGTGAGGATGCATTTTCCATAGCTTTTGTTTGATGGGTTTGGCATCAGGAATGGTTACGATATTGTGGACCATGATTTTGGGTCAATACAGGCAATCATATCGGCATAGGACTAGGAAAAAGCGTTGCTATGGTCCCAAGGAAAGAGGCAAAATCTTCCTGTTTAGTAGCATCTAAAGATTGACCTATCTTTAGAATGTGTGGGTCATCCTAAGTGTTAATGTTGATTTCAATGGTCAATTCGTTCAACATGGTTTACATCTCAAAAGGTAACAATGATGAATATAAGAATCTTCCACACCAAGGTAGGTGAGGATGGACTCATCATCCTGACATTAAACGACATTAATAAAAGGTGTATCATCATCGATCATGTCAGGATACATGAATGGGAGAGAAGAGGGAGCCTCACCATCGTGTTGATAGGTTAGAGGTCCCAGGAAATTGTGTTTACAAAAAAAAAAAAGTTAGGAGGAATAGATTTGGGATCTATGGACTCTATGGGTGAAGATGGTGATGTGGGTGAATGAGGTGGAGAAGGTTTGTCTTCCTTAATGAGGTTGATGAGCCTTCTTGGGAGGTGGTGCATCAAAGCCAATGCCACTACAGGTCATTGTGTTTACGGGTGGTACAGAGATGACAGTATGGTGGCCCTATTTGTAAAAACCAAAGCCAAAGCCTTTCCATGCGCAATGGTGGAGGAAAGTGTGAGTGAAGGGTGATTAGTAAGGGAGTGTAAGTTAGATGAAAACGATCATGTTTGGGATGGAGGTTCGGGTGAATAAGTGGAAATATCAAGTCCCCATACATTAGATTAGTGCGAAGGTGGGGAGGACCATAAGGAAAAACCTCACCTACATGGTAGTCATAACTAGGGTGTTGATGCAGGTTCCCATACTCTTGCGGAGTGAGGAATGTGTCGATATTGTATAGGTGGTACTCCCCCAGTGAGGCATTGAAAAACACCTTCTAAGGGATCAATAGTCATATGTGGGTAATGGGGATAGATGACTCGCTAGATGATTGGGAAGCAAGTGAGTTAGTTGTAGAGGCTACAGCGGTAGTAGGAATAACAGGGTTAGATGTGGGAGAGGTGGTGGCAGCCTTGGTGGATGGGCTTGTGGGTGAAGGTGAAGTGGGGGTAGTGACAGATGCCTTGACTAGTACAAGTACATCGTTGGGTCGGTACAACATGTTATAGGTCTTGAATGGCAATGGGTCGGTGGGGATGGTGTAATTATGTCCTTCATGCTCGAATTTTACACAGTGGTGTAAATTTGAAGGGACATAACCCATGACGTGAATCCAGGTCTACTGAGCAATAGGTTATATTAGAACTCCCCCTCTAAGACGAATAGTTTCGGGACAATGCGAGGGCCTACACAAACATGAAGGATAATAGTGCCAAGGGTGGAGGTGATGGCATCATTAAAGGAGCGTAGCATAACTAGGTTATTATGCATATAGTTAGAAGGAATACGCATTTGATTATATGTGTGGGAGGAGATGATGTTAATGCTAACACGACCATTGATCATGATGCATCATACATGTATGTTATCTATAGACATAAAATGAATAGGGTAGGATCGGGGGTCATCGATTTGAAGAGGTATAATCTCCTCTTTAGAGAAGCTGAGGGAGTGACATGAGGAGGGTTGTGGGGGTAGAAGGAGGAGCTGATTTTGTTAGCAAGGCCACATGGTGAGGGGTAATAATCGAGGCCACTAGTGTGGGATCATTGGGTATAACTTCAATGGATTGTAAAACCTCGATAAGGGCTTGTCTGTGGGATTCGAAAGTTTGACGAGATCATACAAAGACATCTTTAGAGGAGACTGATGTAATTGTTTTATCATTGTGCGATGGGTGACCCCATCAAAGATAGGGTATGTAGGTCCGATTTTGGGATGGCAGATGGTATATTGGGTATAGGGTTGGTTGATGGGCTAGTTTCTTTTTCTTTGCCTTTGTCTTTCTGAGCGTGGGTAGCAATGTGAACCATGTTAATCTGAGGGGAGGTGGATGGAGAGGGTGTGTCATGAAAGGTATAACGACATGAGGGAAAAATCCTAGCGGTGGATAAGATCCTTGTGAAATGAGTAGGGTGCATTGAAATTTGGGTGGTGGTTTGGCCAACTCTCTAATATAGACCATGTTGATCTTGAATTTTGGAGGTGGGAAAAATGGTTGTGGGGGTGGAGATACTAATTGCTTGAATGGGTAAAGGATGATGATGTATGGTGACAGATGGTGGAGCATGGTCCTCATCAAGAAGGTCATCATTGTTGAAATTTTGTTTAGGAGGACAAAGTTGAAGAAGAATAGTCTTCATAGCCTTACAATTTTCAACATCATGTCCTGGCACATGATGATAGGCACAAATCTTGGTTTCATATAACCCTTTTGGTTTGGTTTGAGAGGATCGTAAGGTCAGTAAGTGGTAATGTGATGATGGAATTCTCCAAGATATTGGTTAAAATATTTGTCGTAGGACCCACTAATGGATCACAATGGAAGGTGAGTGTGGGTTTGGGTACAAGTTTGGTTGATTGTGAAGGAAGAGATTTATAGGAGGGGGAATAGTTTGGTCTACTATTTGGTATGTGGAGTGGTCTTAGGTCTTGGGTCTTGGAATCTATTTGGGTAAAGGTGGGGTAGAAGAGCTAGTGATGGAAGGTTTGGTTGGCTTGACTACCTTAGTGGAGGGTAGCGGATTCTTAGCTTTGAGTTACACCTTCTTGGGTAAAGGTGACATGGGAGTACGGGATGAAGAAGGGAAAAAAATGGTGGAAGAGGATGGGTTACCCATAGGGGGGGAAACCGAGTTGTAGTGGAAGTGGTTGGTAGAGGTAGGGTAGATGACATGGGATGAAGTCGTATAGGCAAGGTTGGGGTTATAGTAGCTAGTGGAGGTATGGGTGGTAAGAAGCTTATGGGTGAAGGTGAGGGTGCTTGGTTTTTGGGTGAATGAGGCGTAATGAAGGCTCGTGATAAAGCAATAGGCTACTTAGCATTTGTCCCGACCTTTGGTATGATATTGTTTGGTCAAGGTTGATGGATGATGCCCTAGGATGGATGGAAGAGGAGAACGTGACAAAGGTGTGATAGGTGAGACCAGGTGTACATGGCCTAGAGGGTTGGGTTTTATTTTCGGTGGGGGATAATGTTGTTGTGGAATTTGGAAGAAGTGGCTAGGTCCAATCCAACATGTGGGTGAGTAAGGCTTTATGTCAGCATAACACCCAAAGTAGTGATTTATCTTTATATAGGTGGGGGATAAGTGTGGGTAGGTTTTAGGTTTGAGAAGAGTTATAGTGATGGATATAATTTTGGATGGAGGTAGGGATGATGAAGAGGATGTCATTTTAATTGGCATGGTCAATGTAGTTTTGGTCACCAAAAATACCTTTGGGTAGATCATGGAAGTATCTTTAGGAAACCTTTGCATTTGGGTTGAAACGGGAGTCAAAAAGACATCCCTGGGCATGAAATGATCAACGTAATCTAAATGATCGACCAACCATGAAAATGGGATTACTGAATAAGATGATGGAGTGGGTTGGGTAGCAATCCCTGTAAAATATGTCTATGAGACAGGGAATTGGCTGGCCTCAGATTCTGTAGGTAAAAGAGTTGAGATCATGTCAATAGGGTTCTGGGATGCTAAGGGAGAACTATCCCCATAGGTAGTGACATGTCTGAAGCATCTCCCATGGTTTGGAGAGAAATAGGTCGGTGGGGTAGAATTATCTCTCTATGGAGGAGAAGATGATGGCATTTCTTGTGGATGGGAGAATAACAAATGTGGATGGTTTAGAAGGTTGGGAAGTAGACAATGACACGACATCGGTAGAAAGTGTGGGTTCCTCCATGAGAGAAAGGGGAGATGAGGGGGACTCCTCTGTGGGTGGAGGAGTAGAATAGGTATGCTCCTTTGTGGGTGGAGGAGCTTGTGCCAAGATTTCCTCAATAGATGAAGTAGGTAGGTTTTGAGGAATAGTTGGTATGATATCAAAAACTGCATGAACCTCACGGATGTTGTTGTCACTGGATGAAGGTTTTCTATTTTGATCAGATGATGGTTTATGATTAGGGAATGGATTTTTAAAGATGTGAAAATTCTGATTTTTGGCATGTTTGAGTTTTCTACTTAAAAAAGGTATCCATTGTCTATCTCTTGAATAATGTTTTCAAAATTTATCTAGTTACCATCACTATGTCCTTTAATGCGATGGTAATTATAGTAGTCGTGTCTCTTTATACCAAGTAGATATAGGATGAGTGGGGTCGAAACCTATATGAGGTTTTATGGGAGGAAGTGTAATGGCTCCAACTTTAAGATTTTTTTCCAAGACTGAAGAATAGGGCTCTTTGATCGAAGTGTACTTCCACTACTCTCGCCAGAGCTGAAAACCCTAAAAAGGTGAAAGATTGGAAGAAGGTTGAGCCTGATTAGAAGGATGAGGTGGAACTGCATTGAGGACTACCATGTTGGCTTATCCTTTGGGCTTTGGATAATTATTTTGGGATTTTTTAGATGAATAAGAATCATTGGATTTGAATGGGGTGTTTTTATTCCGTAATTGGATTTTCTTTTCTTCAATGAAACAAATTTCCAATTTTGGGCCATGGTGAATGCTTTATCAAAGGTTTATAAGTTTTGGATTTGCATAGTTGGTGAGATGTGTCTGGCACAAGCTCTAGTGAAAAACTCAATAATTTCAGTCTAAGGTAGTTGGAACATCAATTGGTTAATAAGACTTCACCAGCGGGCAACGAAATCTGCAATAGATTCATCTTTGTACTGCCAGATTGAATAGAGATTGGTCATGGTGACTCTCTTGGTAACATTGATTGAAAAATGATCTAGGAAATATTGGGCTACTTGATTATAGGAATAAATGGAATGTCGAGGTAGTCCACTATACCAATCTAATGTTGGTCCTGTCAGGGACATAGGGAAAGTTTGTAGGAGTAAATTGTCATCGTGGGCGATTAGGTAACGCCCATGTTTTAACGACCGCAAGTGTTGTTGCAGTCTTCTTTACTATCAAGAGATTGAATTTAGGCATTTCCCAATGCACTGGGTAAGGATGAATGGGAATAGAAGGATGAATAGGCTCATTACAAATTTCATCATATGTTAAAGAATTATGGGAGCCGAACCGATGCTTCTAAGGTTTGCATTTTCTCCATCAACATTTTAATGAGGTCATTAGTAGGTTGGGATGAATGGGTTCCCCTATAGAAAAAGGGGTTGATGTTGAATGTATGAGGTAGGTGGTATGCTAGTGTATGGTGGCACTGAGTATGAGAACTACGTAGGAGGAATAGATGTGGGTGGCACATAGCCAACATAAGTGATAGATGAGGTCGGGGTTGTTGGTAATATGTGTAAGCGGGTGGGGTAGTCATAACAACTCTAGTGGTGATCAAGGGTAAGGATTGGGGATATAGAGGACAAGTTTTTGGAAAGGGGTGTAAGTTGTCAACACCGAGGTGGTGGTTGCGATGCAATGGGTATATATAAAATGGCAGTGCGAGATGAAGCTATACTCATAGTGACTGTTAGAGGGACAATTGATGTCATGGGTGCAATCGATGACATAGATGCTACAGTTATAGTGGTTGTGGGATTTAGCTGAGACACCACAGTGATAAAGTGGATGATGGTAGCGCTTCTAAAGTGCTAGCAGATGATAGAAGTGGGGGATAGAGCATGAGGGGTAGATACGGGCATAACGTATATTAACTGTCTCGAGGAATACCGGTGGAAGAATGAGCAAGGTAGTACTGGAGGGAAATAGGATTTTGGTTGAGGATTTTCGTAAACTTCTCATCACCAGGTAGTGATGGGGATAAGCTGAGTTGGATCTATAGGCAAAAATGGATGGCGGTGATGGACTAGGTGGGAGTGGCTAACGGCTAGCATGAAACATGAGGGCATTAGTTTGGCTATGAGTCAACACCATGTGAATCAACATAAATTAGGTGAACTATACTCTATAAATGACACAGGGACAACAGAGATAGGACAAAATAAATTTTGAGAGGAAAATGGATAAATATTTTGATAAAAATCAAGATAGGGTGACTGATTTGTAACACCCTTTAATCATTGTTACTTTCTCCTAAGCATTCAAGTGTTGATATGTGATTTCTAGTAAATGGATTGTGTACCTCGATTCGAAATCATGCTTGATATGTATTAAATTTCTTAGATTGCAGATCTTGATAGTCAAAATATTAATAGACTCTTTTATTTATTTCATTTTGTGACTGAATATTAATCTGATCACGGAATGAATTATACAGGTATTCATCAATAATATCTAGACTTGGACCAGAGGAATTGATCCAAGTAATGCTTTAATTTTGTGAAGTGATAAAATTAGATCACGAACCTTGAACAGTTGCAAGGTATGGAAGCATTTGGTAAAGTCGGTCGAGTATGACTCAGTGCTGATCTTGAGAAATAAAACGGTTCCCGATATCTAGTATATCCGGAAGGTCTCGATTAAAGACCGTGTAATAATTCATTGACATACACTTGCAATAAGAACAGGAGTGGCTCTGCTTCAGAAAGTATGATACAGTCTCTCCGAGTTTTCGGGAGAAGGACCAAACTCGAATTACTAAGGGTTAGTAACCTAAAACAATAACCTAACCTAGGGGTTAGATTATTGTTAGTCTAACCTAGACCTAGGCTATGTGTTATGATCCTAAAATAATAACTAAGTGTAAAATGGTTAGCATGGTCATTACCCTAAAACTCTAACCTAAGATACTAACCTAGCTAACTAAGAGTTTTTGGGAAGGGGCCTTTGAAGGGTGGCGAACCATGGGCGCTATTCTCTATGGCAATAAATGGGAAGGATAAGGATGAGGGACAGGCATATGGCGGAGGCTTAGGCGGCGGCTAACCTTGGCAGACTTGGCAATTACTAAGTTTGGAAATGAACTTGAGTTTTTGGATGGACTGTCGCCAATTTCAAGTGGCGGCTCGGTGGGAGTTGAGATTAAGCGGAAAAATTGGTTTAATGGCATTTAATGTCTAGGAGTCGAGCCGGAGCTCGCGGAACAAAGCATGCAAACGAGAAGTTGGAAGGTTTGTTTGGTGTATCGCGATTTTCGGTCTTCTTCTCTCTCTCTCTCTGCTAGTTTACTGTTCATAGCACCAGTTCTCTTTGAGTTGCATGGCGAGAATGAAATTCTCTGGCTCTTTTCTCTGCCATGGAGGATATATTGTAAATGGGACAGCGAAATTTTGTTGGTCGCTGTATTTGGGAAAAAAAAAGGAAGTTTGAGCTCTTCCTCTGGTCTTCTTCGGAAATTCGATCAAAATACAGGCATGCTAGGCCCTATCCTTTAAATATTTTGCTTTCTTTCAAATGTCTTCATTAAAACAACTCTGTTCATTTGTTTTGTGAAGATTAGATGAATTTTCTATGAGATCTAGTTTGATTATTGGCACTGTATTTCTTCTGGTTCGATTTTTCTTCAAATCCGTTTGTTGGGTGTTTGTGGAAATCGAATTTTAACTCTACTTGTTTGTGCATTCTTCCTGGATTATGCATGAGAGGTATTTATTAACAATATGCGAGTGTTCGCTGTTGGCGTGAGCCCTCGAATATACCTATGCGTAGTATGAGACCACGCAGTATGTATTTGTTTCGTGGTCGTTGATCTTGTTATAGAAACTGTATAAAATGATTTGGGTGATTACTTTGTAAGATTGTTGTATTATTCGCTTTATTAAAAAAAAAAAAAAAACTCGTCGTGTGGATTTGTTGGCAGACGACTAATGATACTTTCGGGTTTCATTTGTTTTCAACTTTTAGTTTGGAACAGCAACCGTAGTGTCACCATAGTCTTTTCGACCAGCGGAAGTTGTTTTCCTTGTTACTGTGTTAGCGGGATTACTTGCGCACTGTGTATATTATAAATACACCTGTACTTCGTTGTATTGATCCAATGGAGTCGATGATTGAATCGTAATTGCCTAGGAAGGTAGATTTATCCATAAGTTTTGTGAATGGTCTTTTCATGAAAGCCTGGTAAGATGAAACAGGGCTTTTTGATTACTGTTATATTGAAATAATTGAAGGATAAAGACTTCCTGTGTATGCATTTTTATTTCATGTGAAAACTCTTCGAAAGTTTCGAAGCGGCCCAATAGATTCCCTTGCTTGATAAGGGTATTCGACTTGTTTTACTTGGTTGATGTTGATTGTTAACCATGAATGGCGTCTATTGATTTATCGGCCAATTTCTTGTACGTTGCTGTTGGGTTCAGTGGTTATGAGTGCAAAATCCTTAACAGTTACAGTGCGAATATATATATATATATATATATATATATATATATATACTAGTGTGACTTGGACGACTCTGAGGAGTCGATTGAATAATTCATTGTATATTTTGAACCAAATATAGTTAAGTTGTAGTGACTTAATGGATGAACATGCATTTCGATCTTGTTGAACCATTGGGATCCCTTCGTGTTTTTGGGATTTTGAGTTACAGATGTTTATGTAGACATGTATATCTTCAACCTGTGCAAATTAGTATAAAGCGACTGGCTGAGAGTAATTTATTGGCTGGTTATTGTTATGCTTGGTTGATGAATGACAAGATGAATTCTTACGCATTCGCTTGAATTGATACATCCGTTTGAATCATAGAACTTCGGAAGGGTAACCAAGATTTCCGCTCGGGTGACTGATTCCTATTGCAAGAACCGATGCCGTTAAGGTGTGACTGGTGCGCCGCTATACAATATGATTGATGACAAGCACTATGAAGAATAACAATTTTAGAAAAAAATAGTAGAAACTAGTGATTGTTAGATAGGGAGACTGTATTGGAGGACTATGATCAGAATACAAAGAGTATGGTGACACAAAAACCTTTAGACAGAAAAGAAGGTGAGATGAGTGTTCTCTGGATAAAATGATCCAACAGAACAAGGAATCGATGTTGGTTTGGTAAACCGATGCCGGTCAGATGTAAACCGACGATGGTCTTGGGACGAGGCGATTATTGTGAAATCTAAAGAATGAAGAAAAATGAGGTGTTGTGAATTTAGATTGTATGAAGAATCAACCCAGAAGCCTGGGTATGATAGGATGATGCCCTGACACACTCAGAGAAAGTCAGAATACTCCAACTATGATGGTAGAGTGTGAAAGGAAAAAGAAAGATGAAGAAAATGTATCCTCTCACCTCAAAATGCAAGTCAAGCACAAAGCTATGAAAACACACAGTCCTAAAAGTGATTTTTATATTTTTGTAGCTCATTCTATATATGAATGAGACGTTAATTCAGAACAAATTTTTTGGTTGGCAAGGCGTCCTACGAAAAAGGAAATCTAGAGGGTGAGGTTTCAGGTTATGTTATGGCAAGGGAGGTCCCTCCTATGATGGGGTACTGGATAGAGATAACCAGTTCGGGATTACTTGTCAATCCTTTGATCCCGTGTGATCATTGACAGGCGTTCCCAAGTAAGATGTTGTTTAAGAAGGTGTGTATATTCAAATTTTTGTGTAGTTTGGAAAGAGAGAGAGAGAGAGAGAGAGAGAGAATGTGCTTTCTATGATTCTTTTACATCAACCATCAGCTGGGCATGACTTCCAACATATAGGTTTCCCTCAGTTTTATTGTGAGATAAATGTAGCATATAAGAAATGTAATGCAAGTGTTTTAAACCCAAATCAAAGTGTGATGTTTGATGTTGCAAATAATGAATAGGAAGAGAGATGCTCTTTCACTAATGCAATACTAATGAAAGAAAAGAAGTGTTCTTTTTATAGCACCAAAACATGATTGCTTTGAGACAATAGAAAGAGAGGAAGATTCTAGAGAAGGAGATTAATGCAGAATCCTTTTAGAAGGGAAAGAAACATAAAAATTTTCCTAGGAATGAATAAGATGCAAGGAACCCCGATGGGTCCCAATAGGCGTGCCAAAATGTTTCACCGTTTTCTTTAAGTTTTTAGATGAAAAAGATAAGGGTGTGGGCCAAGAAGGAATACCCGTTACGATGGTTGGTTTAAATGTTGTGTGTGCATTCTAACTTCTCGATCCAATGCTGAATGTGAGATCTTCCTTTTGGCTAGGAGGAAATACTTACGATGTTGCATATCTAATGGTCGGGTGGTGGTGTTGATTGATCGGTGGGATGGAACTTGGTGCCATGGTGGTACTTCCTAATGCTACCATGAGAGCGATATCTCTAGATTTGTCTTGATGTTGGCTATGGCTACTTGAATGTGTAAAAGAGATTTGGTTCTTGCTTCCTTGCATATCTCTTTTTGCTCCAAAAAATTCAAGAATGTAGCTAACCCCTACAAAAAGTTACCAAACTAGTTATATGGTAACCAACGATGGTTGGTGGTTGATCGACATCGGTTTCAGGATGACCGACGTTGGTTAAGGTGGAATTTTCTAGGTTTATTAAAAATCACAGATCTTGCAATCATTTGGGTCAGGTCTATCCATTTTTCACAGATCAAAACAAACATTATCTGTAGACACCAAATTTGGGTCTTACGACACACTGTACCCCATATCTTGTCCCGCAACCTAACCCTACCTCACCACCTAGACCTTACACACTTAATTATTTATTAATTACTTTATAATTAATAAATCCACATCTCCAACCCCGCCACCTCACCGTGACCTAGCGCTAACCCTAAACTAACTAAATTAAGACCTATAACTTGGTCCAGACCCACACCCATGACTCACCACCCCTCACCCGCATCTAAACGAACCTAATAATGACTTGACCAAGTCCACAACCGACTCCTCGGGAGAAAAGGAGGGAAGGTTGGCTATTTTACTAAAAATAGCCAACTTTGACCTAACGACGCCGGTCCCTACGTGGCGGCGGTTGCGGTTAGAAACCGCCATCGGTTCCTCAGTAAATGACCTCCCCAACCAAAAACAAGGATCCATAATTCATTTGCAAGACAGAGACAAGTGAAGAAAGAGAAGACGTTGCAGAGAAGAGCATCGAGTCGAAGACTGCGCAATCGAGCCACTAGATCATTGTCACCCTCATTCAAGCATTGGAAAATACTGAGGATAGCTTCATCAGCTCGCTTTCCAATACCGGATCATCCCAACTGAGCCTTACTGTCACTACCACATTCCTTGGACCTGAATCTTCATCAAGAATGAGTAAGTAGTGTCTTGTATGTTTCTAAACACCATTTCTTGAACTTTTTGATTGATAGTAATTATAAGCTCACTCCTAGATCTACCACCTGCCAGCACCCTGCACTTAACCTTCATCCATACATCCTTGTATTTCCTAGAAGATAGTTTTATCACTCTCTGAGTCTTCCCCATCATCTCACTATTCCCCTCAACCATCCACCAGTCTTAAAAACCCCACAATCACCCTATAACCAACCTCTACCCAGAAGCACCTAGATTACCGGCCCTCTTGGTGTGTCGGTTATCCCCTACCGATAGCTTGATTCTCTAACCGCGGTCGGTTATCCAGTGGATGGCACGGCCGGTCATTGTGACTCATACCAAAACCAGCCTTTTACCTATTCACCTCAAAACAACCTCAGATTTAGTCCGGTCTATCCTCAGAACTTGATCTCGAACGTATCAATAACCAAAGGGCTAAACAAATAGCACAACATTTTATTATTGGTAGTTTAGTCTCTATTGCTTTTAGTAACGAGGTACCTAAATCGTGATTTTGCAATAGCTTCTTTATTATCATTTGCATTAATTGGTATTAAAAGGAACCACCACCTTCGAAAGGAAGTCTAATATTTCCTGGCCCAGGCGGTTCCTCACTTATTGTCAACTAACTAAAATCTCGTGGTCTTGCATTCTTATTTACAGGTAGTCCTTCCCAGACAAAAAGGAGTTCTTCACAATCGATCTGATCTCTCTACGGTACGTGCACACCTTCCCAACATTCAACAGGTATTCCTCCTAGCCCTAACCCTTATCTGTTTCTCAAGAGAATGAAAGGATAGAAGTAACTCTATTCCGGAACGGAAACATTCTGATGCGAAACATTTTGGCACGCCCGGTGGGACCCATTTTGGGTTTCTTTCTTTCTTGCTTGCTTTCATATAGGGAGCATACTTGTTTCTTTCTTCTAAATATTCACAAAATATTTTGTCATTTTGGTAAAAGAATTTGTCTTTCTTTGGAATCTTTGAACTAGTGAAAGTCATCTTCTTTGCTTCATCGAATATCATTTTCGATTTGGGTTTAAAACACGTGCATCACATTCTTGCTGGTTGTTTTTAATTCTAGTGAACGTAGATTAAGTAATAGGTCGTACACGTGGGGGTGATATCCACGGTATTGATGAGAAATTAATCTTACTCTCACTGCACAACACATACCAAATCACATCATAATCAACACAACAGCTCAAACATCCCCCCTTCCCGTGGTATTCCTCCACTCGATTGACGTAGCCTTATGAGCCAAAACAAACTTGACATCTCCCTTAGGTCTCTTGTTTAGGATTGACATCATCTGGCATCTAAGGCATAAGCCCAAAAGTGATTAAAACTAATCCTAGGTTTAGTCTCTTGATTTGCTTGTGCATCTTGTTTGTTATACCCTGTCTCAGTTATCACTTCAGACAGTTTGGTGGGTATACTCAGCCCTGTTATCCCCAAACCAGAAGCTTCTTACATCCTCTCTTTTCCTTCACAGTGACCGACACCGGTCCCATACTACCGACATCGGTTAACTGACCGACGCCGGCTACATTCTGACCGACATCAATTATATGACCAATATCGGTTATTGTGTTTAACAGTTCTTGACAAACCAACAACCTATCAATTCCAACATTTTGTTGCTATTTTCGTTCCGGATTGATTAAATCCCTGTTGTGTCCTCTTTTCCATGGTTGCTATTACCCGAAAAACAAGTTGCAGCCATGGTTTCCCATGCATGTTCCATGCCTTTGCCTGGGTCACCCCCTTCCCATCTTATGGGGGATCCTACGGATACCAGTAATTTTCCCAAGATCCCTGTAGGAGATAAAGAATTTGCCAAATTTTTGGATGCTAATCCTAGCGCCGTACAATATTATTTGTCTCATACCCCTGACCGTACACCCGATGGTCAGCTCCTCGTTGGTATGCCTATTAGTATCGCCGCTCACTTAGCCCCTTCCCCACCTAATAACTCCGCCTCACCGTCTTCATCCTTAGCCCCGTCTCCCAGCTCAGTAGCTTCGGTGGTTCATACTGCACCACTTGGTTTTCCTCTGGTTAATCTGGGACCCCACATATCACTACCATCCACTGCCCCTACCTCATCTCTCTCACAGGTTGCCTCTTTCATAACTTGCTCTCTGCCACCTATACACACGAGCTTTCCCTCACAAGTTCCACCCACCTTTTCATTTCCACAAATTCATCCGGTGGCCTCAACCTCTTATATAGGACACCCTTATTCGGCTGCCCCAACACATTCATCACCATTATCTTATCAACATTCAATCCCACCACTGTCTAGTAGCGGCTCTTGGACCAATCCTCCTCTGTTTACAACGACAGCATCATCATCTAACCCCACCAATGACTTAATCAAACAGATGATGGACAAGATGCAAAATCTTGAGGCTTCTATTTCAGGAAGTCATAGCACCCCTCGACATACGAGCAAGTTTGTCAGGAACCTATTCATCCTTCTATCCCCCTTCATACATATCCTTCTCAATGGGAATTACCAAAATTTACTCACTTTAATAGTAAGGAGGACCCTCAACAACACTTGCGATCGTTTAGACATGCCTGCTATCTGATTGCTCATAACGATGCCTTACTACTCCATACCTTTCCCATGTCCTTATCAGGACCTGCCTTGGAGTGGTATAGTGCTTTAACCCAGCATTCAATCTTCTCCTTTAACCAGTTAGCCCAATCTTTCTTGGATCACTTCTCCATCAATATTGCCAAGAAAGTATCCATTACCGACCTCTATGCCATCCGACAATTTGAAGACGAGTCTATCACAGATTTCGTTGGATGATGACGGGGCCTCATCAACCAACTTACTTACGCCTTACACAGGCTGAGGTCATCGAACTCTTTATGCGGGCCTACGCTAAACACATTTCCCCCACCCTCCAAATTAAAACTTTCCGCACCTTTGATGAGGCCTTTACTATGGCTCGAAACTAGAGATTCGAGCCTTAGAGAAGGAGAAATTGAGGTTACGCAACAAAACCTCAAATTTCCGGACCCAAGACTCTACCACCAATACCAACACAACCAACTCTCACGCATCGACCGCTTGAAATCAAAGGGTGCAGTACACGCAGTGGCGGTCAAATCTCAAACACTTTCTAATACCCAGCCAAAAGCCACCTATAAGTATAAATCCGAGCCCATCGACTACACTCCCTTGGGAGAAACTTATGGTGTGATCTTAGACAAATTGCTTAAAGCAGGAGTTATCACCTTGCCTCCTGTTAAACCTCACTCCGGGTTTGATTCCACCCGCGCCATACCTTCTTGGTATAAAGAAAATGAATTCTATAACTTCCATCGCATGAAGGGACACAGTCACGAAAACTGCAAGATGTTGAAAAACATAGTGCAGGAAATGGTTGATGTAGGGGATATAAATCTCAATAATCCTAATGCCCCCACTAATCGAAATTTAAAAATCTTCAACAAACCATTTCCAAACCATGCATCTAACAGTAACACAAATCAAGACACCTCAGCCGAGGAGAAGAGTGTGCATGAGATCCATGTGATTTTCAACTCCCAACCCAGGGCTTCCATTGAGGAAATTCTGAATCAAGCTTCTTCGCCAACGCAGGAATTTTCGCCCCCTTCTCCTTCATCGGGACAAGAAGACGGTTCCACTATTCCTTTACCCATAAAGGAATTAACCACTCTCGAGTTCTCTTCTCACAAATGAACCTTCTTACACCACATCCCTGCAAGATTGTGAGTGGATGTTATCTAACTTATCTATTTCCCAAACATCTCCTTCCACCACTCTTGCTGCAACAGAAGAAGGCTTGCCACTTTTTATGTCACCCTTAGAGGAGAAACCCCTTGAGCCTACATCACCAAACTCCTCAATCATGAAGGATCCCCTCGAACATGCCCTCCTACCTATTAGTTCTTCATCACCTAAATCTTTCCAAATGACCGCTTGACCTCTTAACACCCATTGATACAGTGCCTCATTTACCCCCTGTATCACACCCACAAAGGGACCGTAATCACAACCCACCTCTCTTCCATACAAAATTTCTTCTTCACACGTGAAGAATGTTATCCCCCAGAAGATAGACGAGTCTTATGGGAGCGCTTGAGTACACCCTGCTCTACTCAAATTCAGATGACCGATCCAGACACCTCTACCATATACCCGAGGTGTTTACAAAATCTCAAAATGCCTATGTCCTCATCTTCACCCCCTCATCTCTACCGAATACTTCATTCACCTCTATTAACCTAACCAAACCTTCCCCTACGCTTGGGACTTCACCAATACCCAGCCTAACACACCCACCTAAACGGTTAGATTTATCCAAAAATAAAGTCGTCCATCCACCTAGGAGACAGACCCAATCTCCTCAAGTCCAATCTATGCCTCTGTCACAACTAAAACCCTCGCCGTCACACCTACCTTCTATATTGGGACCTCACCCCTCCACCTTGCCTCAATACATCATACCTCCTGTGTTTTCTTTAAAACAACCTGCACCTTCTGCACCCATACAGAGATCCACGGGTGTATCAACACCGTCACCCCAAGTATCCTGTCCACCTACCAACCCTAAACAAACTCCATCATCAAAGGATTTGTTTGTTGTCACTCCTCTTTCCCCGTGGTTGTTTCCTGCCACCACGTCATCTGTGGCCTCATCATCTAACCAGCTAAACATGACTTCTACGCCGAAGAAGCCACATTTAGTTAAATCCAATTATCAAAACCCCTTGTCTAAACCACCACCCGTACGAACCAACCATACCCAACCATTACCAAAACCCACCCAATCAATAGCCTCATCTTCCTCTGACTTTGACCCACTCAAAGGATCTTACGCCAAGATCCTTGATATGTTGGTGGAGAATGCGACCATTTCCCTACCCCCACTCAGACTCTATGATCCATCTAAACCTCGACCTATAGGTTATGATGAGTCTAAAATCTATGCTTACCATCACACACCAGGACACGATGTAGAAGGATGCAAAGCTTTGAAATCCATCCTTCGTCAGTCACCTATCTCGATAGACAACCTAAGAAAGACAAATTACAGAGAGAGAAGGCCATAGCTTCGATTCCTTCTCCTATACCACCTGTCCCCGCCTCGCCAAAATCTATCATCATTGCAACCCCGCCTCTCAAGAACAATGACTTATCCCTGCCATCTTCCTCCTCTCGTATCCATGAGATCAACATGATTAACATTGCTACTCGAGGTCAGAAAAACAATGGAAAAGCTAAAGAACGCATACCTGCGGCCTCTCTTTCTCCTTCTGCCATCCCGATCACACCACCAGCAAAATTGTTCATTCGTGGACTGCCTATCCCATCTCTGATGGAGTTTCCCACCGCACCATGATCAAACAACTTCACCAATCTCCTGTCAAAATGACACTCTATGATCTCATTCAAACATCTGAATCACATCGACAATCTTTAATTGAGATCCTTCAAGGGATAGAGGTCCTACCTAACGAAACCTTGCCATTCGCTTCCATTTTAACACCAAACCACATCGCTTCTCTCACCAAACAATCTACCTCCACAACCACTTTTGTCCTTGAACAATGAAGCCGCTTTGTCGGTTTCTTCGAAGATGAAATTGTCATCTTTAGTGCGAAAGATCGTGACCTTACTCTTTTCATCTCAGCTTATGTCTGGGACATCCGAGTACGTCGTGTTATGATTGATGGGGGCGCTAGCCTAAATATCATCTCTTCTAAAGCCTTCCAACAAAAGAATATCCCTTCTAGTTGCATGTGTGCCAATCCCACCATGTTGTGTTCATTCAATGATGCTATTACTTCTAATTTAGGCACCATGATCCTTAACATTTGTGTAGGGCCACGTACCTTACCTGAACTCTTCTATGTCCTTGAGGGAGAATTCCAATACAACATGTTGTTAGGCTGCCCTTGGATCCGGGCTATGGGATGCGTTCCCTCTACCTTACATAGATGCATCAAATTTGAGTATGAGGGGAGGTCATACACCGTCAAAGCTGACGCTTCCCCCTTCAAAACCTGTAATATGTTATATCACCCTAATGATGTGCTTGTACCAGTCAAGGCACCCATTGATCCAGCCCAACCATCTACTTCAACCACGCCCCACTATCCACCTTAACATCACTTACACCTTTGACCAATGAATCCACCACCGCGAATACCACTTCTTTCCCGTGGACAACATCCCAACTTCAGATCCCTTGGTAGATGTTTTTCAACGCCTTACGCTAGGGGAGTATCGCCTATATAATGTTAGCACTTTCCATACCCCACAGGAGTACAGAGATAGTTACATGCGCATCCTTCCTACGACCGTCGTGTGGGGAGGTGATCTCCTACAAACCACCCGATTGCCACACCAACCTAATGTATGGGGGTGTCGACGCACCCTCCGTTACCCCTGAACCTCCCCTTGGTGTGGTTCCCTTCTAATCTAATTTTCAATATCTAACAAATCGGCGTTTCGCCCTCACCTTCTTGACTCGCTGTGCTTGGAAAGGTTTTGGTTTCGATCTTTATGAACAAGGTGACATACAATCATTCCCGTGACTACACGCAAACAAAAAGATCATAGTGGTGTTGGATTTTTTGAAACATTTACACCAAAGAAACCCCATGTCAGTTGTATCCAGGAAGACAATGACATTACCTCTTCTGAACCATCATCACCTATTTTTCCATCTTCACCCATAGAGTCGATAGACCCAGAATTTATCCCTCCTAATTTTTATTTATTTTTCGTAAATGTTATCTTCATGGGTCCTCTCACTTATCAACGTGATAATGAGGACCCATATTCTCTTCCCCTTCTGTATCTAGACATGATCGAAGAAGACTCGCCTTCAATTAATGTTGTTGAGTGCCAGGATGATGACTCCATCCTCACTTACCTTGGCACAGACGACTCTTATATTCAACGCACCTTACCATCTGAAACTCAAACCATGTTGAATGAATCAACTATAGAAATCAACATCCACATAGAGGATGATCCTCACATTGTGAAGATCGGACAATCTCTTAACGCATCAGAACAAACTACCTTCACTACCTTCCTCCGTGCCCGCAACCAAGCTTTCACTTGGTCCTACGCTGACATGCCAGGAATCGATCTTGACATTGTTGTCCATAACATTACTCTGAAACCCGACTCCAAACCAGTTAAACAGAAACTAAGAAAAATGCATCCACGCATTGTTCTCTTGGTCAAAGAAGAGCTTTAATGACTCCTTTTTGTTTCCTTCATCTTACCTATTGACTATCCTCAATGGATTTCTAACATCGTACCTATCACTAAAGCGACAGGGGGACTTCGGATATGTACGAATTTCCTCGGGACCTTAACCTCACTTGCCCAAAGGATGACTTCCCCCTACCTAGTATTGATCAACTTGTTGATCTCATTGCAGGCCATGAGATGCTTTCTCTCATGGATGGCTTCTCGGGCTCCAATCAAATTTTGGTAGCCCCGGCCGATCAACATAAAACCACCTTCATTACTCCTTGGGGAACCTTCTACTATCGTGTCATGCTGTTTGGCCTTAAGAATGTTGGTGCAACCTATCAGTGGGCTATGACTTACAATTTTCATGAAATTATGCACACTATCCTTGAGGATTATGTTGATGATCTTCTTGGCAAATCTAAACATCGCAGTGAACATCTCGATGTTTTAACCATTATTTTCAATCACCTGTTACAATATTGTGTTCATCTTCAACCAAAGAAATGTGTCTTTGGTGTCCTTTTGGGAAAACTCCTTGGTTTTATCATCTCTTTGCGTGGCATTGAGGTCGACCCAGCTAAAGTCCAAGCAATCCTAGAAATGCCCCCACCCACTAACCTCAAACAATTACGTAGTTTGCAGGGCAAACTCCAATCTATCCGGCGTTTCATTTCACAACTCTTGGACTGATGTCAACCTTTCCATCATCTCCTTAAAAAAGACATTGTCTTTCAATGGAGCGAGGAATGCCGCCAAGCCTTTGAGGCTCTTAAAACCTATCTCTTGTGGCCACCCGTGCTTTTCCCAACTCAGGATGATCACCCTTTCTACCTTTACCTTTCTGCCACCGACCATACTGTAGGAGCCATGCTCACACATCATGACTCTAAGCATCGAGAACAAGCCGTTTATTACATAAGTCATACTTTTGTGGATTACGAGACTAGGTATACACATGTAGAAAAGTTGTGCCTAGCCCTATCATTCGTGGCTACCAAACTCTTACATTACCTCCTGAATCACAAAAATTTTGTCATCACCAATGCTGACCCCATCCATTATATGTACGCCAAACCTCATCTAAACCAACGCATCGCCCGATGGCTTATGCTCCTCACCGACCTCAACCTTGAGTTTGTACACCAAAAATCAGTCAAAGGACAAACTATCACAAACCAACTTGCGGAAGCCCCTTTACCTGGGGAACAATTTACCAATTTTACTTTCCCTGACGAACTCATCGCAACTCTTTCACTCAGTGAGGTGTCATATCCAATGACCCTCTTCTTCGATGGATCCAAATGCTAGCGCGGCGGAGGGGCAGGTGTTGTTCTCATTCCTCTTGATGCTGAACCTATGCCTCTTTCATTCCGGCTCGATTTCCCCTGCACTAATAATATAGCGGATAACGAGGCCCTTGTTTTGGGTCTCCAGGTTACTTTAAACTTTGGTGTGAAGTCTATTAATATTTTTGATGACTCTCAATTGGTAGTAAATCAAGTTATCGACATCTACCAATGTAAAAATGAGGAACTTCAAAAGTACAAACGTTATGTGGATTCACTTTTGACCTTATTTACTCATTATTTTATCTAAACCATTCCCCGCTTAACTAATAAATTTACAGATACTATGGATTTCTTGGCCTCGCAAATTCTGGCCTCACCAATTGACTCGGACATATTTGTCTTGGTCCAACAACTCTTTGCCCCATCTTACTTAGTTCTGGATGTTTGTATGGTAAATAATGTATCTACTGATTCGCAGGATACCTGGTATCACCAATTTCACGACTACCTTACAACCTCTGTTCTACCACCTGACCTTACTAGTAATGGAAAACATGCTTTTCTTAAAAGTGTTTCTCATTATGTCGTCATGGGGGGACTCCTCTATAAATGTGGCTTCGATGGTATCCTCCTTCGCTGTCTAACCAAGGTCTTTGAAGTCGCTCATACCACCCAACAAATCCATGACGGACTTTGTGGCGGGCACTTTAGTGGCCTCACCATGGCCAAGTGGATCCTTCGCCTAGGATATTATTGGCCTACTCTCAATAAAGACTGCTGCGAATATGTTAAGCATTGTGTTATGTGTCAACAACATGCCAACCTTCAACATACTCCTAGCCACCTATTACAGGTCACACGAGATCTTTGGCCTTTCTCACAATGGGGTTTAGACCTTATTGGCGAGATTCACCCACCTTCTTTGCAGCATCACTGTTGGATCATCATGGCAACCGAATATTACACTAAATGGGTGGAGGTCATTCCACTCATTTCAACCAAAAAAGAAAAAATCGTTGAGTTCATCAATCATCACATTATCTGTCATTTTGGTGTTCCTCATTGCCTGATAACAGATAATGGAAAATATTTCAAAAATAAGTTATTACAAGACCTTTCGACAACTTTGGTATCAAACTTAGCTTCTCGTCTCCCTACTATCCACAAGAAAATCGACAAGCTGAATCTTCTAACAAAACCTTAATCAAAATTCTCATGAAATTCGTTAACGATTCTGGAAACAATTGGCCTGATCACATCCCCTTTTCCCTTTGGGCTTATCGTACCATCATTCATACCTCCACTAATGCCACACCATTCTCTTTGGTATATGGTACCGAGGCTGTCTTGCCTCTCGAAATACAAATCCCCTCCCTAAGAATATCTCTCCAGGATATTCTCACCAATGATGATTTCCACCAAGAGCGGTTAGCCCAATTAGAGTTTCTTGACGAGTGTCGTCTTATAGCTCTTGACCACCTTCAAATATATTAGAAGCACATTAAGCATGCTTATGATAAGTGAATTCATGAGCATACCTTTTAGTTTGGCGATCTTGTCCTCAAAGAGAATCAACATGTGACCAAACTAGAAAAGAGCAAACATGGAAAATTTTCTTCTAATTGGATTGGGCCTTACATTATCACTCACACTTATGGATCAAGCACTTACTGTTTAGCTTCGCTTAATGGTAAACCTGAGCCTGAACCCCTTAATGCCTTGCATCTCTGACCATTCTACTGTTGAATTTAGTGTTACATCACTTCTTATCTACCTTGCGCTCGTCCCTTGAGCTCATTTACCACCTCATACAGTTTGTTTCGTGCATCTCAAAGTAGAATCAACCTCACGTGGTTTGATCATCACCTCCTCTTAAAGATGCCTTCCCCTTTTTAGTCTGGTCCATGACTTAAAAGTATCAAAATAACACGTTCTCAATTATACAATTATGGGATATTCTTGAGTCAAACTTCCTGCAAAACTAGATGCTTCATGCCAAACGGACATCTAGACCTCTAAGTTATAAATAGACTGCTCCCTCGAAGGACAGCTATGTGCAAAGCCACATCTACTACTATAAATAGACTACTCGCTTGAAGGAAAGCTCATGCAAAAGTTTGCCTCTATTAGAAGCTTCTCACATTGATCAGCTTTGTGAAGACCTCAAGAACAACAAAATGCATATCCCATATAGACTTCCCGTATCGATCAGTCTATATCCAGAAAAATAAAAGAAATATTCAAAAGCACTTTTGAGTCATGGACTTGTCTATTTAGGTTTGGTTATCTTTCATCAAAATAATCACCTTATAACAAGTTCTCTGCACCCCAGCTATACCATCCACCTCACCTCACCATTCTTCAAAACAACAAAACTCAAGGGACGTGACATATATCCGATATATTGTGATTATACAACTCTTTTCACCTATCAACTTCTCGCCTATGCAAGGTACCTAGGGATTCAAGCTCATCCTATGATAATACGTGGTTTGTTTTGCTCTTTTCAACTACGGGACACTTTTGCCTCTTTTACCCGAATCTAGGATTATGTGTTGACCTTAATCAGGACACGATTCCCTATGCTTGGGTAAGCTCAACCTCGCTTCACCTATACCCACACCAACACCAACAACATTACCCTACTAACATCAAACTTTTACCAACCAACAAATTGCCTGAATTTACCTCTCCCTTGTCCTAAGGGAGAACTACATCGGTCTGAGGCCCCTCCTTGCTTTGTGCAATGGGCTATGTAGGCAGCACTTAGGAGACATGGGGTCTCCCAAGGTTAGCTCAACCATACCCTACCATAACCTATCATGTGTTGTTAAAATATACATGATTTCACATATTTATATTGATAACACTCACCTTGGTCTTTTATCAATTCAAAACATTTGAAACACAAACATTATTATTATTATCGTTTTATCAAATCAACATACATATTTAGTTTTATTTAGATGTTAAACAAATACATCTTCTCTATCATCGACGCGCAGGTTGGCATCCTTATTTATTCTTCTAGCCCTATGAAATTCACTTAGACCCTTGCGCCTCATCCCGGACCAGGAGGTGATCATGATCGTCAACATCACTCACCCGACCTCTCCATCCTCAAAGGTGCCACTGCTATTGGTTCCTCCCACTGATCTGCCAACATCTCCTGTAACATACAAATATGCCCTCTCACGTGGAGGAATCTTGCCTCTAGTCTCTCCACTCGTAACTGCGACACCTCTAACAATCCCGCTGTCTCATTCACCTGTCTTTGAAGCTGGTGAACTAAACCTCGCAGCGGTCTCTCTCCACCGTAATCACCGATATGTCGGGATGATCGGCCCTCTCATGTGCACCTTGCAGCTCTGCTACCCACCATAATCTATAAAACTTTGTCGCTCCCGCATCCATTACCCTGCGATTAGCTGCTATCTCTTCTCCCGGTCCTTCTCGGAGGTGTCGGTCGGGAGGTGAGAATGATGCCTCAAAGATCAATCCTCATGTATGGTCTATAAGCCATAGGTATATCCTGAACAAATCCAAATTGTCACCGCATGTGATCTAGAGGAATCCTCTCGTACTCACCTGGCCTATGTCTCACAATCCACCTTAATCGCTCTACACCACTCAAATCCTTAGCTATGTTCTCCGTCACCATATAGTTCCCATAAGACCTCCAATGAGATATCTCGTAATCGTCACCATCTCCCACATCTACCTATAATACTCGACATCATCTGTCACAGCCTCGGATCTCACCTCTTGCTCTGTCTAGACCCATCGTCTGAATCCCAACCTCTGCACTCCTATCTCTCCTTCCTGGATTGGTTTGCCTATTGGTCACACACACACAATGTGCTCATAGGCCCAACAATGTAATAAGTATGGACAATCTAGTGTAGTCCTGTGATTTCACCTACAGGCCCATAAACCCCTGTATAGCTTCGCCAGATATGCGGGTGCCCATGTGAAAGTCACGCTCCTTTCTATCATTTCGCAAATAATACACATCAATGATTTTGGAAATCTTCCCCCATCCGCCCTCGGTAATGCATAATACCCCACCGCTATCATCAATACCACTGCCAACCTTGTTGCCTCAGGGTGTGCTACAAACATTACACCATAAGTGAATGTCAAACCTCGCTGTGTCAAATCTCATGCAGCTGGACCAAATACTACTGTTATCGCTCCCCGCGCCACGCTAGGCCCTGCCTGATACACTGGTCTTCCTGTAATTGGGAGTCTCAAAATTCGGAACACATCTTCTAATGTCACTGTCATCTCCCCTGTTGGTAGAAAGAAGGTATTCTTTTCTGGATTCCATCTCTCAATCAATGCCTACAACATAGCATGATTGCATGTGATTCGTGAATAATAGCGGATTCCACTTAACCCCACACAGTTTATCAATGCCCACTCAACTGGTGTTACATCCACTCGGACCCGTGACAACAAAGCTGGCACCCTATCATTCATCCTCAACCCTGCCTCTGCCTGCATACATCAAATCAACAAACAAAAAATCAATAAATAAAATCCCCAGGTGTTTTTTATCACATTCTAGAATTTTACACAGTAACCGATATCGGTTATAGATAACCAATACCGGTTACCTAACTGATACCGGTTATCTCTAAATGATATCGGTCACTGTCAATTCTATACACCCTGCTTAAAAACACCACCTATGATAATTATTCACTCGTTTACCCCTCTCTGTACCTACAAACATACCCGAAACCCCTGATTACCTACCCCATAACACTCACCCCATCCCAAACCCTTGCCTATCACCTTTTCTTTTTCATCTCTACCCACTTACCTTCTCTCATCCTATTCATAAACATGCAAGAATTGAATTCCAACCAAAACTTATACCTCTTGGGATGCAGCAGCTTGAGGTGGAACCTATCTTCCCTCTCTTCTCTACCCGCTAGATGCTTCTCCTTGTTCAGCCATGTTCACCACCCTCTTCAATATAACTTTCCTTTCTGCCTTCTTAATCTAAGCCCACGATTACTTTACCTGTCTCTTTCCTCCTTATCACTCAATTCTCTCATGCAATTACCTGTATAAGCTGTCAACGTCACATTCTCGTATTTAACTTGTTGCATGACTCTAAAAATAAGAACTTAAGTTACCTCCCAAGCTTTTCTATTTTTAGAAAAGCTCGTTTTAGCATAACCGATATCGGTTACCTAACCGGTATCGGTCGAATGACTACCGACATCGGTTACCTAACCGATATCGGTCACCTCTCTCCCTTTGGTTATCCTAGGCCATTTCTTTGTTTTTTACAAATTTTTGGTGGCACCCACCTCTTTTCCTTGCATAACGACATAGTTATCAATATCTATCATCAGAATACCATCAACACATATGCAAAACTTCATCAACATCATCTATATATACATCAAATTTCAATACCATCGACAAAACACATGAAACATTCTAATACATGCATCAAATCAAAAATTTACACACCATGTGGAGCAAACTCATCTATATATCATCATCAAATCAATGTCAAAATATACAAATTGCCCTGCATGGGGCCTCTGTGATCTAAAAATACAAAGTCGGCATGCAGGCCGCTGTCTCTGTCAAAATCTCGACTCAGCTCGTAGGCCGGTCTCTCATGTCAAAAATATACTCGGCTCGTAGGCCGGTATCAACTATACAAAATGTACTCGGCTCGCAGCCGGTATATACAACAAAAATGAATAAATAAATCCTATGTGGGCACGCAGGCCTCTATATACACACTCGGTTCGCAGACCGGTGTCTCTATCAACAAATCCTCTATATACCCATCTCTGCTCCTGGGGTGCCTCAGCTCTCTCCCCCTCCCTCGGCTCGTCTCTCAGCTGGCCCCTGTGCCGGATCTCACCTCCTACCTATCACTGACCCATTGGCTGTGGCTGCAGCCCCCTGTGACTGTGACTCTGGGATGTCTCTACCCTGTGAGCCACATATGGCTGATAGTCGGCACTGGTACCATCTAGCACGTCCTGATAATATCGGGCCTCCACTCTCACCTCCATATATCGGGCCCGTGCCACCATGGCTGGTGGGGCTGGTCCCCTCGGCTCCTAATAGAAGTGGCCCCTGACCTGCCTGTACACCCTGTGCTCGTCCCCGTCTGTGCTGTGGCTATGCATGTCCTGTCCTGTGCTCGTGGCTATGCCGTGCTCGTCCCTCGTGCCTATGCATGCTGCTTGGGGTCGTGCTCGTGCTCTCGAGGCCGTGCTTGTACTGTGCTTGGGCTAGCTACCTACCCTATAACACCCCATCTATGCTTGTGCAGTAGCAAGCTGCCCCTATAATAACTCACACTGCCCAAGAGATTATCCCTCTCTGCTATAACAGCCGCCAGATCTCGGTATATGGGCTGTGCTCTCATGATCGCCCTCCGCCCTTACCCCACCACACCAAAAATGAACCTGTCACCCTGGCATCATCCATCGTATCATCGGCCGGACTCTACTACCCAGGAGGCGGGTCACATGGCTGCGGTATAGGCAATGGTGCCTCTACATCCTCCCTCCGATACTATGGGAAGGGAGGTGGCTCATCCTACCGTAGGCCCAATCAGGCCGTACCCTCTCTCTAGGGGGAATCTATTCATGCTCCCTAGGTCTTCGTCCAGCCTATCCAGAAGATGTACTGGATCCATCGTAGCTGTGCTCGGGCTCCTCCTCGGGCCGATGGCCTCTGTATGGCCTCCATATAATATCTAGTGTGGTCAGGCCCTCTAACATATGCCTGTAGTACGTGACATCTCACCCTGCAATAACCACTCGTGGCTGGCCCATGACCCCCAACCACCTCTGAAACCCATACCGATACACTACCTACGGCCCTGGCTGCTGGGGTAGCCCTACAGGTCATAAACACACAATGTGCTCATAGGCCCAGCAGTGTAGCAAGAATGTCGAGCATATCCTGAATCACCTCATACGGTGATAGCCCCAGAGCTCTCTGTATAGCTGCACCAAATACACCAGTGCCCATGCATAGCAGGTGTGCTCCTCCACCATCTCATGCAATACTCCCATCGATACCCATGGGAAGTAACCTCCCTTTGAGTCCGGGAGGGCAAAGCAGGTGATGCCAATCATCATCAGCACGACAAGCCATGTCTCCTGTCGATGTGTACGATACATATCACCGTAGTAGAAGCTTGCACTATGGTACGTAATCAATGGGGTTGCATCCCCGAATACCTGCAGGATGCTATCCATCGTTGTCTCGGCATCCACCTGGAACACCACCTCGCCTATGATCGGTAGTCTCAGGATGCGATACACATCCTCTAGTGTGACCATCATCTCTCCAGTAGGGAGATGGAAGACATTGGTTATTGGATCCCATCTCTCGATGAGGGCAACCATCAGGCTGTGGTCCCTATCCACAACCCTATATCTCTGGACTCCACCGAGTCCCACCTCCCACATGACTGACCACTGCGCTATAGTCACATGTGGCCGCATCCACCAGATATGGGCGTCATCATATCCCACATCGTCACCGCTGGCATGCCTACAAAACAACCCACTCCATCAGGCCTACTCTTTCCAAAATAACTACCAAATAACCCCAATATCACTAACCCCACCTACAAAAAACCAACACAACAAAATTCACACCCCTTCCTCCTACCCATGGCAACCAAGTGCCGGGTTACCCTCGACTGCCATCAGTCCACCACCCATATCTATACCCTACTTTTATGCACCGACGTCGGTCGACACATGACCGATGCCGGTCTCTGAACCCACTAAATCTAAACAACTTGTGTTGTGACCGATGTCGGTCGCTTAGTGACCGCCATCGGTCACTGTGGGATTTCAGGCCGGATCCAAAATGGCCCCCAAATCCCCTTTTTCTATTTTTAACCTATCTACCCAGCCCAATTGCCTAAAAACTTACCCACCCTACCGTTTTGACTTACCTAACATATCTACCCACTCCATTTTATGATTTACCTTCATTTATTCATTATTTTATCACATTTTAGATTCCTACCCCAAAACCCACATCCTAGCTAAATTCATCAACTTCACACAAATAGGGATTTAGAACCTACCGGTATGACTACACGTCATCGTGGTGGGATAGGTGGTGGTGGTCCAGCTCCTCCAGGCTATGCCATAGCTCCAAATCTCCTCAGCAGGGTCCTCAACCAATCAAACTCGCTCCTGATCGCTGGGGCCTACCAATAACTCCCTCCTCCACTCAACTAGTGCCAACTCAGCCCACAAACTCAACAAAATCAATTCAAAACTCAGACAAGCAAAAGGTTGGCACTCAAATTGACAATGTGAAAATGACATGCCATATTTTTATTTTTATAGGTTTTGACCTATAACCGATATCGGTTATAGCGTGCCCTAAAACACCGATATCGGTCATTTAACCGATACCGGTCATAACTTACCGATATCGGTTACATGCCTAGTGTTTCCTAATTCCTGCCCTTATCCACCAATTTCCATTTCTCATCACATCGCCTACCCCCGGCTTTGCTAAATAGCCTTATTTTGAATTCATGGGCCCAACCCAAAGCCGTAACCACTCAATTGGCTGACCCAAGGCCGCAACCAATCACTTGGCCCGATCCAAGGCCGCAACAAACCAACCGGCCCGACCCAAGGCCACAACCAATCACTTGGCCCAACCCAAGGCCGCAACAAACCAATCGGCTCGACCCAAGGCCACCGCCATTCACTTGGCCCGACCCAAGGCCGTAACCAATCACTTGGCCCGACCCAAGGCCGCAATAAACCAATCGGCCCGACCCAAGGCCACAACCAATCACTTGGCCCGACCCAAGGCCACAACCAATCACTTGGCCCGACCCAAGGCCGCAACCAATCACTTGGCCCGACCCAAGGCCGCAACAAACCAATCGGCCCAACCCAAGGCTGCAACCAATCACTTGGCCCAACCCAAGGCCACAACCAATCACTTGCCCGACCCAAGGCCACAACAAACCAATTGGCCCGACCCAAGGCCGCAACAAACCAATCGGCCCGACCCAAGGCCGCAACCAACCAATCGGCCCAACCCAAGGCCGCAACCAACCAATCAACCCGACCCATGGCCGCACCAATTAAATACCTTGACCGAAGCCCGCAAATTACGATTCTATCCACCCATAACGTAGTTGTTTGTTCAATTGAGCTCACCTATTCATGTTTTAGTATGACTAGGATACTTGAATTGATCAGCTAACCAGCTTTTGCTTAGACCGAGATCATGACGTTTATCTCAACCAAACCAACCATTCGGTACTGCCGAACATGCCTAAACATTCCAGTACCTTACCCGTTATATCCCCTGGAGCTACTTCCTATGCCTTGGATACCAGGATTATATCAGCCTTGTTTGGATAAACTATCGACCTTTACCTATGAATTGCTTGTTTTCTCTTCAAACCATGTACCCTGGTCGCACTACTGCATTTTAACATGCATCTTCCTCCTTGAACTTACCCCACCATCTTACCATCATCTCATCATAATTCACCCTTTATCAACCCTATCCCTGATTTCACGTCGCCTCAATCTATGATAGATTTGAGGGGGATTACCTATACCCTTAACTGGGGCAACCACTTCTTATTATTGTCAATGCAGCTTTACATGACAAGCTACATGACAACAAGGGGCAAATGTAGACACCAAATTTGGGTCTTACGATGCCCTGTACCCCGTATCTCGTCCCGCAACCTAACCCTACCTCACCACCTAAACCTTACACACTTAATTATTTATTAATTAATTTATAATAAATAAATCCACATCTCTAACCCTGCCACCTCACCTCACCAACTCACCATGACCTAGCCCTAACCCTAAACTAGCTTAATTAAGACCTATAACTTGGTCCAAACCAACACCCATGACTCACCACCCCTCACCCGCATCAAAACGAACCTAATAATGACTTGACCAAGTCCACAATTGACTCCTCGGGAGAAAAGGAGGGAAGGTTGGCTATTTTACTAAAAATAGCCAAATTTGACCTAAACGACGTCGGTCCCTACGTGGCCGGCATCGGTTCCTTGTAAATGACCTCCCCAACCAAAAACAAGGATCCATAATTCATTTGCAAGATAGAGACAAGTGAAGAAAGAGAAGAGGTTGCAGAGAAGAGCATCAAGTCGAAGACCGCAATCGAGCCAACTGGATCGGCTGTCACCCTCATTCAAGAATTGGAAAAGAGGCGAGGATAGCTTCATCAGCTCACTTTCCAATACCGGATCATCCCAACTGAGCCTTACTATCACTACCACATTCCTTGGACCTGAATCTTCATCAAGAATGAGTAAGTAGTGTCTTGTATGTTTCTAAACACCATTTCTTGAACTTTTTGATTGATAGTAATTATAAGCTCACTCCTAGATCTACCACCTACCAGCACCCTGCACTTAACCTTCATCCATACATCCTTGTATTGCCCAGAAGATAGTTTTATCACTCTCTGAGTCTTCCCCATCATCTCACTATTCCCCTCAACCATCCACCAGTCTTAAAAACCCCACAATCACCCTACAATCAACCTCTACCCAGAAGCACCTAGATTACTGACCCTACCGGTGTCGGTTATCCCCTACCGGTAGTAGTTATCTAACTCTGCGGTCGATTTATCTAGGGACTAGCATCGGTCATTGTGACTCATACCAAAACTAGCCTTTTACCTATTCACCTCAAAACAACCTTAGATTCAGTCTGGTCTATCCCTATAACTTGATCTGAACGTATCAATAACTAGTTGCTAAACAAACAACACGACATTTTATTATTGGTAGTTTAGTCTCTATTGCTTTTAGTAACGAGGTACCTAAATCATGATTTTGCAATAGCTTCTTTATTATCATTTGCATTAATTTGTATTAAAAGGGAACTGACCACCTTCGAAAGGAAGTCTAATATTTCTTGGGCCCAAGGCAGTTCCCTCACTTATTGTCTAACTAAAATCTGGTGGTCTTGCATTCTTATTTACAGGTAGTCCTTCCCAGACAAAAAGGAGTTCTTCACAATCGATCTGATCTCTCTACGGTATGCACACACCTTCCCAACATTCAACAGGTATTCCTCCTAGCCCTAACCCTTATCTGTTTCTCAAGAGAATGAAAGGATAGAAGCAACTCTATTCCGGAACGGAAACATTCTCATGCGAAACATTATCTTTTTAATGAGTGGGAATGTGGTTAGAGGAATAATAGGCATTGATTTTTAGGGTTGAACTAAGTCTTAGTTAGTTATGGTGAGTAGATAGATAGTAAAGGTAGGTTTATAATGAGGTGTATAGGTGAGGTGGAAATTGATTTAGTTTATATAATTAAATAATGAATAAAGTGATGATGAGTACTAATTTAATTAAAGCGATTACATTAATATTAATGTGTGATGTAGGGGTCATGGCTAGGTAAAAGTGTTTAAGTTAGCTGTTCGAAAGGGGACCAAGGGGAGTGTGACCCAAATTTTGTGTCTACATTTTTCCCCTTTTTGTTGTATAGCTTGTATTGGTAAGCAACATTGACAAAAATAGGAAGTGATTGCCCCATGTGTGGGTGAAGGTGATCCCCCTCAAACCGGGCACTGATGAGGTGTAAGACAAAATCAATGAGTGGTTTGATAAAGGTGTAGGTGGGGAAGATAGGTGGGGGAAGGTTTGAGTATTGATGGTAAGGGGTAGTAGGTCGTGGTCAAAATCAGGTCATGGGTAATGAAAATCAAGTCCACACACACATATTGATTGCAACATGGTACCAGGTTGAAAATCTTGCAAACTCTACATCAACCAAGTTCATAGGTGTATCCAAATAAGGGTGAAGTGATTCGGTATCCAAGTTATAGGATATGGTCCCGAAACAAAACATATGTTAGGTGTAGGAATGTTTAGGTATGTTCTGATACACCAAAACTTTGGTCATGATAAGCAACATAGAAATAGGCAATGTATGGTTGTTAGGCTAAAACAACATAGGTAAAAGCATCGCAAGGTATAACAAGTACATAAGGTCGATTGTCACACCAAGTAGGTCAAGTTTAGTAAAATAGGTCATGGAATGGGTAAGGCCAAGGTATAGGTAAAATAACAATTCCTAAGACACAGTAAAGGAAATGTAGGGATAGGTTGGGTTTGTAGGTATGTTTCAATGGGTGGCCGAAATGATAAAAGGTGCGTTGGCACTAATGGTTGTAACAAAAGGAAGCTTAGCAAGGCCAAATAGTTATAAGGGTTGACCAATGTTGGTTATAGGGTGACTAACGTCGGTTGGCTAGGGCACAAATAGGACCGGCATTGGTCATATCGGGTTGGGTTTATAAAACAAAAATTATGTATTTTACGAAATCATTGTTGTGTTGTGACTTTGGAGAAAATGACAGATCCATTTGAATTTTTGGTACTTTTTTCGAGAGAAAAGGATAGGGCATTGTACCTAGATGAGGTGGAGAGTTGAGTTGGTGAGCCTCGAAGTGGGTAATCGGCATTTGATAGGCGGGTCCACGAGATAGGTGTGATCAATTTTATTGGGTGGAGGTGAGGAGGGCATTTGGTGATGGAAGAGGCAGGAGAGGAGTAAGTTAGACCACCAAAGGTCTGATGGTTCGACATTCCCCCATGGAGATGGCATCATGAAGAGTTAATATTTGATCCCATTCTATGTTGGTTAGGTAGATTGATTTGTAGAAATTGGGTTAGGGTAAAATGGGTTTTGGGGGGAAAATTAAATGGAAATTTGGAATAAAATGGGTGAAATGGGAAGGGTAGGAAGGTTGATGTAGGTTAAGGAGGGATGGGTAGAGGGGGTATTTGGGTAGGAATGGGTGGGTAGTTAGGGAGGAATGGTGAATTTTTAGAGAAAATGGGTAGGGTTTCATGATTTTTTCGTCACGAAAGTGACCGACATAGGTCAAGGGTTAGGCTGACATTGGTGGGAGTGAACCGAGAATCAGTCACAAATGAGGTGAGTGATGCCTATTTTGGGAGACCGGTGTCGGTTAATAGGAACCAATGATGGTTAAGTATGAGGGAAAAATAGGCTAGGAGATGAGATAGGGTGGGTGGGGGAGATAAGCATGGGTAAGAGGTATAAATAGGAAATATTCGAGGGGTGGGAAATTGAGGTGGGAGGAAAGGAAGTTATCAGGGTTGGGGTGGGGAGATAGGTCATGAGTAGGGGGTTCTGGGGAATAAGTTGGGGTTCAAGAGTGAAGCGGAGTATGGTCGAGGTTTAATGATGTTATGGTTTGTTTGATGCAAGAAATGGACCAGATTATGGATGTGCAATAGGGTACCTCCTTGTTATTAATGGTATGGGGGAGTGCAATAGGAGAGGAGTGCTGCCATGTGGCGTAGGTTTTCCCGATTAAGGTTATACATTACTGACACATAGTCTAGGAGCCGAGTTTGATGGTCACCCTCATCTACAGATGGGATTTAGCGACCAACACATTTTGTTTACCGATAGGTGAGATGACTATCACCTTGGAGGATGTTTATAGGATCTTGTAGTTGTCAATAGTAGGGACACAGGTGTATTCCATTTCCTCGAGGCATCTAAGGAATTGATGTTGATAGTGTTTGGTGAGGGGCTGGTAGAGTTGAGGTTCCATAGTGCCAACATGAGTTATGGAGATATGTACTAGGGCCCATCCAAAGGAGATGAGGTTAGTGGTGCTGATGATGGAGGCATTTTGTTGCTTTGCACTACCAAATGTGGAGGGTGGGAGATTCCCATGGGCATTGATGGGGTTCTTCATGACATGATGGAGGACAGGACCCGGTTTGCATGGGTACCAACATTCTTGGTGCAACTATATAGAGAGTTATGGGCCTATGGGCATTTACGGTGGTTCAGCCTATGCGGTATGTTCCTACTACACTATTGGGCATATGATAAAATCATGTGTGTGCATCTAGTGGGAATGTTGCAACTTGATGCATTCAAGGCGGGCATGGTTTGAGTGGGCTACAGGCGATGGGTACTTACTGTTGGAGAGCGCCAAGCTGCTAGAGCTACACACAATGTAGCGTATTATAGGCATGCATTAGAGGGATTATCTAGTGTGGACATCATTTGGAGGCCATATGTGGGCTTCCCATCATATATAAAAATGGCCGAGGAGCTACAGAGCTACAGTTTCTCCTATGGATAGAGGGGCACCGTGTAGGAGAGCACAAGATGATACCTGTTGACAAGGTCAGACGATAGTTTGGGTTACCACAGGATGTACCTCCACTATTTCCATAGTATAGGAGGGATGATGTGGAGAGGCCTATGCCTCTACCATAGCCTACTACGGTGCCTACGGGGTAGGAGGAGCAGAGTTGTACACCGCCATATTTATGATGTAGGGGTTATAGATAGTGCAGAACAATGGTGGGTGGCACAACTATGGGAATAACCGGAGGGAAGGGAAGCTTGACTTATACACTATTACGGTTTAGAGGGATTCCCGATAGGGTAGGTGACTACCCTTATGACACAATTAGGGATAGTGCGGGGCAGCCGATAGAGTCGAGGCATAGTTGGTCACATGACAGGGCATAGGTAGTAGCCTTACAGGCCCAGTAGCACATGGAAAACTTCCCAAACAAGGTGGGGATGGAGATGGGGTATAAGTGGCCACCCTATAGATGTAGGTATAAGGTTTACAAGGCTAGTTGGCCATTGCATAGGCATAGAATGTTGCCCTTCAGGATAAGGTATAGGCACAGGCATCTACATAGGCTCAGGGACAGGGTCCCATTTTATACGAAGGGGTAGGATAGGGTCCCACAATATAGGTACATGGTTAGAGGATGATGTCACCACCACAGAAAGTACCCATGACCAAGTTCAGGGATTCCCTAGGTGAGGCAAGATATTATCAGGATCATCTGATGGCCATAGGGATAGATGTCCCTACCTATGCAGAGTATAGAGCACAATAGGCCTTGAGTGAGAGGACTAGGTCTCATACTCACAGTGTGGAGAGTACGGGGTTGACGAGCTCCAAGACAGGGGTCAAGGCGAGGCCACCAAAGTGCATAGAGGCCATCTTCAAGTGAGGTACCGACAGAGGTTAGGCCGACCCCATGGAGGGAAGTGAGATTCTAGCAAGATGTCGCACGGGAGCAGAGAGGAGGAGGAGGAGAAAGGTGTGACAGGCATGGATGATATTTGATGGGGGGAAGCTTGATAGTTATGCATACTTCTATTTTTGTGTATTTTTGGCATATATCGGCCTGTGTGCCGAAGAGAGTGAGGTTTGATATGATATTTTTTATATTTTTGATCATATAACGACTTGCATGCCGAAGATGGTGAGGATGTATCTGAGCGATTTGAGATATTTGTATTTATTTATATCTGTGTACATATGTATGTATACATAAAATTTCTCATTTATATAGATGATGATATTTATAGTATGGAGGGTGTACTTGTTTTAATTTCCATTATTATGTGTATACATTATGGAAACTAGGTGAATTAGGCATGATTGAGTCAAGGTCGTATAGGCATGGCTGAGTGAGGTCAATAGGCATGATGGAGTCAGGTCATAGGCATGGTGGAGTCAAGTTATAGGCATGATGGAGTCAGGTTATAGGCATGATGGAGTCAGGTCATAGGCATGATGGAGTTAGGTCATAGGCATGATGGAGTCATGTCATAGGCATGATGGAGATAAATGATAATGTATATGCATGTTATGGTTTAAGTTTCCCAATATTTTCTATAGTGGAAATGTGAAAATGATAAATGAACGATGTGATGAGGGGGTAAAAATGTTCATCAATTGTTGCTTGATTAGTTTAATTTCCAATTGTTGATATAAAATGGAAATGAACTAAGGTGGGATGTGAATAGGGAAATAAAGATAAAATAGGTTAGGGTGAAGAGTGGCTGAGCTAACCTTCAAGGGCCCCATGCCCTCAAAGTGCTTCCTACATAGCCTCGGTGAAAAGGGGCCTCAGGACGATGTAGTTCTCTCATAAACTAGGGAATAATATGATGAATTAGGGGGATGGGTGGTGAATTTTTGGGCATGGTTGAGTTTAGGTCATAGGCATGAGTGAGTTGTTTTAAATATAGGTGTCGATGATATGGTCCTATATAGTATAATCAATAAGTAATGAGGAAGGTGAATGGTAAGAGGTGGCAAAAGAGATGCTTAATTGATAAAAACCCTAATGAGTCTACCATACCCCAGATGGGCTTATGAATGTAAGACACTAAAGGATTTGCATAATGGACTATTCTAAAGCCGAAGAAAGTCACATAATCACAAAATGTCATAGTTGCGGTACATCCCTTGAGTAGAGAGGAAATTAGGTTGAGATAGGTAAGGTTGTAAACTAGTAATGTTGTTTACAAATTTATCTCTCTATAATAGCAAAACCCTGGATCAATTCCATTGATCCAAGGTATGCTTTAATTCTTCTTATCTGATCTATATGACAAACCGACATTCAGAAATTAAAGGAAGTAAGGGACTGAGTCCTTAAATGTACACAATTTTATTGATCTTTCTTGAGGTCCTTTCTCTGCATTTTTGTAAATAGTGTGCTCGGATCTTCTTGTTAATCTCTTAGGATGTTGAATGGCATAAGAAGGATAGAGGTCTACTTCAGGACTATAAAAGGTAAAACCTAAGTCCTAGATCTTTAAGATCTATCCTAACTGAAATTCTAATCTAAGTTAAGCTAGACCTACCTTAGATCTATTCTAACTATGCATGTTGCACCCTAATCTAAGTTGTATACTCTATGGTGTGGGGTGTGAAGATCATCTAAGGTAAAGAGAGGTCTATCTCTAACCTATTACCTAATATTGAACTATTATGGGATATGGCTTAATCTATGATGGCTTGTTACCTATGGCAATATTAAAATGACCTAAGGTGAATACTTTCTATCTAACCTAAGGTTGGATCCTAAACTAATGTTTATTTAACCTAAACTAATGTAAGGATGGAAGGGGACCTAAGGGGTCACATGGAAAGTGTAAGGTGGTGGTGATGGTTTCTAAGTCATTTATGTGATTTGATTTTGAATTTAAAAATGGGATGGTATCTTGTAGGTTGGTAGAGGCATGGAAATTAGAGGGAATCCTAGTTGGCATCATCACTAGAGTTAAGTGATGCATGCTATCATTGAAATTGGACTCACCAACTTTAGATGGTGGTGGTGTGGAGATAGGTGGGAAAGTGGAATTTAATGGCATTAATGATCATTGGTTTTGGTGAAAACCACCTTGGAAACCATGCAAGTGGATTTTTGGGGTTGTTTGGTCTTTCATGCATTTTGAATTTTTTTTCTTGCATGGAGATATCTGGTTCTTCAAACCAGCAGTTTGTTTTCAATTTGTTTCTATTTTTAGCTCCTTTGGACTATTTTCATCCAATGGAGGTATAAGAGGCATATGAGAAAGAAGTTTTTGGTTGTTGACTTTGTTTGGAGAAGAAGGAATTGTGGAGGCTTGGTTGGAAATCTTCTTCGAATCGATAGAAGCACTATCAGCATGATAGGCTCTATCCATTAAGTTGTTCTACTTTTCTCTAAATGTCTTCATTAAAACAACTCTACTCTCATGAAATAAATGGTTTTTATTTTTTTATGGTTACCATGCAATCTTGCTTGAAAATTCTTTGTATTTTTGTTGAAGAATCTCTTACTTGATAAAGTAGGAAATGGGTTGTTTTCTATTTATTTAATGGTGAATCACACCTTAAATCTAGTTGTGATTTGAGTAATGTTGAACATGTGTGAACCCTGCTTGTCTATTTGAAAGGGGGTTTATGGAAATGTAATGTTGCTTTAAGTTTCGAATTGGGTTTGTTGTTTTGGTTGTTAGAAGGTAAAAGAATATCCTTCTCTGTCACATCTTTGATTTGTTGAAGTTTTGTTACTCCTGTTGGAACTGTATTAATATGGATACTTTGATTCAGAGTTGTGTGAACTCAATTTGTATAGAAAATAGTAAATGAGTGACTTCTTCTTGAACTTACTATATAAAACTTTCATTTCTTCAATCTGGTATTCGATGGAAGCTGGGTTGATAATGGGTGTTTGGATTTTCTATTTTTTTGTGGATTCAACTTGTATGGAAACAAGAATGAATGTTTTATTAATCCTCTTATCTTTTCAAGTTAAAAATTGAGTTTCTCGAATTAAGTTCTTTTATGGAAACTATGTGATAATTGTTTCTTGGACACTTAGATTTTGAAGTTATCTTGTTGAGAATATCTATGTGTGTGAAGTCTTCTCTTTCTGAACTTATATGTATTGGGTCTTTCTTTAAGTTTTGGAAGACTGAACTAAAGGTTAATAGATGAAGTCCTATTTGGTTGAGGATATTTTGAGAGTTGGCTTTGTCTGAGTCGATATTTGGGTTATTCACGTAGCTCTTGTTTGAGCTTTCTAGATGTCGATCTTGTTGTCTACTTCACTTTTGAGTTAGATGTTGTTGATTAAACATACCCATTCCTGATCTAGGTTAACCTCTTAAGTAACTTGCTAGAGTAAACTTGTTAAATCCTTCCTGTTGTGGTATCATGAAGCTTTAAGGAATGTTATTCAGATTTTTGGTTGATGTTTCATGATCTAGAACTAACCAAATCGGTTCAGAATAAAGGGTTTTCTAGACTCTTCAATTTCTTTGATCTCTAAGTAAGATTGAAGGAATAAAATACCTTGTCGACTTAGTAGAGGTGTGTAGTTGAACTATCCATAGAAATGTAATGAAAATAATTTTATCATCTCTGTTGATAGCTTGTGCACCTATAGCTAAGCCATGTCGATCTTGTGTTGCACCTTCTTTGAAATCAAATCATGATGGATCTTTCTCTGTCCATTCATAAGATGTTTTTCCCTCACCTCTGAGGATTCGAATGTGAGTCTTTCTCACTTGATTGTTGCACTATTATCTTGAAGGAATGGAAAGACTATGGTTCCTTTGACTGAAAACTTTGATGATTTTGAATGACTATTGAAAGGTTGTTAATTCCTTGTAAGTTGTTTAGCAATTCTTGTTATTACATCTCTTTCTTGATGAGGATAGTAATATTGTTACTACTTTTTCTTCATGTTTGGGTGAACCTTATTTTGAAACCCGACTTGCATTTTGGTCATGATGATTCAATTTAACAATTTTTTTGGTGCATGATTTCTACATTTAAAAGAGTTTAAGGATGTTATGATTGGGTTTGTACCAATCCTTTTATGACCATCTTTTCTTGTGAAGGAATGTTGGAATCCTCCTCTAATCATGTCGATTGACTCCTTTCTCTTTTATTCTCTGAGGTAAAGAGTTTCATCACTTCTCCTTTGAAACTATAAGAGATTATGTGTTGTATTCTCTTTTCTAAGTTGTGAAATGATATTCAATTAACTGAATTAGAAGGGAAGTTCTTATTTTTTATCTCAATTCATCCTTCCCTCTTTTGTGTAATCTAGTATATATAATTGGATCGGTCTATTGCATTACTCTTTAGAATGCATCGAGTAGTTGTTGATACTTCTCTCTTATTCACTTGATTTGTATTGAAGGGATTAACGTTGTTTTGGATCATTAATGTTATATGCCTTTTATTGAGTGAATATTTTCCTAATTCTAAGGTGTGACCTAACTTGAGAGCTTAGGTTATATCATGGACTATGAATTTGGGTATAGCATCTGAAATGGGAATCTCTTATTTTTATGTTGTAGATGATTCATCCTAAAACCTTTCAAGAAGCTGGAATTTTCTTGGTTGTAGATGTCTTTTTATGGAATTTTGTAATGTTGAGTTTGTTGGTTCCTGCTTCTTAAAGTAACTCTATGTTTGGAAAATAGTGGAGTTAGTTTTATGTATTACTAATTCAGATTGAATTATGTAAGAAATAAGTAGTAAGTACTTTTATTTGATGTAGATAAGTAATTTGGTTGAAATATTACTTATCTAATATAATGTTGTAAAGTGTTGATTATATCATGATCTTTTCTTAATGTTATTTTAGGTGATCAATGTTCTTCTTTTTTATGGTTGTTATTACTTATGATTTATTTGTTTTCTTGGCTTTACTGTTTCATAAAAGTAGAGTTGGTTTTATGAAACAATTAGTTGAAAGCACATCATTTTAATGCTTAGTGCTTATCATGCTCAGTTCAATGAACTGACCCATGCTAGAAATTTTTGTAGATGGACTTCATAAGTGATAAAGGAAGGAAATAACTTATATGATGTATTGGTTGCTTAAAGTCTGATCTTTTATAGAGAAATATGATTCATTATTGAAATGTACTAAAGGAAGAAAAGTTGTATTCTTTAATGATCTTGATGTTGGTTGACATGAAATATGTCTTAAAATTCATGGTCTTGTAAAATATGTATTTTACCATGATGAATTGAAAAATATTGGGAGTTACTTAAACTTGTTATGTCATTTCTCTTGTGCATTATATGAAGGAAATTTGTAATCTTATCTTCATGGTTTCCATTCTTACCTGATTTGATCCTTATTTCTTTCATTAAATGAGTTGGAGGGATGGGATTTAATTACAATATCCCTTAAATTGAATGCAACTTGTTAAGTTGGCATGCATGGATGTTCTTTTATCTAATCTGTATGGTTCACTAAATGATGTTAATGAAAGTATAACTTAACTATCATGAAGTGTGAAATGAAAAAAAAAGGGTATAATAAACCCCAACACTTAAACAAGAAAGAGGAAGGTTCATCACCTCTTGAGAATACCTCCATAGGTTTTAAACAAATGTATGGTACATAAGATCGTTAATAAATCTGACTTCATCTCTATGAAGTCTACTATAATGGAACCTATTTTGGATCTTAAACACACCATGAATGGTTGAGTTGTACTAAGTAAATCTTATGATGGATGTTGTTTCTATTTTTGATTAACTGAATGTTAAGAAAAAATTTAATGAACATAAAAGTAATCCTAAGTTTATGAAGTTCCATATTAACTTAACAACTCAATTAGGATGAAAACTTAAGGGTTGTTGGAATTAGGGTTAAGCAGGGTTGTTGTAATTTGAATCTTAATTAAGATATAAATGGGTGTAAATGACCTCTTCTCGAGGTGTGTACATCAAGATGGGTAGTTTTATCAGATGTTGGCACACCAACTACAGGATTATACCTTCATGAAGGCTAGGGTCTTCACGAGGATACAATGTTGTAATTGACATGTTGCAACACCCCTCAGCATTGGTTCATCTAGATCTACTCAAACTTGACTTGGATCTTAGTTTCTCTCTAGGTCAGATTAGGAATGTGATTTAGTATAGAAAGTGATTCACGATGACTTAGGATAACTAGACACACCCAATTGACTTAGGTCGATTGAGTATGTCTATATACCCTTAGTCATCACGAATGGGTTCCTATACTAAATCATGTTGCTAACTAGATCTAGGGTCAAACCTTGAACAAGTGAACTAATAGAAGTCAGTAAAGACCATTCTAGATAACAGATGAGTGGGGTGAAGGATGTATTCCATTAGATGAGTATGTCATCTAGGAATAGTAACATGAATAATATGTTGGAAATATTTGGCCAAAGTATCGCAAGCTACTGGTTGCGTTGTCCTATGTCACCTAGTTTAAGAAATGAGATTTCAGATGAATATTGGTAACAAACATTCAGATAGGTTTCTTAAATAGAACACTCAATACCCAGAATAGGGTAAGAGAACCAGTATACTTAGTATACACATAGTATTCAATACTTTAAGTTAACATGAGAGATCGGTTGGAAAAATGAGTCATGAAATGAGAGATCGGTAGTTCACCGAGTCATTTACAACTGCATATGGTTATCTTGTTATGAGATTGATTGGCATGGAATGTGTGTTCTAAATTATGATTATTTAGAATAGAGAACATTATGTATATAAAAAAAAATCCCTTGTTTCTAAAGTCTTAAAATGGGAATGTTACATCTTGGTATCAGAGTTGAAGGTTGCAGCTCTTGGACCTATTGTGTCCATAATCTGATAAAACTTAAATTTTCTTGTTAACAAAAATGGTTAGAACAAGAGGAAATGTTGCAAACAACCCACCACCTAGGTGGAGAAGCAACAACTACCCAAAAACTCAATGAGATCCTTGTTGCCCTATTGGACACAAGAGATCATTTGGTTGTACTTGAACAACAAGTAATGGGAAATGAGGAGGAAGAAGATGTTGGTAATAACAATCAGCCACCTCCTGTGGACAACACCAATTTGGGAAATTTAGGTGTTGATAACAATAATGTAAACATACCTGATCAACTAGAAAATAAAAAGGCAAGGCTGAGCAGTTGAACTCACTAATGATATAAAAGGATAAGTCCACCTAAGTTTGATGGCACCACATTAGGAGATGGAGCTGAAAATTGGCTCAGTGAAATGGAGAAGTACTTTGTGATAAGGAATTTCTCAGAGGAAACAAAGGCAATATGGGGAGCATATCAACTTTCCCATGAAGCATCTTCATGGTGGGATAACCGTAAGGATGAGTTGAACATTGATGAAACAAATATTACTTGGGATCAATTTAAAAGTTATTTTAGGCAAATGATGGCTGCCACAACTTTACTATGATCAAGAAAATGACTAAATTTCAGAACTTAGCCCAAGGAAAATTAACTATAACAGAGTACTGGGAATGGTTTACTAAACTCCTTAAGTATGTACCTCAATATCAAACTGATGAGAAGTTTAGATATGGAAATTTATCATGGGACTGAATCCCATTATAGGGGAGAGGTGGATGTTCACAACCCAACCACTATGGAAGGGGTTGTTGAAAAATCCATAAGGCAGGAACAAAAATTAAAGGCAATTTCTGCTCATAAGGAGGAATTTAGAAAGAAAGTTCCAAACTCCTCTTCATCATCTCTTGCACCTAAGAAAGGACCATGGAAGAAGTTTGGTATGAAAAATAAGTTTTCAATAGATAATAATAAGAAAAAACAACAAATAAGCCTGTTACTAATGTACGAAATAACTTTTTCAAGAACAATAATAATGACAAAGTCCTATGGAGGTCAGAATGATAACTTTAAGGTTGGAAATAAATTTGAGCCTAAAAAGGGACCTATGTAGGAGGCTATTACAATTGTGGCAAGGATCATTATGCAAATCAATGTCCTTTGAAAAAGGATGACCATAATCAACAACACAAGATACATGCTGTAGTGGCTAACAAACAGGCTGAAAAGCAAGTCACACCCATAGAGGTTCTGGGTAAGTTATTTGGCATACCTGTAACTATTATTTTTGATATTGAGCTACTTGAATGTTTTATTTCTAGTAAATTAGCATCAAAATTAAAAGAAAAGATGGAAAAATGGATAAAACATGGGTGTACATTATGGAAATAATGTTGTTCATACAGTTAGTATGTGTCTTTTTGGGGCAGTCCTTGATTTACCTAGTTTTTCCATGGAAGTTGATCTTTATGTTGCTCCTTTGGGGTCTTATGATGTAATCATAGGTGTTAATTGGTTAGCTTGAGCATAAAGAAAAAGTTGACTATTTTGAAAAACATATTAGTTGTTTAGATGACTTGTAGAAAATAACAGACATTCAGGGTGTAAAATGTGAAATTTTTGTTAGGAAGTTGTCAGCTATGCAACTTAAAAAGGCCAAAAATAAGGGTTGTACCTTATATGTAGTAAAAATTTCTGAATCTACTAAGGAAAATAGTGATTTCTTAGAATGTTATCCACTATTACAAAACTTCAGTGATGTGTTTCCAAAAGAATTACTAGGTCTTCCACCCAAATGGAATTTGACTTCACAATTGAAATCAAACCTGAACCGAGCCTATTTCTAAGGCACCTTATAGGATGACTACTATTGAATTAGTAGAGCTTAAGGCTCAGTTACATAAAATTTTGTCAAAGGGTTTGATTAGACCGAGTGTCTCACCTTGGGGAGCACCGGTAATTTTTGTGAAAAAGAAAGATGGTACACTTAGATTATGTATCGATTATAGAATGTTAAACAAGGAAATGATTAAGAATAGATATCCACTTCCTAGAATTGATGATCTGTTTGATCGATATGCATGGTGCATCGGTATATTCTAAGATAGATCTTTGATCTAGGATATCATCAATTATGAATTAAGGATGAGGACATTCATAAAACAACTTTTAGAATGAGGTATGGACATTATGAATTCACAGTTTTACCATTTGGATTAACAAATGCACCTACAAATTTTATGAATTTAATGAATAATATTTTTCAAGAATACTTGGACAAATTTGTGCTTGTATTCTTGGATGATATTCTCATATACTCTAAAATTATTGAAGAACATCATGAGCATTTGAAGATAGTCTTGGAAATCTTGAGGAAGAGATGATTGTTTGGTAAGTTGTCTAAATGTTCTTTCTATGACATGGAAGTGCACTATTTGGGTCATGTTATAAGAAAAGATGGAATAGTTGTAGATCCCTCTAAAATTGTAGCTATAACTGAGTGGCCTACACCAAAGAATGTACATGAAGTTAGAAGCTTCATGGGTCTTATTGGTTACTATAGGAAATTTGTTAAAGATTTCTCCAAAGTTGTTGCACCAATAACTTCATTGTAGAAAAAGGATAAGAAATTTGTGTGGAATGAGAAATGTGAATCTGCATTTAAAACTTTGAAGGATCAAGTTAACATCAACACCTATTTTGGTTGTACTTGACCTAATGGAGACTTTACTATTGTAATGGATGCATCCAGGGAAGGTCTTGGAGGTATTTTGTTACAAAATGATCATGTCATAGCTTACAAAAGTAGAAAACTTAAGTTACATGAGCTGAATTATGCTCCACATGATCTAGAGCTTGTTGCCATTGTTCATGCACTTCAAGTTTGGAGGCATTATCTACTTGGTAAACCTTTTGAACTAAAAACTGATCATCTTGGGCTGAAGTATATTTTTACTCAGCCAAATCTGAATGCAAGACAACGAAAGATGGTTAGAGTTTTATCTCAATATGATTTTGACATAAGTTACATTAAAGGCAAAGGAAAATAGGGTAGTTGATGCTCTAAGTCATAGGAAGCACATTTATGCTCTTATAACGTTGAGAACTTAGTTTAAGGATGAAGTAAAAAGTGTTATGGAATCTTATTCTTATTTTCAGCAAGTAAAAATAACACTTTGCTTGCAGATCCAAATGATGTGAGATATAAGGGTTTTCACTTTGATAATGAAGGAATCTTACGATTTGAAAATAGGGTATACATACCTTTGCTAAATGATTTAAGAAAGAAATTATTAGTTGAATTTCACAATTCACCTTTTTCTAGACACCCTGGTATTACAAAGATGCTTGCTGATATAAAACAACAATATTTCTAGAAAGGGATGAAAAAGGACATGATTGAGTTTGTGACACACTACTTAGAATGTCAATGAGTTAAAGTTGAGCATATGCATCCAGCTGGTTTATTGTATCCTCACAACATACCACAATACAAATGGCAAGTGATAAGCATGGATTTTGTACAAGGGTTACCTATGTCAAGAAATAAACATGATGTTATTTTAGTTGTTGTTGATAAACTAACAAAGGTAGCACATTTTATTGTTGGTAATCTTAAGGATGATTCACCTATTTTAGCAAAAAGGTTTGTACATGAGATTTTCAGATTACATGGAGTACCTGAATTAATCATATCTGATAGAGATCCAAGAATGACTTCAAGATTTTGGCAAACACTTAACGCAACTCTAGGAACTAAGCTGAATTTCAGTTCTATGTATCATCCGAAAAATGGATGGACAAACTGAAAGAGTTAATCAAGTTTTAGAGGATATGTTATGAATGTATTACATGGATCAATAATATAAATGGGAAGAGTACCTTCCATTAGTTGAGTTTTCATACAATAACACATATCACGCCTCTCTAAGATGGCACCTTTCGAAGCATTATACGGAAGGAAATGTAGAACCCTTATTAGTTGGGACAACATTGAAGATAGAGAGGTGGTTGGACCTAAATCCTTACGGAAATGGAACAACAAGTTAAAATGATTCATGAATGCTTGAAAGAAGTGGGATAGGCAGAAGAGTTATGCTTGACTTGAAGTGGGTTGATAGGAAATTTGAACTTGGTGAGAAGGTCTTTCTTTGGTTAAACCAAAAAAGAGTTCTATAACTTTTGGCAAGGCTTTACAAGTTATCACCTCGTTATGTGGGACCCTTTGAAATTGTTGAAGTAATCAACCCTGTAGCTTATCATTTAGCATTACCTCCTACTTTGTCATGAATGCATGATGTTTTCCATATTTCTTTGCTTAAGAAATACATTTCAGATTTATCACATGTGTTAAATTGGAATTCCTTGCAGGTCCAAGACCTAGAATAATCATGGTTAAACCTATACGAGTGCTGGAAACTCACCAATTGCACTTAAGAAATCATGAAATAAGACAATGTAAGGTCCAATGGGATCAGTTTAATGAAGAAAGTGCAACCTGGGAAAATATGGAAGATATGAAAACTACTTTCCCATATTTGTTTGAACAAGATTGATTCTATTGACTGATAAGTTTAAGTTTTTATTCTTTTTATGTCAATAAATCTACCAGTTTTGGGTAGACATTTCATATTTAAAATAAACAACTACGTAAATGCTGATTTTGGAATTTTAAAATCCATTTTGTTTGGAACATATGAAAGGTAATAAAATAATTTGATTTGTCCTTGATGTAAATTGTGTAACTAAGTAAATCATCGGGATGATGATTCTTTTAGGAGGGAAGTATGTAACATCTTTGACAAACTATTAACTTTTTCCTCTTTGCATTACAAATGTTGATATGTGATTTTCCTAAGAAGGTGTATTCTTTTGACTATTGGAAATCATGCTTGCAATGGATAAATTATTCTGTTCTTGGATTCATTTTGTTGAAATGTTGTTGCTTGCAAGGAATCCATTCTGCTTGAGATAGGTAAGGTTGTAAACTGGTAATGTTGTTTGCAAATTTATCTCTCTATAATAGCAAAACCCTGGATCAATTCCATTGATCCAAGGTATGCTTTAATTCTTCTTATCTTGATCTGTATGAAAAAACGACATTCAAAAATTAAAGGAAGTAAGGGACTGAGTCCTTAAATGTACACAATTTTATTGATCTTTCTTGGAGGTCCTTGCTCTGCATTTTGTTGTAAATAGTGTGCTCTGGATCTTCTTGTTAATCTCTTAGGATGTTGAATGGCGTAAGAAGGATAGAGGTCTACTTTAGGACTATAAAAGGTAAAACCTAAGTCCTAGATCTTTAAGATCTACCCTAACTGAAATTCTAATCTAAGTTAAGCTAGACCTACCTTAGATCTATTCCTAACTATGCATGTTGCACCCTAATCTAAGTTGTATACTCTACGGGTGTGGGGTGTGAATCATCTAAGGTAAAGAGAGGTCTATCTCTAACCTATTACCTAATATTGAACTATTATGGGATATGGCTTAATCTATGATGGCTTGTTACCTATGGCAATATTAAAATGACCTAAGGTGAATACTTTCTATCTAACCTAAGGTCGGATCCTAAACTAATGTTTATTTAACCTAAACTAATGTAAGGATGGAAGGGGACCTAAGGGGTCATGGAAAGTGTAAGGTGGTGGTGATGGTTTCTAAGTCATTTATGTGATTTGATTTTGAATTTAAAAATGTGGTATGGTACTATTTTTGGTAGAGGCATGGAAATTAGAGGGAATCCTAGTTGGCATCATCACTAGAGTTAAGTGATGCATGCTATCATTGAAATTGGACTCACCAACTTTAGATGGTGGTGGCATGGAGATATAGGTGGGAAAGTGGAATTTAATGGCATTAATGGTCATCGGTTTTGGTGAGAAAACCACCTTGGAAACCATGCGAGTGGATTTTTGGGGGTTGTTTGGTCTTTCATGCATTTCAATTTTTTCTCTTGCATGGAGATATCTAGTTCTTTGAACCAAGTAGTTTTTATTTTCAATTTGTTTCTATTTTTAGCTCCTTTGGACTATTTTTGATCCAATGGAGGTATAAGAGGCATATGAGAAAGAATTTTTTGGTTGTTGACTTCATTTGGAGAAGAAGGAATTGTGGAGGCTTGGCTGGAAATCTTCTTCGAATCGACAGAAGCACTATCAGGCATGATAGGCTCTATCCATTAAGTTGTTCTACTTTTCTCTAAAAACGTCTTCATTAAAACAACTCTACTCTCATGAAATAAATGGGTTTTTATTTTTTTTATGGTTACCATGCAATCTTGCTTGAAAATTCTTTGTATTTCTTTTGAAGAATCTCTTCTTGATAAAGTAGGAAATGGGTTGTTTTCCTATTTATTTAATGGTGAATCACACCTTAAATCTAGTTGTGATTTGAGTAATGTTGAACATGTGTGAACCTACTTGTCTTTTCAAAGGGGGTTTATGGAAATGTAATGTTGCTTTAAGTTTCAAATGGGTTTGTTGTTTTGGTTGTTAGAAGGTAAAAGAATATCCTTCTCTCACATCTTTTTTTGTTGAAGTTTTGTTACTCTATTGGAACTATATTAATATGGATACTTTGATTCAGAGTTGTGTGAACTCAAATTTGTATAGAAAATAAAATGAGTGACTTCTTCTTGAACTTACTATATAAACTCTCATTTCTTTGAATCTGGTATTCGATGGAAGTTGGGTTGATAATGGGTGTTTGGATTTTCTTTTTTGGATTCAACTTGTATGGAAACAAGAATGAATGTTTTATTAATCCTCTTATCTTTTTAGTTAAAAATTGAGTTGCTCAAATTAAGTTCTTTTATGGAAACTATGTGATAATTGTTTCTTGGACACTTAGATTTTGAAGTTATCTTGTTGAGAATATCTATGTGTGTGTGAAGTCTTCTCTTTCGAACTTATATGTATTGGGTCTTTCTTTAAGTCTTTGGAAGAATGAACTAAAGGTTAATAGATGAAGTCCTATTTGGTTGAGGATATTTTGAGAGTTGGCTTTGTCTAAGTCGATATTTGGGTTATTCACGTAGCTCTGTTTGAGCTTTCTTAGATGATCATTGTTGTCTACTCACTTTTGAGTTAGATGTTGTTGATTAAACATACCCATTCTGATCTAGGTTAACCTCTTAAGTAACTTGCTAGAGTAAACTTGTTAAATCCTTCCTATTGTGGTATCGTGAAGCTTTAAGGAATGTTTATTTGAGATTTTGGTTGACGTTTCATGATCTTGGAACTAACCAAATCGGTTTTAATAAAGGGTTTTCTAGACTCTTCAATTTCTTTGATCTCTGAGTAAGTTTGAAGGAATAATATACCTTGTCACTTAGTAGAGGTGTGTAGTTGAACCTATCCATAGAAATGTAATGAAAATAATTTTTATCATCTCTTGTTGATAGCTTGTGCACCTATAGCTAAGCCATGTCGATCTTGTGTTGCACCTTCTTTGAAATCAAATCATGATGGATCTTTCTCTGTCCATTCATAAGATGTATTTCCTCACCTCTGTGAGGATTCAAATGTGAGTCTTTCTCACCGATTGTTTTCACTATCGTCTTGAAGGAATGGAAAGACTATGGTTCCTTTGACTGAAACTTTGATGATTTTGAATGACTGTTGAAGGTTGTTAATTCCTTGTAAGTTGTTTAGCAATTCTTGTTATTACATCTCTTTCTTGATGAGGATAGTAATATATTACTTACTTTTTTTCTTCATGTTTGGTGAACCTTATTTTGAAACCCAACTTGCATTTTGTGTCACATGATTTAGTTTAACAGTTTTTGGTGCATGATTTCTATGTTTAAAAGAGTTAAAGGATGTTATGATTGGGTCTACCAATCCTTTTATGACCTTCTTTTCTTGTGAAGGAATGTTGGAATCCTCCTCTAATCATGTCGATTGACTCCTTTCTCTTTTATTCTCTGAGGTAAAGTTTCATCGTTGCCTCCTTTGGAAACTATAAGAGATTATGTGTTGTATTCTCTTTTCTGAGTTGTGAAATGATATTCGGTTAACCAATTAGAAGGGAAGTTCTTATTTTTTATCTCAGTTCAACCTTCCCTCTTTTGTGTAATCTAGTATATATAATTGGATCGGTCTATTGCATTACTTCTTTAGAATGCATCGAGTAGTTGTTGATACTTCTCTCTTATTCACTTGATTTGTATTGAAGGAATTAACGTTGTTTTGGATCATTAATGTTATATGCCTTTTATTGAGTGAATACTTTCCTAATTCTAATGTGTGACCTAACTTGAGAGCTTAGGTTATATCATGGACTATGAATTTGGGTATAGCATCTGAAATGGGAATCTCTTATTTTTATGTTGTAGATGATTCATCCTAAAACCTTTCAAGAAGCTAGAATTTGCTTGGTTGTAGATGTCTTTTTATGGAATTTTGTAATGTTGAGTTTGTTGTTCCTACTTCTTAAAGTAACTCTATGTTTGGAAAATAGTGGAGTTAGTTTATGTATTACTAATTCAGATTGAATTATGTAAGAAATAAGTAGTAAGTACTTTTATTTGATGTAGATAAGTAATTTGGTTGAAATATTACTTATCTAATATAATGTTGTAAAGTGTTGATTATATCATGATCTTTTCTTAATGTTATTTTAGGTTGATCAATTGTTCTTCTTTTATGGTTGTTATTACTTATGATTTATTTGTTTTCTTGGCTTTACTTGTTTCATAAAAGCAGAGTTGGTTTTATGAAATAGTTAGTTGAAAGCACATCGTTTTAATGCTTAGTGCTTATCATGCTCAGTTCAATGAACTGACCCATGTGCTAGCAATTTTTGTAGATGGACTTCGTAAGTGATAAAGGAAGGCAATAACTTATATGATGTATTGGTTGCTTAAAGTCTGGATCTTTTATAGAAATATGATTCATTATTGAAATGTACTTGAAGGAAGAAAAGTTGTATTCTTTAATGATCTTGATGTTGGTTGACATGAAATATGTCTAAAATTCATGGTCTTGTAAAATATGTATTTTACCATGATGAATTGAAAAATATTTGGAGTTACTTAAACTTGTTATGTCATTTCTCTTGTGCATTATATGAAGGAAATTTGTAATCTTATCTTCATGGTTTCCATTCTTACCTGATTGGATCCTTATTTTTGGTTGTCATTAAATGAGTTGGAGGGATGGGATTTAATTACAATATCCCTTAAATTGAATGCAACTTGTTAAGTTGGCATGCATGGATGTTCTTTTATCTAATCTGTATGGTTCACTAAATGATGTTAATGAAAGTATAACTTAACTATCATGAAGTGTGAAATGAAAAAGGGTATAATAAACCCCAACACTTAAACAAGAAAGAGGAAGGTTCATCACCTCTTGAGAAATACCTCCATAGGTTTTAAACAAATGTATGGTACATAAGATCGTTAATAAATCTGACTTCATCTCTATGAAGTCTACTATAATGGAACCTATTTTGGATCTTAAACACACCATGAATGGTTGAGTTGTACTAAGTAAATCATTATGATGGATGTTGTTTCTATTTTTGATTAACTAAACGTTAAGAAAAATTTAATGAACATAAAAGTAATCCTAAGTTTATGAAGTTTTGTATTAACTTAACAACTCAATTAGGGATGAAAAACTTAAGGGTTGTTGGAATTAGGGTTAAGCAGGGTTGTTGTAATTTGAATCTTAATTAAGATATAAATGGGTGTAAATGACCTCTTCTCGAGGTGTGTACATCAAGATGGGTAGTTATTGTCGATGTTGGCACATGCCAACTACAGGACTTGTACCTTCATGAAGGCTAGGGTCTTCACGAGGATACAATGTTGCAATTGACATGTTGCAACACCCCTCAACATTGGTTCATCTAGATCTACTCAAACTTGACTTGATCTTAGTTTCTCTCTAGGTCAGATTAGGAATGTGATTTAGTACAAAAGTGATTCACGATGACTTAGGATAACTAGACACACCCAATTGACTTAGGTCGATTGAGTATGTCTATATACCCTTAGTCATCACGAATGGGTTCCTATACTAAATCATGTTGCTAACCAGATCTAGGGTCAAACCTTGAACAAGTGAACTGACAGAAGTCAATAAAGACCATTCTAGATAACAGATGAGTGGGGTGAAGGACATATTCCATTAGATGAGTATGTCATCTAGGAATAGTAACATGAACAATATGTTGGAAATATTTGGCCAAAGTATCACAAGTTGTTGGTTGCGTTGTCCTATGTCACCTAGTTTAAGAAATGAGATTTCAGATGAATATTGGTAACAAACATTCAGATAGGTTTCTTAAATAGAACACTCAATACCCAAAATAGGGTAAGAGAACTAGGTATACTTAGTATACATGTAGTATTCAATACTTTAAGTTAACATGAGAGATCGGTTGGAAAACCAAGTCATGAAATGAGAGATTGGTAGTTCACCGAGTCATTTATGGTTGCATATGGTTATCTGTTATGAGATTGATTGGCATGGAATGTGTTTCTAAATTATGATTATTTAGAAGAGATGTCCCTTTTGAGGGAACCATATTTTTCTAGAAGTTTGACTCAAGGAGTTTAATCCCTTTTTGTTTTTGGACATTTTAAGTCATGGACAAGACTATATAGGAAGATTAGGTTCTTGTTTAGAAGACAAGACCATAACACACAGAGGTTAATTATGAAAGAGGTGGTTTTGAGTGATGAACGACCATGGGATTCCATATTTAAGAAGATGAAAAGTATCCATGAGAATCATGTTATGAGTAGAGCCATGGTATTCATATTGAAGAGGAGGTTGAAAGGTGACGGGTGATCACGTGATTCTTGTTTAGTTGTGGATCCTAAAAAATGGGTAATATAGAAGGTGGAAAATGCTCAAGGAACAAGTGATCAATGACAAAAAGTGATTTAGGACTTGATGTCAACAATTAAATGGTTGAATATGCAAGGTATTGAGGGCTCAAGTTCAAGTTTACCTTGATTGAAGAAAAGTAATAAGCACTGATCCATAGGTATGGGTAACGATATAGGATCTAAGCCAATTAGGATCAAACTTGCCTGTTTACTTTTCTCTTCTTTGGTTACATGTTAATTTTCCTTCGGACGAGGTCACTAACCTAAAAGTTTCGTTCGTGGACACATTTTTGTATTCAAGCATTACAACTTGCTCAAGACTTATGACATTTTTCCCAATGGGGATTAGACCTCATTAGAGATATTAACCAAAAATCATCATAACAACATCATTCTACTATCATAGCTACTGAATATTTCACCAAATGGGTCAAAGTTATCCCCTTAACATCAACTAAATCAAGACCTATCATTAATTTCATATATTAACACATTATATGTTGTTTTGGTATCTCGTATATACTCATCACAGATAATGGAAAATATTTTTAAAATAAAGAAGTTAAAAATATTTGTGATATTTTCAATATTAAACTCAGTTTTTCATCACCATATTATCCTCAAACAAATGGACTCGCTGAAGCCTCGTAATAAAACACTTAATAAAATCCTTATGAAAAAAATAACTGATATAAGAACAAATTGACATCTAGAAATCCCATTTTCTCTTTGGGAATATCAAACTAGTATCTACACACCTACATGATCCACACCCTATTCACTTGTCTATGGTTATGAAGCTATTGTACCCCTTGAATGTCAAATCCCATCACTTCACGTATCACTTAAAGAATTCATCTCGATGAATAATATTGACAAGACCATCTAGCACAACTTGAACTGTTAGATGAAAAACATCTAATGGCCCTTGAACATCATCAAGTTTATCAAGAATGTATTAAAAGAGCATATAAAAAACATATCAAAGAATGTGATTTTAAAATTGGTGATATTGTGCTTAAAGAAAATCAAAATGTTATGAAATTAGAATGGATTAAATGTGGAAATTTTTCCCTGGTTAGATTGGTCCATACATCATTACCCATAAATATGGGTTAAGAGCATATTGTCTTGCTTCTCTTAATGGTGAACCTGAAACAAAACCTTGGAATGCCTTGCACTTGTGGCCTTTTTATTATTAAATAGTTGATTATCATGGCAATAGTTACATCTCACTCAAACCATCCATTATATCACGATAGTGATTAGAAAGCATGTGGTTATCTGACATTATCCTAAAACACCTTAAAGATGAGCACCATGGCTCTGTTCATCACAAATTTCTTTATGGAAAAGTTATTTTTCTAAAAATAGAGAACCCTTTTGATCACTACATTCATTTACCTTGTGCTAACTAAATGGTGCGGGGCATGAATGTGTAGATCATATATACACCTCTTCCCCTCCTTGAAATGTTTTATTAACAGTTTTCCCTTAGCCAAAAATACATTGATCATTTGGATGAATTTCTCAAAGTTCAAAATAAATGATAGACCGGTCCCTTTAAAGAAAGATATTCAAATTCAAAATCATCATAAAATAATTTGAGTTATAGACTGATCCCTTGAAGGACGACTATTATGTAAAGACAAAAATATAGACCATACCCTCGAAGGATGGCTACATATGTAAAAATTCTTCCTATATTAATTAGACTTTTTAAAATATCAATATTATAAGCATCCAAGAATGTTTCTCGCATTGATAAGATTTCCTATTATAGAAAACTTCTAGCATCAATAAGTTTTCTCTTAAAAAAGTAAAGCTAGGGCATTCTTTTCTTAAGCCTGTTGAAAAGGAGAATTTGTTTTCCCTTATTGATCTACACATGTTTAGGCTTCTCTTCATGTTCCAATCTGGATTAGTCCTACTATATTTAAAAATTCCACATAACTATTCATTGATGACTATTTAACATTTGATAAAAGGATATAAGTGCAAGAGCATCCAAACTTTCAAAACCCATCATGTATGTATTAAATCCATAGTGAGACAATCATTCCACATTTATTCTATTTTATTGAACCACATTTTGATAAAAATAAGATCACCACATCTAATACTAACACATTCAAATTTATATATATATATATATATATATATATATATATATATATATATATATATATATATAACCATGAAATCCATTATACATGAAAATAAACACAATAGATCACAAAACCTCATCATCATCATCATCATATATATCTATAAAATCCATATATAACAAAGTGTAAACAATAAGCTTCTATGAGCTATACCATCAAAATACATCATACAAAAATGGGCTTCCATGAGCTATACAACTATACATGTATCGTTAAACTAAAAATATCCAATAGATTAGCCATGAGGATCTATACTACGCTCTCCTCTCTTAACACCTCTACCACCGGATGGTCCCGCACCACCTACAACCCCTCTCTTGTCCTGCCACCAAATTTCTCCTGTCTCTAAGGTGGATGACCCACAATTTCTACACTGGAACTAGGGCTGCTTCACCTTAGTGACCAGGTAATCAGCATACAAAATTGCATTATGATCATAATCCATAATCAAATCAACAAAGTAATCAAACTCATCCCGTATAGCATCATAATGAGCTCTAGGGACTATCCCAAATTCTATAGGTGGCCTCTACCCACTCACATGTGGCCTCACCCCACTAGCTTCGTATCTCTTTCTAATGGCCTATGCCATCTCTCTATGAGTATGTGCCATTTTAGCTAACTTTGTGCTCAAACAAAAGGCCCGGTAATCCCTAAGGCCTTCCTCATCCCATCTCTCTGACCCTTGTATCGATCTCTATCTATGATAGCAAGGTCCAATCAAGATTTTTAATCCTCTCACTAAAGTATCACAATATCACTCTTAATGATCAAACCATCTCACTCAAAGAATCAATGCGTCTCGAATGCTAATAAGTTCATCCCTCCCCCACCTAGCCATATCTCTCTTACCCTCGGCTACGACCTTCTCGGTCATCACCATAACTATCACTACTTCCAACTCATCATCCCCATCCTCCTCATTATTACCCTTTAAACCCTCTAATTCCTCTTATACCACTTCTCCCCTTACTTCTCGAGCATGTTTTGTCTAACTCTCTATTCAGGCTCTCTCTAAGATCCAGGACTGATCCAAGGACCTCAATGCTCACTTCCACCGGTGTGTATAATCAAGAGTAACTCATGAATCATCAATAGAAACAATATGAACCTAATCATTAGGACCTATGACCCCTTCCGATCAACAGTAGCCTTATGATTTGTCATAATTTCCCTTGGGGTCTCATGCCCCCATCATCTTGTCTGCTTATATAGGCTTTCTTTGGCTGCACTCCCTATGTCAATCCAAACTGTATCAGAACATGATCAAAGTGAAATAACTTGTTCTCCCATAGTCGATGAGACTGTACCCATATACGCTAATGTAAGCTAATCAACTCATCGTAAAAACTCTAGCCAAACAGAAAAAATATAAGTACGGCCTCTATATCACATCATCAATCTATAAGCCGACAAAAATTCCCTATAATATCCGGACCACCTCTTCAAGCCACATCCCATATCCTCCCTCCATCTTAAGAAACCATGATTTTTATCCTCAATGATCCAAGGTAACCCTGACAGTCGAGCAATGGTAATATGCTCAAAATCCCAAGCCCATATTAAAAATATGATATCAATATTATATCTCTTATGGACCTTCCAAGCCCATAACTCTTTATAGGTATGTGCCAATAATTTAGACCCCCACTCAAACATATTATGCCTCTTTAACATTTGTGACACAAATCCTACCAACATCCATGGGAAACGACCACCCTTAGAATTTGGTAAAGCATAGCAAAGAATAACCATCACCATCATGGTCACTCGTGCACAACCTTGTATATCACCCGAGTATAGTTTGGTATAATAAAACCCTTGACTCAAATATAATATCCCCTACATTATCTCAATACAACCTAATCATAGTATTATCTCTCACTTCCCGAGTAATAATTTATACACCCTCACCTTGAATAGGAAATCTCAGGATGCGATGTACATCCTCCAAAGTAATCTGCGATCTCTCTAGTGGGTAACCAAAAGGTGTTGGTGGATGGATTCCAACACTCTAATAAATCCAACATGATACTCATGCATCTTTGTAACCTCCGAAAATATCTCATACCACCAAAACCCATAGCCTCAATATACTCACAATCACCATCGACATATCATTACTAACCTCATCCAAGATCAAGGTGGTATACGATCCTGAATAGTTCATTTCACATCTACCTAAGAAATAGAAATTACTCAACATTAGTATCATCGTTAAATATATATATATATATATATATATCAAAAATTAAAACTATCCATAACAAATGAAAAATAGAATATCAATGTCAACATCATTGCTTTAAAAATATTATTACTAACAACATCTAAAACATTAATGATTAAAATATATTTTATTATTATTTACCAAATTCCATATTTGAAGGAAAAAATGACATATTACAAATCCAAATTAATGTCATCACAAAAATGAAAAGTATCAATGTCAATTACATTCCACATCACTTTTAAAACCACCAACATTATGGAATTGTCCCTTAAAAATCAAATTAAATATTAAATTTTTCACATAACAGTGAAATCACCAGCAATTCATTAGAAATGCTGGTGATTCCTGTAATTTTTCTCTAGGACATTTGTGTCACCCCCAAAATGGCCATATAACCCTAAATCTATAAAATTTTACACAAATTCAAAAAAAATGACAAAAACGAAGGAAAGCCACTCACCTCGACCATCATGGGCTTCTATTGCCTGCCGCTCTTGCCATTTTGTCCACAAATTACCCTTTTACCCTTGAAAAGATGTTTTTCACCACTATGACAAGTCACTTTCACCATATGGTCAAATGAACCCATGATTTGGTTTTTATACTTCCAAATTTTACATTGGGGGAATTAGCGGCGTTTCCCCTAATCATCGGTGATTTCCCTCCAAATTACTCACACATCATAGCTTGTGGGCATATGTTCCCATTTTTCCCAAAATTGAGGAAATCAAAAATTTCAACAAATGAATCCCATTTTCAATAAACCCTAGTCTTCGAAATATTAAAACAATAAACAAATTACATATCGGATTTGTCATCTGCTATGGCACATGTGCCCTTTAGCCCCCACCATTCGGATTTCCCGTTATTTTAGCCTACCATTACGGACCATATGTCCATAGCTATCAAACCCATTGGCTCCCTATTACTTGGTCCCTTGGTAGTGTCATCACCAATCTGACACTATGATAATTCTTTACCGAGAACTCCTTGTGCTATGATTATTTACTAATGCACAACTTTTAGTTTGGTGGATGGAATCTGGAAACACAACAACAAACATAACACAAGAATACCATAGACTATGATAAGAAGGAATGATGATAAATCTGAAATATAAGTGTAAATTATAATATCAACATGAAATTGTTACAATCTCACCCATGAGGTACTTCAAGTGTTACTGACTTGACTTTCCTTCCAACAATAACTATGGGAGAAACTTCATAATTACACCTCTTAATGGCTTCTTTAACACACCTTCAAAATGATGGCTTCCTTTACACACTTACTCATACAATATTTCTCACTACTTCCTTCTATGCTAAATGAGGGGGGTGGCCTTTTTATTTATAGGAATTCAGGCTTATCCACCCTATCTCTAAGATAGGATAGGAAATCTCTTCCGACCAATCATATTCCATACCTAAACTCTTGCCTTTACATGTAGGCTTATCTTCTAAGATAAGATAAACCTTATCATCTCACATGGGTTCCACCTTTTTAGAATTTTCCACAAATAAAATACACAAAATATTTATGATATCACTCTTTGTCCTTATTACAAATATAATATTTCTAATTCATAATCATGTAGACCCTACTTCTCTACTTATCCCAACTTTGACATTTTAACATTACCCAGGACCACTTACGACAAATATTTACTTTTCACAACATTCTATTGTACTTTGATTGCTACCGTACTCTATATTATTGGCGGCACTTGCATCGACAAAGCACCATTATCTTCTATTGGACGCCACTACAAATTATACTTAACAACATCCTATTCCTAATACATACATAAATAAAATAGAAATTACAGAATTTAAAATTTTAATGTCGACATTTTCCCCTTCCTAGCTTCTACTCCGTCCTCGAAGTAGATTCTTATGGACATTCAAGTGGTGCCTGAAAACCTTTAACTTGTCACGGTTGACCCATTTCGTAATGGGAGTACCATCTAATTCCTCCAATCGATACGTACCATTTTCATGCACATCTCGCATGAAATGGAGACCAACGGATATTTTGATCAAAGTATTCCTTCGCTTCATTTTCTTCTTATATCTTGTATCCTTTGCTATTTCCCTCATTTCCTCTAGCAAATGAAGATGCACCAACCTTTCTTTTTCTTGAATCACTTTCATCCATCCTTTCATTTTTCATAACTCTCACAAAGTGGGAATATCAAACTCAATAGGAAGAAGCTGGATCAATTCCATAAGCCAACTAAAATGGAGAGTATCCTGTTGTTGACTTTGATGTTGCCCTATATGCCCAAAATGCTGCATGAATCCTTTTATCCCACTTATGTACCTGCAATGCTGCATTTTTTGCTAGAATTTGACACAACACAAAAAAAATTCATTCCACCTGTCCATTTGTGCTTGGCTTATATGTTGTTTCCTTCCTGCGCTTAATAGAAAACTTGTTGACTAGGGATTCTACCACCTCATTAATGAAGTGGCTTCCTTGATCTATTGCAATTTCTAATGGGCAACCAAATCTGGTGATAATGCATTCATATATGAACCTTGCCACTTCATCCATGGAAGCTATTTTCAATGGCCTAGCTTCAACCCACTTGGTTAAATAATCTGTGGCAACTACAATATACTTATTTTGGCATGGGGTAGTTGGAAGTGGACCTACAATATCTATTCCCCACTTTTCAAAGGGACCAAGTGGAAGAATAGGGCATAATAGAGATGATGAAATATTACGGTTACCATGTGTTTGACAAATATCACATGTCTTACAATAATTATAACAATCTCTAAAAAGAGTGGGCCAGTGATAACCTACATCCAAGATCCTTCTTGCTATAAGTTGTTTAAACAAGTTTCCTCCACATGTACTGTTATCCAAAATTCACCCCTGTGGTAAATTTTGATAACATACATCGAATATTCAAGTCCCGTGCAAGTAGATTGATTCAAGGCAAAAATCATGTTTAAGGGGTCCCCTCGGCCTTTTTCTAACTCTCTTATCTAAGAAGAAAAGAGCAAGTTCTAAAAAGGGTGAAAAAGTTGCAAAAAACAAGCTTGGGCCGGAAAAAATCATGAAAAATGGCTAAGTCCTATTCCTCGCAGCAACTAGGGACAGGTTGGGATATCGGGCTCAAATCGGCCGAAAGAAAGGCCGCCAGCGTGTCCGCGCAACAAAGGGACATCTCGGGATAGTTGGGACATCGGGCGCAAAGCAAAAAGGCCGCTTAGGCGGTCCGCATGACAAAGGGGGACATCCAGTCGTGGGGACATGCGGGATGTGAAAGGGCTAACCGGCCGAAGGTGAGAAAATCAATCAATTGTTGTGCGGGTAAGGCTGGGACATCTGGGTCGTGAGGACGCAAAGGACGCGAAAAGGCGAAAGCGGCCGCAAATAAGAACAAGGCAGCCCATTTCGGGCGGTTCGGAAGAATCATCCCCGAGACGGTTTGGGACATTCGGGCCAAAATACGCGAGGGACGTGAAGACCCGAAGAGCAGACAACAAATAAGAATGTGACACATGTCTTCATGGATCGAATGGTGGAGGAGAGGGTGAGATTTTTACTTGATGTTTTGCCTAGTTTCCAAAGGTGAAGTTTGGAGGATCGGCCCGAGCCAATGGGCACGGGACACGTGTCCTATGGAGTAGGGAGTACGGAGCTCGGGGAGGATTTGGAGAAATTTGAAAAATTCTTGAGCCAAAAACTAAATGGAAAAGGATGCCCCGCGCCCCGTCCTCCAACCAAATGATGCCACGTGTCCCAAGTGGCGGGGCGCGGGGAAAAAATGGAAAATTTCCCAAAGTATAAAAATGTCAAAATTTCAAAGGGAAACCCGCAGGAGGTGGAGGAGAGAGAATTGCTCATCCAATCAGCGCCCGACACGTGTCATCCAGTGGCAGAGTGCGGAAAAATTTCAAATATCCGTTTCGGCCTGTTTTGTGCCCTAAATCTTCAGATCGCCATAACTTTCGATCCAGAGCTTGGATTTGCACGTTCTTTATATCAATGGAAAGCTGGAAAAATTCTCTACACGATTTGGGGTCAATCTTGCATTTTGGTTCAGTATGGAGAGAGAAAGTTAAGAAATGGCTCTGACGTGTGATAATGACCAGAACTGGCGTTCAACAACCAGCTTTAATGCAACAGATAGTTCACCGCTTCTATTAGACAGGCCATTGCTTTTGCCAGGATTCGCCGCTTCTACCATAATAAGATGAGTTAAATGTGATCCAGAAGTGGTTGTGATGGTTTCAAATTTCCTCTCTCTTCCCTCTCTCATTCTTCCTATATATTGTAAAGAGGGGCTTCTTTCAAAAGGTCAAACATTTTCTGTTTTGCTCCTCCCTTCTTCTCTTTGTCAGGCAAATCTGTGGAGTTCGAACCTCCCATTCAAAATTGTAATGCGACTCTACCTCTTGGCATTTTTTAGTGTATTGTATCAATCTTTGGAGCAAGTAATGCATGTCTGTGGATGATTCTCAACCCTCTCTGCATTTATTTGCATCCTCCTGGTCTTTCACTGCAAAGTTTTTGTTACTCATGCATGATCTTGCATCACATTTGAATGGTCTGTGTTTATTGGCAAGACAAATGTTCTTCATTCCTCGGTGCATCACCTCTGTTAGCTTAGGTTTATTTTATGCATCTTCTTACCCTGTCTCCTTGGAAAGTTAGATTAGGTTTTGAGTAAACCTCTGCATTTTTGTGTGCATCTGAACAGAGGAATAGGAACCAGCCTTCTCTGGAGACTCCTTTCTCATTTCTGCAAGTCCCACACTTGGAGAAAGGAGTCAATGTTGTGCAATCACACTGGATGCTAGAGTGATCAACCTAGAAATCTGATCAACATCCAGGGGTGATGTGATTCGCATCAACAGTTTTGCACGCCTTGATGGGACCTAAAGGTCTCATTTTTATTTGCAGCAAAGTTGATGTGCATTTGCTACAATTTTCTTGCTTAAAAAGAGCTATTATTTGCATATCTGGTGACTCCAAGGGGAAGAATCAACTGGTTTTAGTAGTGCAGGCCTAAAAAATCATGAGAAGAATCACCACAAGGTCAAGAGTTAGAGAAGAAGAAGTGCTATTTGAATACCTACAATTATCTCCAAGAAGAAGGCAAAGAGGAAGAAGGATTCAAAGGTCTCCATCTCCACCAAACAGAACTCTCTCAACTCCTCCACCTGGTAGGCCTTTCATTCAGTCAACAAGGGTTTTAAGACCGATTAGAATGGCACAAAACAACCCCTATGTCAACTTCACAGAAGCAGCCCACTTGCCCTAAATGCACAACATACAGTTCTATTGCAGCCTTGAAGAACATTCCCTACTTCACCGGAGAAAATCGACTACTCCAGTGATCATGTTAAAGATATTGCTAACCTTTGTGCAATCCATGAAATTAATGAGATGCAAGTGGTCATCAAGCTACCGACATCTTCATTCAAGGGTAAAGCATTACAATGGTTTAGAATCCTTGGAGCTGGTTCTATCACAAATCGGAATCAAATTTGTGTATAGCACTTCATGAGCAATTTGGAGAAAAGGGAGACAACTTGTCTCTTTTGGAGCAGTGACAACCATCAAGAGAGCTCCCAATGAGCAACTGACTGATTTTAACTTCAGATTTCAAAAGACTTGGGAGAGAATTCCAAAGGGAAGTCGTGCCAACAAAGAAGGTGATTTTCTCTACTATCTCAAAGCTCTAAATTCTGATATTTCTATGTTAATTCAGTCCATAGGAGGCATAACTATCCCTATGGCTTATAAGACTTGCCATTAGGGCTGAAAATTGTTTGATCCAAGCTGGAAAACTTGCCCCTAGACCTCCCATGCCACTGTTTCCAAGTTAAGAGAGTCAAAACACCAATCAAGCACCTAATTTGGCTCCTTCTCCCACTCCTAGAAATTAGAGTTCAAATGAAGCTTCCACTTCATCTCCAAGTTCCCCAAATGAGCTTCAAGAAGTCATGAAGCAATTGCAAAACCTAGGCAACGAGCTGGTTACTCTCAAAAGGTAGCAGGCCCAAGGTTTTAGACCTTCTTATCAACCCCAAGCTCAGCCTAACAGGCAGCCATATCAACCACAAAGGCCACCTAATCCAGTTGCAAATATGAATCAAACAAGGCCTCCTGCCAATAGACCATTTCAGCCCTATAATCCAAATGTCACATCTGCCTCTAAGGCATTGGTGCCAACTCCAAACAACATTACCCAGGAGTATGATTGGTGTTTTCCATGCAATGAGCCTCATAACCAATCCATGTGCTTCAATGGTGCTTTGACTCAAGCATTAATGGTGACAACTATTGGTTCGGAGGGTGAGTTCATCAAGGAAGCAGCCAACAACAAGAAACATTCCAACAACAATCAGCCCCAAATGACACCACATTGGTAAATTGGCAAGCAGAATATTTACGTGGCATGAACCAGTAGCTCTCTCAAGGTGTTGCAGCCAACACAAGGTCAAAAAGGAGGAATTTGGGTGAGGAACAACCATTAGTCCCAACTAATCCACAACCTTCCATGGTTCCACAAATGGTTGGCAAGCAAAGTCCAATTTCAAATGCACAAGGGCAGCCAAGAACAGCCCCTAGGCCAACTCAAATACTAGTTGTTGCTGCCCACGTGCAAGGAGTGAATGTGCAAACCAAGGGACAACAAAGAGATCCTTCATCACCATTTAGTATCATTGATCAGATGAAGAAGACAAACGTCAATATATCAATGTAGGAATCCCTATCTATCCTAGGCCAAAGAGATCTGCACAAGCTGCAATGAAGGACTCGGCGAAATCAACAAGTTCAGATGCAAGACAAAGTGCTTACAAATGCTGCCCAACCTCAAGGAAATCATGGAGGACAACAAGGTAAAATGTCGAAGCCCCCTCCTTTCTATGTTTCATTAATCATTAGAAATCAGCTAGTACACAATTACATGATAGACTTCGGGGCAAGTAGCTCGGTGATGCCTAAACAAATAGCTAATCAACTAGGGCTCCAGTATGAAACAATATCTAAAGGAGTAGTGCTAGATGGGACAGAGTAGTAGCAACAGGTTGGAGTAATTAAAAACTTGAGTCTTACCTTGCATGCATGTCCAAATGTTGTTGTTTTACAAGATGTATCGGTCATAGACCTTCCACCACTCTTTGCCCTATGCTTGTCAAGGTACTTCATAGCCAAGATTGGGGATATTTGTTTGTTGATTGGTCACACATGCTTTGTTCAAAACAAGGTATGGAACTAAGGCTACAATCAGGTCCGAACCTATTGCAAACTTCCACATTGAGCCTTACACTCCAAGTCGGGATCAATGCCAATTGTTCAAAGATTCGATCAAGAAGACCACCCAAGCACTGATGAGGCCGACACCAAGGTTGGAAGCATCTTGGATCTAACTCTTGATGAATGGGCAAACAAGATACATACATTTGATCCTTATCAAGAAGTGGAAGAATCTGAGCTGGGAGTCTATTACATACACGAAGAAAATCAGCCTATTCCTAGCATCACCAAGCCAAACCACAAAGATGACAATGAGGTATGGCAGCTGTTTTTTGATGGATCAAGGAGTAGACAAGGTGCAGGAGGTGGAGCCATGCTTGTTTCACCTCAAGGAGTAAAGTACTATGAACAGCTTTTAGATTTCAGTTTGCATACTCCAATAACACTTCGAATATGAAGCCTTGGTGCAAGGGATGCATTGGGCAATAATGAAGAAAATAAAGAACTTGCAAGTCTTTGGTGATAGTGAATTGATTGTAAATTAGGTCAAGGGACAACATGCTGCCAAGAATGATCTTCTCAAGTGCTACAGGAACAAGGTGTGGGACCTCATGGAAGATTTTGAAGGTTTTGGCATCAAATCCATTCCTAGGGAAGAGAATCAAGCTGGCGGACAGGACTTGCAGCAGCAGGGGCAGCCTTTGACATTGTGGAAAGCATTCAACAAGACAAGGTATAGCCAAACATCCACATGATTGTGAGGCCTTCAAAGATGCTAGATAACAATGTCGGTTTGGCAAGTGTTTGAAAATGACTAGAAAATCATCCATTTCTTGAAGAAGAAGCTGAGTTCTCACCAAGAATCAAGAAAAATTGGAACAGCAAGATGGTGACCAAGTGGTACAGCTGAGAACTAACAAGATACCCAAGGGACTTATCACTTTGGAGTCCATTTTTAATCCCAATGACCAGTTTAGAAAGGAGAAAGCAAACATTCGTGTCAAGAGAGAGGATTTAGTATCCATCTTGGTAGAAGAGAACAAACCATTACAAATTAGAAGGATGACAACTCGAACAGAAAGGTATGAGTTCATACAGGTTGTGTCAAGAATTCCCGACGTGTTTGCTTGGAGCTATGAAGACTTACAAGGTTTCAATCCCAACTTAGCTCAAAGATACCATCGAATTGGATCGAATACTAAGCCTCACAAAGGCGCGAAACAAAGACCAGTCAATCCACACATGGAGCCTCTCATGAGGAAGGAATTGGACAAGCTGATTGAGTCAAGGATCATATTCCCAATCAAGCATTCTAGTTGGGTTGCCAACTTAGTTCCAGTCAGAAAGAAGAGTGGAGAGATCAGATTGTGTGTTGACTTCAGAGACTTGAATAGAGCCTCTCTCAAGGACCATTACCCACTCCCTTCCATGGAGCAAATCTTACAAGTTGTGGCTGGCTCCAAGAGGTTTTCACTACTTGATGGCTACTCAGGCTATAATCAAATTATGGTGAAGGAAGAAGACCAGTTCAAGACAACCTTCACAACCAAATGGGGAACTTTTACATATAGGAAAATGCCATTTGGGCTATCCAACGCTGGTGCTACCTTCCAAAGGGCAATGGACATGGCATTCAAAGGTTTGATTAACAACATGGTGCTGATTTACCTTGATGATATCACTGTTTTTTCCAAAAATGCAGCAGACCACCTCTCTCATTTGAGACAAGTCTTCATGAGGTGCAGGAGATTTGGAGTGTCTTTGAATCCTAAGAAGTGTATCTTTCTTGCACATGAAGGAAAGCTCCTTGGCCATATTGTCTCCAAAGAAGGATTATCAATTGATCCAGAGAGGGTTGAAGCCATAAGAGCACTACCATTGCCAAGCCACAAGAAGGCCCTTCAGAGTTTCTTGGGAAGGATAAACTTTGTTCAGAGGTTTGTCCCATATTTTGCAGCCCTTGTCAAGCCCATCACCAAAATGTAAAAGAAGAGCATGGCTCTCAAGTGGACAGCAAAAGGCAAGGAGAGTTTTGAAGCAATCAAAGAAGCCATCTCTCAAGCACCAACTCTCATCAACCCAGATTTCTCCAAGGATTTCATCCTCTATGCATTTGGGGGTAGTGACACTATTTCTGCCATTTTGGTACAGCAGAACAAGGATAATGATGAGAAGCCAATTGCCTTCTTCAGCCAGAGCCTAGATGACTATGAGGTGAGATACTCTTTTATTGAAAAACATGTACTTGCAGTAATAAGAAGCTTGAATAAATTCAAGCATTTAATCTCAAACAACAAGGTCCAGTTGCTGGTCTCACATGTCAAGGGGTTAAGGACTTCCTCCTCAACAAGGATTTGAATGAGAAAAGGGTAGGTTGGATCACCCGTGTCATGGAGTATGACATTGAGATCAAGATCACCAAGCTGGTAAGAGGGAAAGGATTGTGTGAGCAGCTGGTTTTGGGGAAGCAAAAAGAAGTATGCAATGAAGAAGAGGCTATTTTGACAGTCCAAGACAGCCATGAGCCAAGTGGCAAGCAAGAAGAAGACAATGTTGTCCCCACTCCTTGCTGGACCCAAGGTATTATGCACTTCCTAGGCACAAGCCTATGCCCTCCGGAGATGAACAAGACCCAAAGGAGACACTTCAGATTGCAGGCTGTCCCGTATGCCATTATTGATGGAGTTTTGTTCAAGAAAGATGTGAATGGAGTGTTGCTGAGATGCATTAACACAAATCAGATTCAAAGGGTGTTGGAAGAGTTCCATGGTGGACCAGCTAGTGGTCATTTTGCACCAAGAGTGACAGCTCTAAAAATCATGAAGGCTGGTTATTATTGGCCTAAAATCTTCAGTGATTGCTATGCATGGATCAAGAGGTGTAAGAATTGTGCATTCTTCATAGGAAAAGAGAGACTTGCTGCCCTTCCATTACATCCAATCTCAGTTGACCAGCCATTCATGCAATGGGGTTTGGACTTCATTGGAGTCATTAATCCCAATTCAAGCCAAGGGCACAAATGGATTTTGATAGCCACAGACTACTTCACCAAATGGACAGAAGCAGTAGCACTCAAAGAGGCAAATGAGTCTAGCATCTTAGACTTTTATGAGGGGATAACAACCAGATTTGGTGTACCTGCTACAATAATCTCTGATAATGCATTGGCATTCATTGGATCTAAGGTGACTGAGTGGGCTATCAAGAATGGTATCTACCTAAGCACTTCATCAAACTATTACCCTCAAGGTAATGGCCAAGCCGAGTCTACAAACAAGAACTTGTTGAGGATCATTAGGAGGACTCTTGACGAGAATCAGAGGTCTTGGCATACCAAACTGAAATCAGCCTTATGGGCTGATAGGATAACTCCAAAGAGATCCACAGGTAACTCTCCATTCAGGCTTGTCTATGGAAGAGAAGCAATCTTGCCCATGTCACTTGAGTTGCCAACATTGGAACTCATGAAGTAGCTGGAGTTGCTAGAGTTTGAGCCCATGGAGGTGAGGTATGCAGAGTTGATGGAGCTGCAAGAGATCATAAATCAGGCATCCCAAGCAATGGAAAAGGATCAAGCTTTGATCAAGAATACCTTCGATAGAAAGGCCAAGGATATATCTTTTCAGGTTGGAGATCTAGTGTTGAAATGGGATGTAGATAGAGCAAAACCGGAAGGCATTCAAAATTTGATGCCATTTGGAGTGGCCCATACATGGTCACGAAGTGCAAGAGCAGCAATGCTTTCTAATTGGCCTCATTGGATGGTGAAGAACTATAAATTCCAGTCAATGGAATCTATCTCAAGTGTTGATTCTAAAGGGAAATTCACTACTTTGTAAATATTAGATTATATTTTCATTCCTCCAAGTGCTTGTGCACATTGTTTCTTGTAGGCTAGTTTTGATTTCCCTAAGTGCTTTGGCACAACTTGCTATCCATGGAGATGTTTTGCAGTCCTTGCTCCCATCAGGTGATATTCCATCTTCCTCCTTACACATTCTGAGTCAGTTGGGGTTCTAAACAGAATATTTGATGACTCCATGCCCAATGGACTGCTTCAGTAATCGGTATCAACTTCATCTAGCAAGCAGATGACCCCGCTGAGTCGCCAAATTGTTATCCAAAATTCACCCCCAAGGTAAATTTTGATAACATGCATCAGAATATTCAAGTCCCAGGCAAGTAGATTGATTCAAGGCAAAAAATCATGTTTCTGGGGTCCCCTCGGCCTTTTTCTAACTCTCTTGTCCAAGAAGAAAAGAGCAAGTTCTAAAAAGGTGAAAAAGTTACAAAAAACAAGCTTGGGCCAGAAAAAATCATGAAAAATGGCTAAGTCCTAGTCCTCGCAGCAGTGGGACAGTTGGGACATCGGGGCGCGAATCGGCCGAAAGGCCGCCAGCGGTCCGCGCAAAGAAAGGGACATCCGGATAGTTGGGACATCGGGCGTGAATCGGCCGAAAGGTCACCAGTGGTCCACGTAGCAAAGGGACATTCGGGCCGTGGGCATGCCTGGGACGCGAAAGGGTGAACCGGCCGAAGGTGAGAAAATCGACTAAGCTGTTGTGCGGGTAAGGCTGGGACATCTCGGGCCGTGAGGAAACGAAAAGGCGAAGCGGCCACAAATAGGAACAAGGTAGCCCATTTTGGGCGGTTTGGAAGAATCTGTCCCAGATAGGTTTGGGACATCTGGGCCAAAAATACGTGAGGGATGCGAAGACCCGGAAGAGCCGACAAAAATCAGAATGTGACATGTGTCTTCATGGATCAGAACGGTAGAGGAGAGGGTGAGATTTTTACTTGATGTTTTGCCGAGTTCCCAAAGGTGAAGTTTGGAGGATCGGCCCGAGCCAATAGACACAGGACACGTGTCCTATGGAGCAGGGAGTGCGGAGCTCAGGGAGGACTTGGAAAATTTGCAAAATTCTTGAGCCAAAAACTAAAGGGTAAAGGATGCCCCCGCGCCCCGTCCTCCAACCAAATGATGCCACGTGTCCCAAGTGGCGGGGGCGCGGGGAAAAAAATTGAAAATTTCCCAAAGTATAAAAGCGACAAAATTTTAAAGGGAAACCCGCGGGAGGCAGAGGAGAGAGAATTTCTCATCCAATAAGCACCCGACACGTGTCGTCCAGTGGCGAGCACGGTAAAAAATTTCAAATATCTGTTTCGGCTTGTTTTGTGCCTTAATTCTTCGATCACCATAAATTTCGATCCGAGCTCAGATTTGCACGTTCTTTATATCAATGAAAAGCTGGAAAAATTCTCTACATGATTCCAGGTCAATCTTGTATTTTGGTTCAGTATGGAGAGGAAAGTTAGGAAACGGCTCGACGCGTGATAATGACCAGAACTCGCGTTTAACAACCAGGCTTTAATGCAACAAACAGATTCACCATTTCTATTAGACAGCCCACCATTTTTCCAGATTCGCCACTTCGCCATAATAAGACGAGTTAAATGCGATCCAGAAGTGGTTGTGATGGTTTCGAATTTCCTCTCTCTTCCCTGTCTCATTCTACCTATATATTGTAAAGAGGGGCTTCTTTCTAAAGGTCGAACATTTTCTGTTTTGCTCCTCCCTTCTTCTCTTTGTCAGTGCGAATCTGTGGAGTTCAAACCTCCCATTCAAAACTGTAATGTGACTCTACCTCGTGGCATTTTGTAGTGTATTGTATCAATCTTTAGAGCAAGTAATGCATGTCTGTGGATGATTCTCAACCCTTTCTGCATTTATTTGCATCCTCCTAGTCTTTCACCGCAAAGTTTTTGTTACTGTGCATGATCTTGCATCACATTTGAATGGTCTCGTGTTTATTGGCAAGACGATGTTCTTCATTCCTTGGTGCATCACCTCTATTAGCTTAGGTTTATTTTATGCATCTTCTTACCCCTGTCTCCTTGGCAAGTTAGATTAGGTTTTGAGTAAACCTCTACATTTTTTGTGTGCATCGAACAGAGGAATAGGAACCAGGACCTTCTCTGGAGACTCCTCATTTCTGCAAGTCCCACACTTGGAGAAAGGAGTCAATGTTGTGCAATCACACTAGATGCTAAAGTGATCAACCTAGAAATTTGATCAACATCCAGGGGTGCTGTGATTTCGCATCAATAGTACCATTGTGGAATTATTGTATCAACTCCTTCCCTAGATCATGTCCAACTACTCTCTTGTACTTTCCATTAGGTCCTATTCAAAATAATACTCCATGCAGAATAGAATATGGATGACTGGCTTGAGTAATCTTCCTCTTAGTATTTGCATTGGCACCATTAGGAAACTTGAATTTATTCAGATAATTCCAAATATCTATGTATTCACTAGGGATTGTGTCAAGGGATAACAATGTTGGATCTGGGAAATCATCATCATCAAAAGATGAACCTAAACCCTCATAGGCTTGAGAGAGTGCTTCGCATTGACATGCTTCTTTCCGGCCTATCTATAATATCAAATTCAAATTCTTGTAGCAAAATTATCCATCTTGCTATCCTCCCTAATGGGTTAGGCTTATTTACAATATATTTTAGAGCCTGATGATATGTTACAATATAAATTTCTACACTAGCAAGTTATTTTTAAACTTCTTTACAAAGAAAATGATAGCTAGAGCCTCTTTTTCAGATTCAAAGATATAATTTACCTCAGCAAGACGATCATTTATCTTCTCCCAAAGTAAACTAGATGATCATTACCATTTTCATCCTTTTGGCTCAGATTACTTCCTAGTGTTTGTATTTGCAAAGCATCAGTATACACAATGAATGGCTTGCTCCAATCTAGATTCTTTAAAATAGGTGAAGACACCAGGATTCCTTCAGTTGTTCAAAAGCTTCATGCGCCTTATTTCTTGGTTCATAATTAACATCCTTCTTCAAGAACTAGGTTAGTGGCTGTGTAATCTTTGATAAATTCTTGATGAACCTTCTATAGTAACCCACATGGCCTAAAAATGATCTCAACTTACTTCTATTCATAGGAAATGGTAACTCTTTGATTTTTGAAACTTTATCAGGATCAATACCAATACCATCTATGGATACAACATTCCCTAACAAAACACCTTTAGAACATCCAAAGACACACTTTGTAGGGTTTAATGAGGCTTGTGCTTCATCTAACCTTTGAAATGTTGTCTCCAACTAGTGCAGGTGGTCCATCTTGCTCTCATAGATGCAAAAATCATCCAGAAATACTCTGATGAAGTTCCCAATGTAGGGTTCAAACACCCTATTCATAAAGCACTAGAACGTTGCTTTGAGCATTACACAACCTAAAAGACATAACTCTATAAGAAAACGTTCCCCAATGAGTGGTGAACGTGGTCTTCAGCTGATATTTCTCTGCTATATGAACTTGGTTTTATCCACTATATCCATCAAGCAAAACTATAGCACTCCTAGCCAGCTACTTCGTCCAAGATCTAATCTGAGAATGGAAGAGGGTAATGATCCTTCTTTGTTGCCTTGTTGAGCTTCCTATAATCAAGAAAAATGCGTAGTTTCCCATTCTTTTTTATTGAGATCACAATGGGAGAAACCCATTCTAAATTCTCCATAGCAAATATGAATCCTTCATCAAGTAACTTATCTATTTCTTCTTTTATAGTCTTGGAAAAATTAGGATTCATTCTATATGAAATTTTCTTTATGGACTTAGCACCATCTACCACTCAATAGAATGATCTACCCAACTTACTTGATGAAGTTCCTTGTAATCAAAAGTGAATATCTCAGTATGTACCTTGAAAGAGCCGGAGGTAGGATTCCTTCTCACTCTCCATCACAAAGATCACCAATCTTTATTTGTTGGAGAAGATCATAGATTTCTTCTTCGATAATTTTATGGGGTCATGAGTCGGTGTGACTAGAAGGATATCCATGACCAAAACATCAACCTCACTGTCTTCATCTTCTCGTGTCCACTTCACCGGTACTAGAGTAATCGAGGATGTCCAATCATCAGTTTCATCACTTGAATCCACATTTTATGTCTTATGATGTCGAGGGATCACATTTATCTTCACCCTCTCTCTACCACGTCCAAGTGTCATGAAACCTTCATTCCAGTAGTTTCTTGCATGAACTCTCCTTAGACATGGTCTTCCCAACAACATTGGGTATGCAACAGTACCATTTTTCATCACCTAAAATTCTACCACACATACAACACCCATAACAGATATTGTCACATTTGAAACTACACCTTCTGGTTTAGTTTTTCCCTTATTTAATGACCTTAACATAAGTGTTAAGGGGCGATCAATTTTTAAACTCGAACATATTCATTACAGGACTTGGTCATTACATTAATTGCAACACCTCCATCAACTAAGACATCTTGAATTGAAATACCATTACATAATACCTCTGCTTATGGAGCGTAAGGATCCACCTCCACCTCCAAAATAGGGACCTCGACCTCCTTCCTTCGTCGAGCATTAAGTCCACTTCGCAGCTCCCGCCTCTTCTCAGAAGACATAACCAAGAGTTGACCATATGTAATATTTGCAGGCCTTTTGGATAGATCTTCTAAGATGGAGTATGGTCCTTGTCCCTGTGAAATCAGAAAATCCTACACACCCAACTTTCTTCTCCTATGTTTCTTACTAGTTTCTCCTTTCATCTTCTTAGGATCATTTCCATCTTGGTTATCTTTTTCTTTCTTTATTTTTGTTACAAACACATCTACTTCATTATTTATGCTCTTATCTACTACATCAAAAGAATTCACAGGTGCTTTTCCTTTATCATTATCTCTTGTACCAGATGTAGAAGCTCTATCTAGACAATTATACTTATAATGACCCTTTTTATAACAACCATAACATACAACTTCAGAAATATTTCTTTTTGGACCTCTATCTCCTCCCTGAGAACTAAATTCTTTTCCTTGAAGAAGATTAATAGTTAACTGGCCCATCTTCCTGAGCAGATATTCATACTTAGTAGATGTACTAGGAGAAAGATTTTTGTTCACCGAGAGTGGTTGTGGATTCTGGACCAAAGGTGTTGGTGTAGGCTCTACCTTAGCAGCAATTTCTTTGGGCTCCTCTTCCATGCTTTCTTCTTGCCTTCTTGCAATCTCCTTTGCTTTTTCAATGGTAGCTGGGTGGTCATACTTCACTCGTTGTCTGATCTCTAGCTTCATCCCAAGAATGAAGTGCTTATAGAGGAGATTATCCATGCCATTCATCAACCCATCTGCTAATCCTTCCTTCTAGATCTGGGCATAAAGCTTCATCCTTAGCTCTAGAACACGAGCATGATAATCTCTTATCTTCTCCTTCTCTCCTTGGGCTAGCTTTGTGATCTCGATCATGAGATCTGCATATTTTTGTTCACCAAATTCTTCAAGAAAACTTTCAGTTAATAAATCCCATAAGTTTTTCACATTATCACCTAGTGTTTCAAACCACCTAAGTGTTGAACCATCCAAAAAGGTAGGAAAAAAATTCAGTCCATTGTTCCCTTCTTAAGGCCATTACAAATACAAGATCGTTTAAAATCTTGAATGAAAGAGGAAGCATCTTCATTAGATTGGGCTGAAAAATAGGAATCTTCCCCATTTTCAAAAGTAACCACAGTGAAATACCAACCCACAAGTACAATCAACAAGAATTATGTGCACAAATAACTGGAATCACTATAATAGGAAGTGACTTTACACCTTTCTATAGTAAAATAGGAATGACCATGGTAAACTATGGTAAAACTTGACTTACTGTGGTAAAAAATGACTTTACTATGGTAAACACTATTCACGGTAAAAAGTGAAGTTACTGTAGTAAATACTATTCACGGTAAAAAGTGACTTTACTGCGGTAAATACAATTCACGGTAAAAAGTGACTTTACTACGGTAAATACTATTCATGGTAAAAAGTGACTTTACCATGGTAACTACTATGCACAGTAAAAACAAGGTTACCCTCCAAATGTTTTCTCGACTCAAAGGGGAATATCTCTCCGGAGAAAATCCACCAACGAGGAATGGTCTCGGCAACGGAACCAAAATGTCATCACCAATCCGGCACTATGATAATTCTCTTGTGCTATGATTATTTACTAATGCATAGCTTTTAGTTTGGTGGATGGAATCTGGAAACACAACAAAAAACATAACACAAGAATACCATAGACTATGATAAGAAGGAATGATGATAAATCTGAAATATAAGTGTAAATTATAATATCAACATGAAATTGTTACAATCTCACCCATGGGGTACTTCAAGTGTTACTGACTTCACTTTCCTTCCAACAATAAATATGGGAGAAACTTCACAATTACACCTCTTAATGGCTTCTTTAACACACCTTCAAAATGATGGCTTCCTTTACACACTTACTCATACAATATTTCTCTCTGCTTCCTTCTATGCTAAATGAGGGGGTGGCCTTTTTATTTATAGGAATTCAGGCTTATCCACCCTATCTCTAAGATAGGATAGGAAATCTCTTCCGGCCAATCATATTCCATACCTAAACTCTTGCCTCTACATGTAGGCTTATCTTCTAAGATAAGATAAACCTTATCATCTCACATGGGTTCCACCTTTTTAGAATTTTCCACAAATAAAATACACAAAATATTTATGATATCACTCTTTGTCCTTATTACAAATATAATATTTCTAACTCATAATCATGTAGACCCTACTTCTCTACTTATCCCAACTTTGACATTTTAACATTACCTACCACTTACGACAAATATTTACTTTTCACAACATTCCTATTGTACTTTGACTGCTACTGTACTCTATATTATTTGCGGCACCGCATCGACAAAGACCATTATCTTCTATTGACGCCACTACAAATTATACTTAACAACATCCTATTCCTAATACATACATTAATAAAATAGAAATTACGGAGGAAAATTTTAATGTCGACAAGTAGCACATTATGTTTCGATATCCCCACGGATTGGGGAAACTATGTGACACATAACACAAAGACCTAGGTGATCCCCTATATTATGTTGCAGTGAGATCAACCATTAAAAAAATTCATCATTTTTTTCCGACCCCTTTACTAAGACGTCGGACAAAAGGGGACAAATGTAGACATTGAAATTCTTCAACTCCACGACATCGTAGTTCATCCTATTCACACTTACAACTTATCATGTTAATATCTATTTAAATATAATTCATAAATTCGCTATTTCCTCTTATCTACCATAGGCTATTTTATAATATATATTCACTATTTTATAATATATACATTTAGTTTTATATATTTTATCATTATCCTAGCAAAATATATAAACTATCCTAAATTGTGTGTTAATATATCTAATTAAACTAACTAAAATATAACTTAAACAACCTAGCAAAAATAGAACACAATCCCAACAAATACGACACCTCATCACATTCAACAAAAAAATTCCTAATCCTATCCCTCAAAAATGCCAAAATTAAACTTGAAATAGGATTTAGTTTCAACTATTAGCTAAATAAATTCGAACAACTCCGAAAATGTTGGCGATTTGGTAAAACGCTAACGATTATCAAAGATTATTTTCTAGCCTCATTTGGGAACCATATACTTGCGTTATCGATCTCACCATCTGTTATCATTCCATTGCTAATGTTTATCGGATTCATTTAGTATATCTTAATAACAGGTAATCTATATCATTTATTTAATAATTGCTCACAGCTAGAGGATATTTCACAGTCTATTCAGGAGCTTCAAAGACATTCTTCCACCTTCAATTATCAATTCATGAAAGCTCTCGTTTGTGCAAATCATCTCTGTCATCACATTTTTACATCATTCAAGACTTATGTCTCATATTATCGCGTAGGTCTAGAGTCTATTTAGGTATGAATTATTATTTTTCAATTTGTAGGTCCAGTGAAGTGTCAATTATCATTCAAATCTAGGTAACATTGCTTACTTTTTTATTTTATTTACTTCATTCAAAACGTTTATGGTTGAAAATATGTTAATTATACACTTTGTTGGTGAGGAAATTTATCAGGTGGACAAATTTGTGAATTCTTTCCAATGCTCTAGAAATCTAAATCCCTCTACTTAACCAATGCAGCAGCCGTGTATGCATGCATGAGAAAGCATGGATTTCTGTGGTGGCCTTTCGGCAAGGGATCCAATAGGGGCACTCCACTGACCTTGTGGCAAAGCTAGAAATCTCTTATTAGGGAAGAATTTTTCTGAAGAGTGGGAAAGGGGAGTGAGAAAATAGGTAGGAGAACCAATGCTGCAGTAGAAAATTAAATTCCTACATGCACTAGTTAGAAACTTCAACACATGCATTTATGAGAAGAAACAACCCTACAAATGGCAACAAGACAAGATAATATTGCAAACTCAAAGTTTTTAAAATCTCCTCATCAAAGAGGCTAAAAATCCTTCTTCTTGTATTGATGTTTAAATAGAAGTTGTACATAATGTGGGAATGGAAGAAATTTGAGAATGGAGGAAAGTAGAAGAAAAATGGCTATCTCCTTTTCTTTCTCTAAGTACAATGCACTCATGAGTTTACAAGATCAATTGCCAACCCTTTACAATGGTGTGAAGAAGACATTAAATATCTTGTAAGAAATGGTTACAACTTATTCTTCACTAGCAAGAAACAGTTTTCAATCTTTTCAATCATTCACGTCTGTTCAAATTCTTGATTCACGAAGAAATGCCAATGGTGAGAAAAACCATACTTTTCATAATGCAGCCATTACACTCATTTTGTAACTTTGAATTTGAACCGTTCATCTTTCCTTTGAAACTTTAAACCAGAGTCATCCACATGGGAGAAATTTACTGAGTGGGCATGGAGGATGCCTTTTGCATTTTGTGACTTTATAGAGATTTGGCATTTTTTACATTTTTGGTCCACCCTTCCACTTTTGATATAAGCCTGACATGTGGCTTCACTTGATTGGCGAAGGAATCATGGCTCACTTTATGAATTTTAGCCCTTTTTACAAAAAGGCTCAAAACCTCAAAGTTCTCCGCCAACCCGCTTCCCTGCTTTGACTTTCAATGTGGGCTCAACATTTGACTTTTTCCTCATAGCATGATCGGGGTTGTGGGTCACTTTTTAACTATAAGCCCCTTTAATGAAAACAAGGCTCAAATTCTCAAATCTCCTCAATGGTCTACTTCCTCACCTTAAATTTATATTCAGGCTTAATAGTTGACTTTGTCCCTTTTGTTTGGTGGGGCCGTATATCTGACCCTAGACACATGGAGAGCTGGTGCTCATTTGGAACCTACCTTTGGATTTTGCTTTTGAAGTTACGCAAGGATGACAGTGGAGAGCTTCACCGGTTCTTTTATACTTAGCCAATTTGGGATTACTTCCTACTTGACTTATGTTGACCTCTAGACATGTGGAGAACTAATGCTCATTTGAAGATTGGCCCTTTGGTTTCATTACTGAAATTATGTCGTTGAGGCACATGGAGGCTTCCACCGACCCGCTCATACTTAGTCAATTTAAGCAATCATCTCTGTCCCCTTTTTTGGACCTGGGACACGTGGAGGATTGGTACAAGTTTGAGAACTACCCCTAGATTTGACCCTTGAATTTGTGTCGATGAAGCACATGGTGTTGTCCATTGAACCTTCCATAATTAGCTAATTTGGGCTTTTTTTGTCTTCATTTTGGACCTTAGACACGTGGAAAGCCTATGCTTATTTTTGGACTATCCCTTGGGCCTCTGCCTATGGAGTTATGTCATTTAGACATGTGGAGGCTTCTACTATTTCTTGAAACATGGCCATACCACATCCAATCAGAGATATCCATGTACTACTTGTGGGTGCTGGGGAAAACATTAATTGGGAAGATATGCCCGTCATTCCTGATTGTGGAAAAATTCAGAGAAGAAGAAAAATCAAACATTTCACGCCTAATTTTCTAATGTCTTTCGTGAACCAAGGGATTGATAAAAATATAAGGTTCAATGATCCATGACCATAGAAATATTGAAAATTTCATTCAAATGAGGACAACAATAAATTTTTCATGTGTCTAGACAGGAAAATGAAAAATTTATCAAAACATGCAGACTAGAGAGTTTAAACAACTTCAAAGCATGAATTTCTCTATATTTTCGGACTTCCAACTTTACTTGAACACTTATAGAGGGTGTGAGCTCAAAATTTTTGAATTTGAATTTACAAAGAGGGGAGATTTTGAGGGTCACAATAGCTGGCTCTAGCTTAGGGACATGACATGAAATGATCATAGTAAAGACATGACATGGGAATCCGTAATCTCAATCTCTAGACCACCGTAATTCATTGACCAGTGCCTTATCCACTGCGCCTTGCAGAGTCATGTACAAGAAGAAGGATTGTTTAGCCTCTTTGATGAGGATATTTTAGAAACTTTGAGTTCACAATCTTATCTCGTCTTGTTTCCATTTACAAGGTTGTTTCTTCTCATAAATGCATGTGTTGAAGTTTCTAACTAGTGCGTGCAGGAATATGATTTTCTACCTAAAACATTAGTTCTCCTACCTATTTTCTCACTCCCCTTCCCACTCTTGAGACAAATTCTTCCATAGCAAGAGATTTCTAGCTCTTCCACGGAGTCGATGGAGTTCCCTATTAGATCCTGGCCGAAAGGTCACCATAGAAATCCATGATTTCTCGTGCATGCATACACAACAATTGCACCGGTTAAGTAGAGGGACTTAGATTCCCATAGTGTTGGTAGGAATTCACAAATTTTTCCACCCAAAAATGTCCTCACAACACACTTTAATCAAAATCAAACCACGTAAGTCATCAAATAGTTGAATCATCACAAAAATGTATAATATTTTATATTGTTTAAAACAAGTCATAAAGTCTAGCGATTAAGTGAAACACCTATGTTTCTGTCATTTTTGACATTTACAGTCTTTATCGATAATCGTTCATCCATTACTTATATTTCTCTAGTGTTACTAACATATGATCAAAAATGAGTCTCTATAGATGGCTATAGGTGGTCGCACACAATATAACCACTGTCAATTCTCTTCCTATCATTCATCACCCACTACATTAGGAGAAATATGATGTATTTATTAATCTATAACTTTGTGCAATACATTCAGTCCTTTCAGATTAGTTACAAAACATTTTTGAGATCACTCAATGGATTCGTGAAGCCACCGATGAGTTCGGGAGGCATACTTCGAGATCCTACACATTCGCATTGAATTAGCCTAGTTCAAATACCATTATGAGGTTGTATTAGAGATTTTAAACTTAGACGCTGAATCTAAAAATTAGGATGAACTCATTGAAAAATTGTTGTATCCATATTCTTACACAAAATATGATCACCAGTCAATTCATACAATGAAAAGACCGAGTTCATCTCTCGAATTCTTTAAAAGCAAGTATATTGATGAATATGACTACAAATACTTTGAGGAACTTGAGATAGATTATCTTGAGTTCACTTTCAAAATCCATCCTCATCCGAGGATTATGACACCAAATTTGATTCATATCTCTAGATTATAGCTTATATATCTTATTTTTCATTACATATTTGTAATAAATTTTGAAACTGTCAGAACGATTATAATTTTTATCCATCTAAATATCATGATTTCCTATATATATTTATTGATTACATAAACAGTTGTCTGACATCCTTGTGAGGAAGTCCCTTGACTTCTGGGGATTGGATTTTGTCAAGAAGCCCACTAATTATTATTACTAATTAAAAACTTTGTGCAGTGTCTTTGAATGCGGTATCATCCATAGGAGAGGAGCTGGACTATTTTTACACATGACGCAACTTTAAATAAATCCACACACATCAGTGTGTACTGGTAAACCCCACCATCTCAAGGTTTGATAGTTTTAGTTTCTTGTTTATTAACTTAAATTATAGAGGTAAAAACTTTTCTAAACATTCATATTAATGCAAGTCTCTTGTTGTGAGTCATATCAACAAGGTTTTAGTCTGTCGTGCTCTTATGGGGTTAATGCCTTACTAAATAAATATCTAAGTATGATGTGTAATATTCACTTGAGTCTTTATTGTGTGTAATATCAACAAAGTTTCAGTGTTTTTCTTCCCTTGATGGTTTCCCACTTACATATGGTGTTCTTGTGTTGTGTACTTTGTTTCATGCTTGTTTGATTGATGTTACATATATTAATAAGCACACAATGGTTTATGAATATTGAATGGATGGTTAATGTGATGTATAAATGTTAAATTAAATGAATTTAATGTGTTAAATGACTGGTTCACACCCCCAACTTAGTCCATTTTGCTTCCAAAAATTGATATCATATTAGGTCCTTATGAAGCAAATTTAACAACTTAAAGGAGACCCTTTGAAGCACAAGAAATGGGTAAGTCTTAAGATGTTGAAGAAAAATTAAGGAAGAGGAACGAATTTTCTCATTTAGTGATTGATTACTTATAAGTGTAGATCAAGGATATGGAGATAGAGCATGATCAAGCCATCAAGGGTTTGAAATCTCAAGTGGAAAGTATGTCTAAATCCCTAAAGGAGAAAGAATACACTTGTTTTAGGTATGAGGAAAAATTAAAATCCCTAGAATCAGATTTGGAGAGTACATCTAATAGGTTGAGGATGTATGAGAGGATTGAGAAGATCTCTAAAGATCTTGATGGGATTTTAGAAGGCCAAAGGGTGACTAGTAACAAAACATTGTGAAGTTGGTCCAAGTTCTAAATCTGATAAGAAGGTGATAAAGAAGACTTATATGAGACTCGTATAATTCTATTAGACAACCTAATGCTATGACGTATGAATCTTCATTTAAATAACATTGCTTTTTTTGACATAATTTTTGTCATAGAGCTAGAGATTTCAAAAGGAGGACTCCAAGGAATGAGGTGTTTTCAATGTTGAATGTTTTTCATGTTGCGGGTTGGGACATAAGGCCAAGGATTGTCGATGAAATCTTAGTGTATATGAGCCAAGAGGAAAGAGGGGTGTTGTTTTCTTCAATTTTCAAAAATCAGGTCATATAAAAGACTATGTTAAAGCAAGAAAAGCTTCATTGAAAGATCTGATTCTAGACGAACAGCTTAGAGGATCTAATCATGGAAGTTAAGCTGTTTCGATAAGGGTTCCTCAAAATCAAAGATGCTCAAGATAAAGATTGATCACATGAAGATTGCCAAAGGAGAGTATAATTCAAAAAATGGGAGACAAGTTCATCAAGGCTAGGACATATCAAGGAATCATGTTTTATCTATTTGAAGAAGAACATATGTGTCTCAATGCTTCATTGCATGAGAATTTTAAGGAACTAGGTGTTTCAAACACTACAAGTGTGATAAGGTATGTTAAGTTATCTCTCCATGAGTTTTTCAGTATTTGATTCTTATAGGTGTCTAAGTGTGTCATATGGTCATCAAAACTCATAATTATAGGTCTAGGTCTATTATAATTATATGGTCTACATAGGTGGTTTCAGTTAATGGTCTTTGAGTATTTTTGATATTGAGTCAAAATATTGCTTGAAGTTAAAGGGTCTAAATTCTTGGTCTTAAACAATGTGTCTATTTTCTTGCAGTTGATGTGAAGCCCGAATGATGATTCTATGAGGGTATAACATCTTGAAAAGGATAGTATAAGGTATGAGTCATGTTGAAATTATTCTTAAGATTACATTCATGAGTTGAAGATGGAATGATTACTTGAAAATATATTAGTTGATTCTTGTCATAAAATATGGTCTATCAAAATCATACCCTCGATCCTAAGTTGTCATGTGAAGATCATTTGTTGTACTTAGTGTCTATGTGTCTTGAGGTCTTGGTCTGTCTAAATTATATCGAAGTGTGTCAAAGGGTCATGTATGTCTTCAAGAGTGTTAAGGTACACTAGTATGAAAGGTGTTTGACAGTCTAAGATTATGATTTTGTGTCTCATATATCTCGTATTGCCTCTAGCATGTAATCATAAACATGAAATCTTGTGAATGTAGTGTTGATCTTAAGTGTCCTAAGTTTTTGTGTGACAAAGTCAGCAATGTAATATCTTCAAGTTTGTGTTTGTCACTTTTAGGGTTTAAAGTTGCATTCTTGAGTTTTAAAATAGTATTAAAAATAGTCATGAGTATATTGTATCCTGAAGTCATCTTTAGAACTTTATTTCAAGGTTTTGATATTGGTGGTATAGTCCTCTTAAGGGTTTTTGGTCATGATGTTCTTCAAGTTTCAAGAAGCTAGTATTAGTTTCCTAAGTGTCAAGGCTTGTGTGAAGGTCTTAAGTCAAGCATGTCATGTTACGAGTGAAAGTAAAGATACACCGTCACGTTGTAGCAAGTATGATGGCCTCAATTTATCTATGTAAATGCTCAAGTCACATCTCAAATTTGTTAAAAATATATATAACAATTTGAAATCTATAGAAGCCTATATGTCAAACATGAATTTTTTTGGTATGATTGAAAGAAGTCTTACTTGTGTATTAGAGTATGATGGTCCCTCTTTTAATGTCTTGTATCAGTCTTAGAAGTCTCAAACTATTGAAGGTCTAGGTCTATGATATTTTCTACCTACAGGCATCATGGTTTCTATAAGTGTCAAGCCTTAGAATATTTCTCAAAGAAATTGTCTATTAGGGTTTGAATTAAGAAGTATGAGATAATGATACATATATCTATAAATAGGTTTAGAAGCCTAAGAATTGTGATGAAGTATACTCAAATATTATACAAGTAAATTTTGTCTCCAATAGGTTAAGTTAATGCTTTCAAGATGGAAAGATACATTTGTAAAGGACATGGTATGGTTGAGAGGTACAATATGGTGATTCTTTAGGTGAGGAAAGTATCATCTTATTGATTATAGTTGAGTGTGAATTTTTTTATTCTTATCTCTTTCAAAGTTTGAAATAATTTATTATTGACATCAGGTTGTCACAAACGTTGTGTGAGATCATGATGTGTTAAGATATGTTATTTTAAGATCATTACTTTGTTGTAGGTGATTAGGATCTAATGAGAACCAAAAATTAAATGTTGAAGGATGAAGCTCACTAAATGTACATGGTGATTAAATATCATTATGAGTTTAGAGGTCTCTAAATATTCTGAGCCAATTCTTAAGGGTAATTTCATGAAGACATTGTATGCATAATAAAGTAGAAGCATTGTTAAACCAATGATATTCAAAGGTATGAGGTTATTCATAAGTTGTTAAGAATTTGGTTAGTTAAAAAGATTCATACCATGATCCTTGTAATTACAAATCCAAGAAATACTTATAAATCATCAAGAACCATCAAAATTTAGCCTCTCGGGCTTTTCCAGATCGCCTAGTAAACCTTGGAACTATGGTTAAGAAGAAAAAAGGTGATTTTATCGAAAACATACCATTTATTTTTCATAAAATTTTGTAAAGATATTTGTAGGGTCAGTGTATAAGATATTTTCAAGGTTTGAGGTTGAGCCATTCATTTTAAACCAGATATCGTGACAATTTGTTTCTATCCATAATATAGATCTAATAAGAACTCGTACAATGTTAAAGGAGTGTAACGTTTGTGCTACTTAATCATGACCTGGAGCATCTAAGGGAGATGAAGGGAGTAAAATAAGTATCTAATAACTTAATTAGTTGACTTGAATATCATTATAGTGTGAATTAGGCCTAACAGAGAATTTTTTGAGGGTTAATAGGATTGTACCAATATGAATTTCACCAAAATAAGGTAAAAGGTAAAGAAAATGGTCTTATGAGGCTTGAAAATGTTAGAGATTGTTATAGATCACTATTGCTAGATTCTTAAAAATAATGTTATGACCTAATTATCTATGAAAGAGGACTTAGATGCTACTATTCGATGATTCAAACTTGTGTATTGAAGGTATGTGCACTTAATATGATGTCTAGGTTTACCTTTAAAATGTCCGAGTGAGTCAGTAATGAACTGTGGATGATCAAAACATGTGTCTAACCAAGTAGCATTGACTTATGAAATGAAAGAATCATGTATTCAATGACTCATCCTTTCAATATTTAAAGTAAATATCATATTAAAAATTCTCTACAACATGATTTATCTTCATAGTAGTGGGTTATAGATATGTGAGAATCAGAGCAGCCTCCTCAGTGTCCGTCCGAGTGAGCACATAATGAGGTAGGGGGTACATTTTGAACTTGTGATAAGCCTGTAAGAGGAAAAGATATATTATACTTTCTAAGTCACTAAAAATTGTAAAGGTTCCTATAAAGGCAAGAAATTCTTAGGCAAACATGTATAACTCATCCAAAGAAGATAATAAGTTTGAATCATATCCAAGACCTATAAGTGAGGCATGTTGTCTAATTCTGTGTTTTTCTATTGAAGAAGGTTGATGATATCCCAGTGGGAGTAATAATAATTTGTTCCATAAGGTATGACTCCTTTTATATTTTTTCAAACTTTGTCTCAATACACCGAAGAGTTATTTTCGGGTTCCTAGTTCATGAGAGGGTATGAAGTCAAAATGGTGAAGAATAAGTCCAGCTATGAGTCCTATCAAGCCAAGTTAGATTAAACAAGAGGTTTGAATGATGATGTTATATTGAAGTTATGTTTGTTGGCATGTTCATAAGTTGTATGATTTAGTTATAGTCCCGCTACAATATTTTTAGAGGTTGAAAGAGGTCAAAAACAAAGTATGTGATGAAGAAAACAAGTTCTTTTGAGGACCTTGTGTGATGAGATATCTTAATAATGGATGTAAGAAATATGTTTTCCTACATCATCATTGGTGGCATGTTTTGATGTTGTATATGTTTTTCCAAGGGGTAAATTGTTTCTATTCTTGGAAGGAGGGAAAAAATATGAGTTTTTGTGAGAAATTTCAAGTTTGTGAGCTAGAATGAAATATTTGGTTGATGTTTCTAACCAAAATATGATCATATGAAGCTAAAATATGGGAATAATTTTAAGGTACATGTATGATTTATCATTAATGTAAAAGGGGGAAGTTCAGTGGTTTTCCATTAATGACAAAGGGGGAGATTGCAAGCATGTTGTGATTTAGGTGTTATCATTGATGTAAAATCCCATTAACGAAAAAGAGGATGATGGAGTAGAGTTAGAGGATTATCAAAGTGATGATGACATGGTGATTCAAGTGTGTTCTTGGTTGCATAAGGATATTCAGCGAGAATGACTTGGTCTAGCAAACCCATTCAGATTTCCTAACTAGCCTAGGTATGGTGGTTAGAGCTTCTTGGTGTCTTTAGAAGCATGTTGGAAATATGGAGAGAATGTTTGGGGAGTAGTTATGCACTCATCTGATTTGTAGGGTACATATACAAGTTGGGTACCAAGTTTCAAGTGCTCATCTAGACCAGGTCTAGGTGCTAGGAGGCATGAGGATGATATATAGAGTTATGTGAGCTCATGGATGCATGTAGGAAATTGTTTCATGATGTACCAATTATTTTGGGACATTTTGGAGAGTTTTTATAATTAGTAATGATGTTATTTCAGTTGACCCTATCATAGACTATGCAAAACCCTAAGGGATAGTCACGCAAATGATATATTCTAGGAAGATGGAGAACTATTTGATCCTTGCTTATGATTGGATATGATGAACAAAGGTGTTATTGAGGTGTGATAAAAATTTGGATTCATTATGAGTTAAATTTTTCTAGTTATGATATTTTTTGTGAAACAAGGTCCAAGAAAGGGTGTTTTCTATCTTGAATTACACCTTTTGATGCTAGAAGGTTTCAAAAAATAATGAGGTCATTTCAAAGTGTCATATTGTTGTTATGCATTTAATGTTAAGAAGGTAAACATATTTTTGTGTGCTTGAAACCCTAGATCAAAAGTGGTAGGAGAGAAAATTATTGTAAGTAACAGAAATTAATTACAAGTACATAGATGATTATTGGATTATGTATAGGAATCATCTAGGTTTCTAGAAAGGTATGGTAGTTCTTGTGGTAATGAGTAGACCCCGCTCAAATAGGCATGTTTCTTAAGAAGATTAGTTTGGGACAAGGTTTTCCAACATAGTTGTAAAGTAAATGCACAAGTGTTTTTATCATGTGAGTTTTTCATGATTTACATGGTGGTTTAGGTCATAGTGATGCATAAAATGGAAAATTATACCCTATTTGTGAAGACTAGTCAAATGGCAGTTTTGGGGTAGTTCCAGGAAGTTCGCAGAGATGAGCTTGGTTGAAGGAATTCCACTTAGTGTTGGAAGGATTTATAATATTTTTATAGAAATTTGAATCATAGGTATTTCCAATGGTATATGTTTTGTATCATTATGATGATATTTGATGGGCCATAGAGGATAGTTTGTGAGGAATAATGTTTCTTAGTTTTCAAGACTGAACAACTCAGGATGAAACATTGAGCTGTTGAAGAGTGAGATGGATGATTTGATGATTTATACCACCTGTAGAGTGAATAGATAATATTTTTTTTCCTCTTGAAGGAATTTGGAGGTCTTGAAGTGATATAAATGGTGCAAACTAGTTGAGTTTGCAAAACTAGTTTCTGGGTAGCATGTTTTGGTGAAGAGGAAATTTGTTGTGGTTTGATCATATGGTTGTTTCATGATATCTAACATGCATGTTTTTTTCAAAGGTTATTTGGTTTCCATAGAGTGGTCACATTCCATATTTGATTTGATATGTTGTGGTTTTGAGGCCGAAAGGTGAAGAAAGTGTGTCTTGAAAACATATGGTTGGTGAAGGATATGAGCCTTTTGTCCCATGTTATGAAATATTTTATTGTTCCAAGTAAAATTGTAAAATGGATGATGTTTAAATGTCACATTACACATTTTTGTTTATTTTTAGAGATTTACTAATTATGGTTTTTGTGTTAGTGGATTTTTCTCATCCTAGTGATGGGGTTTTGAGGCTTTTTGGTGCAAGTATGAAGGTTTTGGGCATGTCGACCTACATGGGTCATATGTGAATTTTTAATAATTCATTTTGGATTTTGTAAAGTTTCTTGATAGAACCAGAGGAGGTAAACTGATTTATTTTGTATTTGAATCAATAATATCTTATAAAAGTGATGTTTTAGGCGTTATTTTGAACTAGTTGCTTGTGTATGAAAAGTGCGACCTATGTGAGAGTGAATTGCAAGTAAAATTACATGTGTTGAGATTTGAGAGATTTTATGAAAGGTTAAATAATTTTTTCAAGATTTTTTTCAATTTTTTGAATATAAGTGAAGTGAAGAAACAAAGAGATAAAGTGAGTTGGAGATGTTAGGATTTGAGGGGGTTTGAAGGTGTTTGGAGCTGAATATTTTGATCACCATAAATTGAGTTGTAGAATCATATATTTAGTGATATCTTCATCGAAATATTCTATGATGAATCATATTCATGATATTCTCTTGTTGTGATTAATATCAACATGAGTTTAGGGGCTAGTGCTCCTTGTGGGTTAATGCCTCACTAAAGAAATATCTTATGATGTGTAATATTCCCTTGAGTGTTTGTTGTGTGTAATACTAGAAACATTTAATTGGGTTTTCTTCCCTTTGAGGGTTTCCCACTTACATATGGTGTTCTTGTATTGTGTACATTGTTTCATGCTCTTGTGATTGATATTACATATCTTAATAAACACATAATGGTTTATGAATATTGAATGGATGTTTAATGTGATGTATGAATGTTAAGTTGATTAAATTTAATGTTTTGAAGGAATTATTCGCCCCCTCTTAGTCCATTTTAATTGGAATAATTTATTACGTGGATGATAACTAGATCTTTGGATGGGGGTGTTAAGGCTCTTAGATGTCTATTGTGAAGTTTTACCTTTGGTAGGGATAACAATGATTTTGATAGTGGAGGCATATTTAGAAGTGGGATAAGATTTTTTTGATGTGGAATGTGATGTAGATGTGATGGTTGAGGATGGGGATGATTTTTAGTAGCAGCAATAGTAGAATCGAGAAGGTCTTGTGGATTTTATAGAATTTAGAGGTGTTAATATAGGAGTTGTATTTATTGGAGGTAAGAACGGGATTGAGAAATTGTTTGTGACATAATTGAGGGGATATTTCTATTCATTAGAAGTTTTAAGAGATGATTCAAAGGTGGATGTGGATGCATATGTGGGTGTAGATGAGGGTATAGATGTGGGCATAGATGCAAATCTAAATATGGATGTAGATGTGGATGTAGATGTATATGTAGAAGTAGATGTGGGGGTAGATGTTAAATCCCGACTTAAGGTGTTAATTATGTGGGCATCGTGTGATTGAGATGTGGGAGGGTTAGCTTGGTTACCCGGTGGATGATTAAGAAATGGTTGCTTGAAAATTCCCAATGGTTGATTAGGGGAGCATTTTTCTAATTGGAGGTCTCTGCATCGATAATCCATTGTACTAAATCCTTAAAGGTATAACATTTATTGACTTGTTGATATTTATAGTAATGATCTTCACGATACCATGCATGTTTAGGACATGATTCATCAACATGGAAGATGGGAGGAAGTTGGATAAGGTTTACAACCATGATCTTGTCAAATATGGAGCTATATGATTCGATAAGAGGGTCATAGTTGGGGGATGGTCGAGGTGATCTTTTTGGAGGCTCAAGATGAGATTTGGATTGGGAGGAAGTTTTGACGATAATAGCGTTTACCACATTTTTAATTTTTCATTGTGGGTGAATGGTTTTGTGAACTTATTATTGTTTTTATTAGAGTGGAGTTTAACATGGCCTTGCTCAAGGGCATGAAGTTTTAACTAATGAGCCATAGTAAAATATTCCTCAAAGGTTTAGAAGGACTGAATTTAAAAGGGTAGATTAAATTTTCTTGGAAAATGATCTATAAAATAGCTCAATAAATTATGTTTGAGGTAGTGAGAAGGATATTTGGTTAATAATATCATGCCACCTAGTGATGAAATTGATAATTGATTCGTCCTCAAACTATTTGATGGTGTAAATTTCAGTGATGGTTACCTTATGTGTTATGTTAATAAAGAAGTGTTATAGGAAAAGTTGTGTAAGTTGTGTGAAATAAAAGAGGGGAATGTTAAGGTATGCCATTTTACCATTCTAGAGAGGGCTTAACTGATGATATGGGAAAGGTATGAATCATAAGATCTTGATCATGCATGATAATGTAGCATGAGTGCCTAAAGGCAAGGATATGTTGTTAGGGATATTATTTTCTATGGAATTTAGAGAATTTTGGAAACTCCTAATGTGGAGGATATGGATTAATAGGAGCTCATGGATTGATGGGTTCCTTACAAAATTTCTCATAAGTAAATATACTTGTTGGGGCCCAAGGTAGAAGCCTCTAAGCTATCCATTATATTTAACAAGGCTTGCATAGGATATTTTGATGTATGAAATATGGGGAATTGATTGATGTTTTTATGGATTGTATGAAGTATATGGATTAGGTTATGAGTAAGATAGATAAAGCTTAGCATAATTTAGATTTTGTGGGGATGGTTGATAGGAAGGAACATAATTAGGAGTTTGTGATTGTATGGGCTACAGTAAGATGTTGTAATGGGTTATAGTTGGATGGATAAATTGTGAAGGCTATTATTGAGTGATAGTGGGATTGGATTTTATTTGTGTCATATGAGTTTGGGTATGTGCACGAGTTGGTTGGGATGTTTGAAGGGATTGATTGGACAACATATGAAGAATGATGCTTTGGAGTGTAGGTTGGATAGTTTGAATTAGATCTGAAGGGGAGGTTGTGAGATAGAAATATTGGGATGTAAAAGAAGCACCGAGATTTGAAAGTGTTTCTCAAGTTATGGAGGATGTATGTTTGAGCCTTGAAGAGTTTGGGAGGGAGAATTTATGATAATAGTAGATGAGGGGGAATAAGAATGGAAGATATATGTATGGTCACAGTGGTATTGATACATGGTAGATTAGATGGGATAGGCACCATTAATTTTGTGAAAATATTGGATCTTGAGAACCATGATAGATGATTCATGAGGGACATGTTCATTTTGGGCTATTATTAGCTCATTCATGGCCCTAGGGAAAAATATGGTGAGTAAGGAGGTGAGGACTTCAATATATTCACATTATGGGGTAAAACTATAAATTTATTCAAGAGGGGGTCCGTCAATAGGGATGTTGGTGTATTTTTATACTAGATAGTCATGGAGGGTGAATAGTTTAGCATCAAGGAGATCTTGAAATTGCAAGCATCCACGAGGGATAGTGGCGGGTCTAAGTGCTCTTGAGCAAGTAGTGGAAGGAGTTGTGGGTAGTATAGAATGGAAATAATGATGGTAGACAAAGGGATCAGTCATAATATGATGATTTACTTGAACCACATGGGGCCCATGAGGAGGAACCGTAGGAATAGTGGATAGGGAGGATAAGGATGAGTTCATCAAAGGTGTAGAATAAACAAAAGTTAGTGTGGAATTTGTTGTGAGGGGTTGGTTGAGATGGGGATGTCATTAGAATCAGTTAAATGATCCATTCTCTTAGTTTGGGAGTGAATAACAATGGGAATGAAACAAACAAGCAAAATCCTATGTAAACTATTTATGCAACACACATGTAAAGCAATAGAATTGTGTTTATCTTACTTATTTATATGATGTGAAGAGGGAAGAGGATCCAAGGGAACCTATATAAATGGCCACTCTATGGATGATTTCAGGTGTGTTTAAGGATGAAGTCCTCAATATAACAAATGGTACGCGTGGCCCGAATCTATGATGATTATTGGTAAGTGACCTGATCTAGGGTCCTATCCCCGTACTTCACAAACCACATAGATAAGGGTGTTAGGATTTTAACCTATATACCAATAGTCTAGAAATTTATTACATGTCCATAACATCGTGGAAGATTCCTTATCGGTGATAAAATCCAAATAGCTCCACCTGGGTAGAAATTATTTAGATGTTTATATTTTGCACGTGGTTTGGTTTTTTGTGAAGAAAATGTGAATACAAAGTGTTACCACCTAATTAATCTATGTGATCAAATAAATATGAAAAAATAGATCCAAACCCAAATATGACATTTTATGAAGTCGAGAAAGTAAAGAAAGGGAAGAAAGATGCAAGTAATGAAAAAAAATCAAAAGAGGAATACCTAGATATGCTTTTTATTTTTCCAAATTACATATGCTTTTTTTAGGAAGTAATCGAACTCCCAAGTACACAAGTGAATAAGTATGACTAGTAGAGTTAGTGGAAAGAGGAAAATAAAATATAGAATAAGAATTGAAAATAAATAAGGAACTTACCATAGGAATAGGTGGTCCCACCATGTGTGCCAAAATGTTTTACAAGTTTTATGATCTTGTTTCAAGTTAATGAAATAACATGCTAGAAAATAATAAACACCAAATATGGGAGGGTTTAAGGCTACCTCCAATGTTTTATAGTGATGGTGATGGAATACAGGTGCACAAATCCTTTCCGCAATGAGCTTGATGACCTACACAACACAAATGATAAATACACAAGACAAGATTAGTAGATTTATATAATGGGTTGCCTGACTAAAGCACATCCCAAGAAGTGATGAACTTCCTAGGAAGGATGTCAACTAATTTTTTTAGAAAAATGATTGAAAACAAGGAATAGGTAACATACAAAAGATAACTAGAACAAAAATATTCAGAGATATGTAAAACAAAGATATGATAATGCATTTAATGATAAATTGAGACAAAGAATACAAACCAAGAAGAGGTTAATGGAGACCAAAATAAGTCGATGGTAATCATAGAAAAAATTAAATCAAAAGTTTGAAAAGAACACATTTAGAATAGGCTTATGGATTCTCAAGATGTCCTGCTCATGTACAGAGACACAAGAAGTATGGGGAAACACAGATTGTATGAAGACATGATAAATATATGAAAATTCAATTGAGGCATAAGAGGTTAATTTTTAATAGAGGAATTCAATGGTGAATATGAAAAAAAGTGAGGCTCTGGGATGTATGTCAAGAAGAACACAAATATTGGAGTATTTGGGTGTGTCAGGGGAAAAGAGACTTATAACGAAGGGATAAGATGTAGGAAAACAAGCAAGAAGATTGGGTTGATGGCGACCAAGAAAAATAGATGGTTATTGAAAATTTCTTAGGCCTTGGTGAGGTTTTATGGGTGCCAAATGAGTTATGTGAAGAAAACAAAGTTAGTTGATGTGGTTACATACCTCCAAAATGACGAATGGACCTACAAATGGTTCATGAAAATAAGAGAGGTCTTGCAAAAATATTCAAGATCCAAATCTTCCAAAATGGAAAATAAAACCTCAAAATTGGTTTCAAGAGGTTGGTGGAAGCTCGCAAGAAGGTAAGAAAAATGTAAAAATTGCTAGAAGTCGATCTCAATAGTTCCCTCCTCCCGGGATAGAGGGGTGATGGTGTATATATAGGGTCAACGGCGCACGATAGGGTTTTCATCGATTGTGATGAGCCATTGATATTTATTATGTGGATGATTTAAAACTCAAGAGATGATGCCCAATTAGGTGGTGATTAGGGCTAGAAATTCATTTGGAAAGTTAGAAGATATATTGAGTTGCATAGGGATGGTAAATAGTAGTTGGATGGGGTGAAAGTGCATTTAATAAAGGCAAGGGTGGTTAGAAATATTAAATGGGGTTAAGTGATGAGTCTAGAAAGTATAAATGGGATATTTTGGGATGTAATTAAGATAATAAATATATTTAGGGATTGACTAATAAGATTATGGGTGATAAGTGTAATTAGAGTGCATAAGGGGAGATGAAATAATGTGATAGTGGAAACTATTGATGATGGGATGGGATCAAAGTAATGAGATGGAATTAAGATAGGAAAATAGAAACTAAGGGAAATAAATTTGATTTAGGATTAAAATGGGATTTTAAAAAGGGACATGGGTGTTAGTGTGCATGGTGATGATGAAGGGGAAAGTGAAAGTAAATTAGGGGCATAGAGAACCAAATTTTGGTGTCTACAGTGGGTGACCTTGTCCTTAAACATGACTATACACATGAGAAAGAGGGAAAATATAATCAGAAGTTGTGGGGTCCCTACCTCATCAAAGATATCATAGGTCCTAACACATATCGTATTCACACCAATGAAGGCCGCATCTTCAAAGAACCAATGAATTCTCAATTTCTCAAAAATTTCATGCTTGAAGTAACTTGGGAGTTTTGATACTTTGTTACGGTATCTCATATTTTTCTTTGCAAATTCACTACTTTATCAACCTTCTATAAAAACTAATTATCAACACTTTGGATTTGTACACCGTAGTCTTTCCCTTTGGATCATCGCAATATTATGCACATCCTAGCTTAGGCTCATGATATTTCTTGCATTTATCTAATAATTTAATAACATCTACCTCATGGATTTTTTTTGCTTTTCAGTGTTATTATCCTCCCTTTGGGATGATCATCCACCTTCTCTTTATTTACAACTTTGAGTTTATAAAAATATCTCCTTTTATCTTTTACCATACAAATTTTTACATTTTTTAGCATTGCTACCCACCAATTGGCTATGACATTATGATCACTATGACACCATACCACCATAACATTATAACATCTCAATGCTAAGATATGATATCCATCATATGGGCCCCTATATATATGATTTATGTCTTCTTTTACTAATGATACTCTAGTATATCCTTTCGATTTTTCTTCGAGTACTTCCTTTTATTAGCAAAGTGTTATGGACTATTATTTTTCATTGACCACCCTACATTTTACTATCACAACATTTGATTATCAATGGATACAACATATTTATATACCTAATGTTTCACTTTTTATCTTTCATACTTACTACTAAAAATTTCCTTGTGCAAATAAGGGTCATTGATGTATCTATTTTGTGGTCCTTCCGAGAAAGGGGAATGGTTATTAACGTAACTATTATGGGTTAGAGACAAGACATAGAGAGATTGTCACTATTGGGTCTTGGAATTATTTCTCTTTACATTTAGGTATCCTTTTCCTCCTAGGTCTCATATATTACATTCATGAATTCTTGTTTGCATTCCACCATTTTGCACCTTGTCCATCCTCTTTCATGACCCATGATACATTACTTTTACCTTTAATTACACATTACTTTATTTTTGCATCCTTGGTTGACACAATCACCCGTGGGTGATTGTGTCGTGTTATATTTTCCCATGGCCAACACCATCTCCCGTGGGTGATGATATCCTATATAGCCCCACCTCATTTGAAATTCAAAAGGAACATGAGGCTAAGACATCTGGAATGCCATTTACTCTTCTCTTTTGTGCCACTTTCACATGTGCTCACTTTTTCTTGGTTCATCTTGCATCTTGTTTGGATTGGATTAGACACTCTTCTTCTTGGATGATTTCTTACACTATTGGGTTAAAATATATTGAGTCTAAGATAGGAATGGTCTTCCCCTACTCCACCTAATAGTGATTATCCCTCTATGTTTAGCTTCTTAGGGGAGATAAATTCATCAACAACCACCCTATAGGTATAAGTGAGTGCTTTAACCCTTATTTTTCATTTTACATACATTAGTTCATTTCCTCTTCTTCATTGTCTTATGCTAGTTTAGTATTGTACATGTTTGATGCTAATTAACATAGTACTCTTATTAAATATCAGTTCCTTAGTTAATTTCATGCATGCTTATTTTATTTATTATTGATCCATACATCTCCACATATAGCTACTGATATATTAGTAGGTTTCCTTCCTCTATCTCAATCATGGCCCTTAGAAACCCTAGGTTGACCTAGTTTAATGGTTACTTCCCTATAGATATGCATCCCTAGTGCTCACTTTGCACAAATTTTAAGTCTACCCTCTTGTATGTTGGTACATGTGTGTCTCCTACTCATTTCCTTAATACCTTTGTTGAATGGATGATTTAGGAGTGCATGCTATTGGGACACATTTTGTCCCGCATATAGTAACTAGGGTTGAAATAGGCTCAATACCCAAGTATTTGAACTTTAATTTTCTAAAATGCACCAAGATGAGTAAAAAGGTCACCACAAACTTTATGTAATGAAATATAGAACTTTCTTGTAGACACAAATTTTTGGTATCATTACCCCTAAACTTGCATTCACTCTCTATCGTATTGGTCATACATACCTTTCTTCCTTTTTGAACTTCACTTTTTCCCTCCTATATTCAATTTATCCCACCTATCATTATTTCCTCCTTAATCATCTCTAATAATTTTTAATTAATACTAAACCCTCCTTTAATTCATTTCATCTTCTTAAATCCTCCATTTTATCCTTTATAAGTTGTCGATTAATGTTTTCACCTCTCCATGACCTTTATTTAATATTTTCTACCATATACTTACCCATTTACTCATCCTATAAACCCTTAACTAACCCTAATCCTTCCCCTTATGGGCTCATTGTCTTGAGATCATCATCATTCTACTACCCAAATGGATGGATCCCTAGTCGACGGTGACCCATCCAGTGTCGTGATGACCCTATAAGTTTTCCTTTACCCCTCCCTTTTTAAAGGATGCAATTTTGGAGTCTTCAAGATTTATTACGATCTTTCTTTTATGTATCACTTTCTCTGGAGCTACTACAATCATCGTGAAGCTTTCTTAGAGATCTTGTGACCATATTTGGGATATTTGAAGCCATGTTTTATCATTATATGTTTGGCCCCTATTTTATAACTATCATCATTAGATATTGTGTGGGTTCAATTTTCATCAAGAGCTCTTTACCTTAGTAATTCCTAGGACTTCATTTCTCATTTGTAGGTCTTCATTTCAGACCATCCAGCTTTTGTCTCGAGTTTAGATCAGTCCCATTTTCCATCAAACCTGTTTAGTCACCATTAGCCCAATATTATTTCCATCAATTTCTCTATCATTCAGATCCCTTGTCATCATATTTCTATTTCTGCATTCATCCAATTCTTAGATTTTGTTATTCTCGCCTCTCTGCCATCTCGATTTGTTTTTTCATACCCCAAGTGTTGTTGATCCCCCTTGGTCTCCATTGACCGTGCTTATTTCCATACTATTCATCATTATTTTTTATAATTTACTTGCATCCTTTCTATTTCTAGCTTTTTTTACAGGGTTCTATCTCTATCTTAGATTCACTTTTAGATCTAGATCAATTCAAATCTAGCCATAAAAGATCCTATAGGCCTATTTGGGTGCATTTTCTTCTCATCCAACCTCAATCACCATAATTTGTTCCTCTTCAACCTCGAGTCTCCATTGATCCACCCATGTTTGATTTATTTTTCATCAATTTGGATTAGATCTATATTTTTTCATCTTGATTTCTTTTTAAGTTTCTATTTTACTTCAAATTCAACTACATCCAATTTATCAATATCTCATTTTATCCTATATTTATCAAAATGAAGGTTGACATCCATCCTAGGAAGTTCTTACAACTTGAGACTGACATTGTTAGGAAACCTCCCATATATCTACTAAACCATACTTTGTTTATTTTCTCTTGTTTGAAGGTTATCTAGCTTGCAACAAGGAGGATTTCATCTTTGTCCCCGCATCCATTCATCCCATCTCAAGGTACCTAAAACCTTGTATAATTGGACTTAATTTTCTTTTATTACTATTTCACTAATTTGATACATGAATGAGGAAAATTTGTTTAAAATTATGGCATGCTCAATGGGACAACACCCTTTTTAGGCGAGTCTTTCATTTTTTCTTCATTTCATTTTCTTTTACGATCTTCTACTAACCCCATAGGTAGGAGAATTGAGTCGTTTTTATTGCATGGGGATTATGTTTATTTGATTGGATTTTTCTTACTTGCTCAAAAACTAAAATTTTAGATAAAATGAAAAAGTGCTATCTAAGTATTCCTTTTTTAATTCCATCTCTCTTTATTTTATCACATTTACATCATTTATCTCGTTGCTTTCATCAAATCTCTACATTTCATTTCAGATCTAAAAAAGAACCCTTTCATTATTATTTGGAAATATAGCGTAACTAGGGGGTTTAAATTGTTGCATACACTTTATCACACACATCCAAACACACAAACCAATCTACACATTAAATAAAATTATTCCTAGGTGGAACTATTGGGATTTCATCACCCAATAGGAAATCCATTGCGGTGTTCTAGTTGGGTTACAATTTTTTGTATACTTGTATACGCTAAGTACCCAACTCCCTTATTATTGTGGGACCATGAATTGAGGGGTAGGCCCCAATACCAAGATTTGTACTAGTATACATCACATATTTGTGCCTTACATACCTTTGGGTGTATCGAGGACTCCAATAAACCACCTACAACATTCCATAGAATGACCATTTCAATAGGTTCCCTCTGATCTCATTTTTCATTTCTTTATCACATTTCTAATAATCAAGATAATAAAAATGTGTTATGTGACTTGATTGATCTAATTAAAAATCATCATATTTTTATTTCCATTTTTTTGTACCAGTTATTACAAGATCCCAAGAAAAACAAATGGAATAAAAAATGACATCAAACAACATCCCTATTTCCACTCTCACTTCCTCTCAATAAACTTCTTAACTTTCCATCCTTACCTCCATTCCTTTGTTCATCCCTTCCATGGTTACTCAATCCATCATTTCCATTCCCCCTTTTCAATAAATTCCATTGATCCAACCCAACACTTATGTTGAGACTAATCCTTTTCTTTACCATCACTCCATTCCATCTAGACTAGTAGTGTCCCCTTCTATTGATGCTTATGGGCCTTACCTTATCCCTTGGGGTTTCTAGAGTTCCAAGATATTCTCATCGCTAATCCAATTTCCCTTCATGACTATCTCCTTCGTAAGACCACCAATATCCCCATTGATGGACCTCATTTGAAAAAAATATACCTTCCATTCAAATCCTAAATCCACACAAGTCCTAACATAAAAACTTGTTGTCTTCTTTCCTAGAGCTATGAATGAGCTTGATATGACCCAACGTTAGTTTGATCCTAACTAACCTTTAGCCTCAAATCCTCAAAATCACCAAACCACTCAATTGGTGGTTCCCCTTCTACTTTGCCTCAAGTTAACACTACTATAACTTTTATTCCTATTACCTTGTCATCCACCAAAATCACATGTGCCCCTATCCAATCATCTCAAGAATCTCACTTTCTTCCCTATATCCAAACAACATAACACAACTCTACCCCTTATTTCCACTTCTCACATCCTTTCGAATGTGATCACTTCACAACCCTATCCATCTGAATCAATGTAAACCCATCAACCTCCTCATCAAGGTGTTTATTATTACATACTTCCCACTCAACCAACTCAAGTATCTCAACCACCTATTACCTATATTCCAACTCATCCCATAAAAAATCAATAAAATATCCCCATTTCTCAACATCTAACTCAATCTAACCAATTTTATCACATCTCCATTTCACAACAACCTTTATCAAAACCCATCCAATCACAACCCCTTTATTACATCCCCCTTATCAACCACTTCCACCAATACCTACACATCCTCAAACATATAAAACTTATCAACAACATAATCCATCCACCTCTTATACATAACAATCTCATCATTTAACTACTCAACCTCTTCCATCCAACTATCCCATGAAAGCGTTATTCAGAGAATGGATAATATTGAAGCCTCTTCCTTGGGATCCAAAACAACATTCTCATATGGTCAAATCTACAATGAACTAATAAATTCATTTGTACCCATCAAGTCTTATCATCATTTCTGGGAAATGCCTAAATTTTCTAATTTAAAAACAAAGAGGGTCCACAACAAAACCTTCACACTTTTAGACATGTATGCTACCTTATCACCCACAATCAAGATCCCATGCATCGCACATTTCCCATATCATTAGACATACCCACACTAGACTAGTACAACAACATCCCCCAACATTCTTTTTTTTTTGTTTCACTCAACTCCCGTCATTATTCCTAGAACATTTATAAGTAAATATTGCATATAAGATCATAATAATTGACGTCTACACCATTTGACAATATGAGAATGAATCTATTGCATATTTTGTCACACAATAGCATTGCATCATTAACCAACTATCATTCTCCCTTCCACATAATGAATTAATTAAACTATTCTCATGGTCTTATGTGAAGCATATATCATCCACTCTTCAAATTAAATCATTTGAAACCTTTGAAGAGGAATTTAATATGGCTCAAAAACTTAGAATCCACACCTTTGAGAAAGGCCATCTTAAAAATCAATCAATTAAACTCAAGAAAAATCTGAGAACACTTTTAATGCCAATGTGGTTAAATATTCTTCCACATCCATTTCTCCCAAGGATCCCCCTTAACATGCTTCTAAACCACCACCTAACTATACCCCTCTTAAGGAATCTAACTATACCCCTCTTAAGGAATCTTATAGTGAAATATTTTACAAGTTGATGGAATTTAATCTCATTTGAATTCCTTCCATATGACCATTTGACAAATCACAAACCAAACTAGCATGGTATCGTGAGGAACATTGCTGAAAATATCACCAAGTTTGCGGCCATGAAATTGAGAAGTTTTTCTCCTTTAAAGACATTGTTCAAAAACTTATAGACTTTGGTGACCTTCAAGTGGACAATCCTAATGCACCACCTAATCAACCCCTTGACGTATTCAAATAACCCTTTCCTAATCATCCACCTAATAATAAAACTTCATCCTCCACATCACAACCACCTAATTCCCATAAAATTAATGTTATAGATAAAAATTCAACTTCATTATTTATATCCATCATCTCGTCATCTGTTACATCTACCCCTATTTCGAAATTTTCCCCGTTATCACAACTTCATCAACTTCTACACCTATCATATCAACATCAACTATGACCACAACCATGACACCAACATCAACCTTAAACACACCTACTTCTTCACTTGTAAAATATACACCTTCATCCATTACATCTAGTCCTTCCCCCATAATTACCTCAACATCTTCATCCCACACATATACATACACATCAATCACATATGTTATTATGACTATACCTACATCAAATTCTGAATCTATGTTTGTATCTATACCTCCTTTTCAATCATCCACAACATAAAAATCCATACTCAATACATCTAAGAATGACACTTTCACTCCATTTACAACTTCAATCACCCCTAAATCTTCAATCACCAATCCTTTAGATCTTGTTAAATGCATCATACAAAATCCACTTCCACCATCGATATCTACAACCCAATCCACATCACTTACGGATCTTTTGGATTAAATTAGCATCATCCCTACCAAGGGTAAATCCTCACAACCTATGACTAAGAATATTGAAATACCTATCCAAAAATATCTCACACATCCACATAAGAAGCTAGAGTTGTTGTACGATGGAAAAGTGACAAGTGAGCATGGGAATCTACAAGTAACTCTTCCTCGCACCCGACCTCTCGAGGTCATGCCAAGACAACTGGTGGGGATGGAATATGCATGGGATGCAGACAAACTAGTTAGGAAATATGATGTCTTCGACGCACACTAGTGGAAATTATGAATCTAAGGCAAAGAAGGCCCTCCTAACCTGAACTGGTGTGATAGATCAATCGGTAAGGATGACTACTTGAAGGCTCCAATCAATATCGAGCTCTGGCATGATTCGGTCTATGGGTTATGGAATACGTGGAAAATGACCTGGGATAGTTTCATGTATGTCTCTAGATAAGGTCATAAGGTGGATGGTAAATATAATTGACTATATGGGTGATTCTCTGGCCTAGTCCGAATTCCTTAGCCTTGTTAGTTGCTACGTCTAACAAGGATAACTGCTTCAATGATGATAGGTGGAAGTGGAGTATATCTGAATACTAATGTATGTAGGCCAACATCTATGTCTGATTCACCTATGGATTCATTGGGTTGTGGGATTTGTGGGTCACAACCATAGATTCATGTTTGTTGTGGTCCTGCTATGGTCATGTGTGGACTCTATCTCTAATCCCTAGTATCTAATAGTCATATGCTTTCTCAGCCTCTATATTCAGAATTAACATTTGTGTGATCTTTTTAGAGTATCTCACAGGCGTTCGTGCAACTTGAATTCTTAAGCTGGTATCTATATTTGTGAGAGTGTCTCTTGGGTTTGGCTGTGGGACCAAAGGATCACAATCGAATGTTTTCTCTCTTTCAAGACCTTCCATAGTCATGTGGATATATATCTAGGGTAATATGTAGTTTGGTTGATTTGACCAAAACATGTGCGCTTTGTCATCTTCTATGTTTAACCCGCTTAACTAGAGGCTGATCTGTTGTAGATTTGCCGTTGTTTGGAAGACTTGGATCCTAAGATTCTGATCTATGTCAGTTATTGCTGTGACAAGATTGGGTTGGGGCATGATTGGCTCGAATACGTATTCTCTGGGCTCTCTAGGTCCCGTGATTGTCATACAAAAGCAACAACGTAAATCCAATTGCAGCAAAGTGAGATTAACTATGTAAAGTGTATCTATAGCATATATGACTTCTCTATTTTTGTATTTTTCTGATGAGTTTATATGAATGAAATTGAAGGAGTAGCTATTTTAATATATATAGAAATTGACACTTAATCTAATGACAAATTTAAAACAAACAAAGCAACCGAGTATAGCTACTTGCCATGCGCTTGTAAATATATTCTAAACAATGAAATAACTGATCTAATCTATTTGAAAGACTCTCGATCCTACCTTAGAAGTGAGGAGTGAATCATAGTCTCTCAGAAACTATCAATCCCCATAGCTTCCTTGGTAATATCAAAAGTAAAATTGACTGAAATAAAGTGATTGGCTACTCTATTTGATGTGCTTCTAATTAGAACTTTGAAAGCTAGAACCTAGATTCTGCAGAACATGTGGTGAATCGATGGTGTGTGTGATTTTTCCCCTTAATGTGATCTCCTCGTTCCTTCGTGATCAAGTGGATCTAGAAAAGCGTGTAATGCTAGCATTAACAGTAAGTAGATATTGGAACAAAGGCAACTTAGGATATAGAATGATTATAATGTGAGTAGGAGAGAGGTAGCGCAAGAATACAGAGCGACTTATGTAATTCCTAGTGGGATTTATTGCAGTCATGCAACATAAAATGTCTAGAACTGAAACTATCCTATTTGAAGAACAAAACCTACAACTTTAATGGCTTCCTATCGAAATCAAACTATCCTATTCCAATTGATTTGGATGAAGTGATGACAACACTTGCACAAGATGGATATGTGGCTTCCTAACAACAACACTAACTAGACATGCAATGAATGAAACTAAGAATTCTAAGAAAAATGAAAGACTAATCTATTGCAATGAGAAATTTAGAGGCAAATTTGAGGTGCCATTTACTTGAGCACAAGCCAACTATTTATAGCATTTGCATTTACCCAAGGTAAAAACCAAATTGATCTCTTAAACTATAAACAATGGCAAAACACTATTCCAGGGAACCAGAATCATTAATGCAAGCCAAAGGCGGTGAAAAAAAGCTAGTAAATGTTGAAATTTACGTGAGTCACGTTAAAAGAGCATTCGGAAAACACGTGAAGGACCGCCGCCAGCAGGTGGTAGTTTCATAATCAAGAGAAAAGGCAAAGAAAAGAGGGGAAAAGAGAAAAACAAAGCACGCGGGGCTAAGCAGGGCATGTGGGATGTTAACGCACACCTGGGGAGCTTTTTCGGATCTTGAACACCTTGTGAGGAGACCTATATCATCATTGGGGCACATGTTACGTTGTTCTAGCGGTGCAGTACCCTACAATTTTAGGTACGTACATATTACCCCCTTGAGAAGCATTTTAGCCATGAAGAGGCGTAAAATAGTGGGTTCGAGTATGGCAGTCTGAAATGGGAATTTGTAAGTTATACCTGATACGTCCGTGTATCGCAATGATTCCATCCAAAATTCCCACCACCTGCAAAATGAAAAGAGGAATCAAGTGCAGATAGAAAAAATAGATCGGAAAATAAATGCTAAAATAATGTGAAATGAGGACGTACCATTTGTGCGGGGGTAAGAACTTACCTCCGTTGGCACTCCAAACACTGTGAAAAGGGATTCAAAAAATGAGTCAGGTTGCTATATATATGAAAGTGGGCCCATTTTCCTATTCATTTGTGCATGTTGATTTGGTTGGATTTGAGCTCTGGGACCCACGGTGACGGTTTCTTACAAGAGTAGAGTCAAAATGTTCATGACGGGATAGCGATCATGCCTCCGCGAGCGGAACATCGACCCGCGAGATCACAGGTTAGTTTTTCTCAATTTATCATTTTTACCCCCAAAATTTTGAATTGTTAAAATCTTTGTCGTGGGGGGGTCATTTTTGAAAATGTTAGGTTCAAAAGGTCTATCTAGGGGGTGCTCTTGGGTAGGCTTTGTTTTTAGTTAAAATGGTCCTTTTTCATGTTTTTTTGGCTTTTTTAAGTTATAAAACCCGTGTGGGTTTTCGGGACATGACCATCGCTTTGCCATGCACAGGTGGTGGTCACGTGACCATCACCCTATTCAGGGCGGTGGTTACAAGACCGCCGCCTTTAAGGTAGCGGTTGCAAAACCACCGCCTTTCTCTTCGGCGGTGGTTCTTCGCTGAGAATGCCAAAAGAACACTTGTTTGAAATTGTTTTTGCATTTTTAGCATCTTTATGTGTTTTCATGATTTTTTCTAACGTCATTTGGATGCTAACTTGCTCTGTTTTGTGTGTTTTTGGGTGTATGTAGGCGAGGGAGGAGTACATTCGGTGGAGTTGAGAGAGAGAGAGAGTGACTGGCTCCCAACAATATTAGATGCCCTTTCACAGGACGAGTAGGACACTCTACAGAGGGCCGGTATACTATGTATATCACGGGTTCCACATGTTGCACCATCCAATCACATACTTTGTGATTTATTTTCCTATTGGGATGCTAACCAAAACACCTTCCAATTCTTGGGGTCCGAGGTGAGTGGACCATCACTTTGGAGGATGTTTACCGTATCCTGGGGGTCCCGATCATCGGGAGATGACTCACCCTTGAGACAACAGGTTCATGGGCCCAGATAGCACAGTGGGCTTCTTATATGGGAGATACGATTTATCTCCACTTTGGATCAAATAAGGGGGTGAGGGTATGATCTATTCCTAACTGCCTATCCCCTTGATTTGCTAGGCAATTATGGGGATCCTTTACTTGAGATTGATCGGGGACAAGGGAGGAGAAACACTACTATATCTGCTGGTCCCCCATCATTGCACAGATCGAGGACATGGCCGGATTTATGCAGGGGTGCGAGATATATTTGGGACTACCTACCATGACTTATACATGGTAGTCCGTCTCTGAGGATAGTCTTTGAGCCACCCACCCCCGGTTATGAGCCGGGTTTACGAGTGCTTCATCCCTTATGGCGAGGTGTAGAGGTGGTAGATCTCGGAGCTATGAGGGCAGCCGATGGATAGATATGTCGGTGATCGAGCACCTCACCAGCCGGTTGCTTCGTTGACCATTGATGACATGGAGGCCACACTTTGTATAAGGCCATGATAGGTTTATGGGGCAAGGAGGCTCTTACTTTGATCTCTGCTCCACCACGGGGCAACTCATTGTGAGTAGGGTGAGTGGAGATGCACCTCTTTGGCCGGGTTCATCAGCAATTTGGCCTACCTTACATGGGTATTCTTCCTCCGGTAGTGCCAGTATATAGGTCAGTTTGAGAGGCCGAGAGGGTCCTAGGGGCCGTGGTTGGGCAGGTTGTTACCCTTGGCATTCTTATTGCGGTTAGGCGGGTAGTACGTGCCTGAGGAGAGCCGGTGCTCCTTAGGCACCCTTACTTCAGATTTCCATGGTCCTACCCATAGCGGCGATGACCCCATTGACATAGAATCTGAGTCCAAGGAGTTCACGGGGAGAGACAGAGGAGGAAACCGATCCCGAGTGGCATGACACTAAGGATATTATGTAGGTAGAGAGGGCATAGTAGAGTGCGAGAGGGTGACTCGGTTTCGAGGAGCCACTCTCCCGAGGGCCATGGTGCGAAGGATGAGTTCGTTGCGGGGGTGCTACGTCGCTCTAGCCATGGGGAGCACCTCAATTAGTAACGACATCTGTGGCAGGTGCTTGACCCTAGAGATCCATCCTGGAGGCCTGGTGACCCAAGTAAGTTATCTTCCCTTTGCTTTGAGTTAGGATTGCTTTAATTTCCATCTCTCCTTTTGTTTACACTTGTGTTTATCTCTTGTTTTATTTCTAATTTGTTTTCTCCTTTGTTTGCAGAGACCGCCAATGAGTGGCGAGACTTGATTCACAGGGTATGCACCAATACCCTGATGATCCCCATGGAGAGGACCCATGCAGAGCTATCTGTGGATACAGGGGAGCCCTCGGCAGCTGACAGACATACCGACATCTTTTCCCCCATCTGGCATGTGGCTAGGATGGTATCTACCCTCCGTACTGAGCTGGCAGGGTATAGGACAATAGAGTGCCTGATGAGGAGTCATTCTCATGGCGAGACCATAGCTACCCCTTAGGATCATGAGCCCTCTGTGCATTCAGAGTACCAGCGTAGCCGAAGTCCTAGGCGTGGGCGTGCACCTTCAGAGGGATCTCATAGGGGTTGAGAAGCCACTTGGCTCTCTTAGATTTTTGTATGATATTTTTGTACTTCTCGGGCTCTTTGAGTGTTTTGACCATGCTTAGCGCATGATGGCATTGTACAGGAATTTTGACCATTTATATATATATATATATATATATATATATATATATATATATTCTTTTTGGATCAGACTCTTGGCATTTATGGCTTTGCTTCCATTTCCGTTTCCTCATGTAAACTATGATGTTATGCTTATATGCTTTTTAGAATGTATGCAATGGAGAACAAATGATACAAGTGTCTATTTTCTTTTTGTCTTTCATGATGCTGATATATGATAATGTAGATACAACGTGATTTTGGATTTTTAGCTTCTTTAAGCAATTTTGATACCTCATATCTATTTTGGCAAAGTGGTGAAGATAAGCCGGTATGATGAGCAGATAAGCCTGCCCCTACTCCTAACTCCACGCAACTAGTAAGATGTGAGGGCTCATCACCGAGAGTTGGAAAGGGCACAAGTTATGAAATGTGTTGAAATGATAGTGATGAAAGATAGACAAAGCTTTGGTGGAACCAAATTAGGATGCTACAAGCCTACTCTACTTGAGTGACTCCATAGTTTGGGATGCAACTTACTTTGCGGTTTATCTAGACTTAGATCCGTAGATGGGCACATGGTAGAAAAAATATGGGTTTTTAGGATTTTTAATTCTCTTGGAATTTTGGATATCCGATTCATTTGTTTTTGACCCAAGACTTCAAGATTTGAATTGTTTGTTTATGACCTTTCATGTTTGTTTGTTAAGAGGATCCCCTACACCTTGCCCCATGCTACTAATAAGAAGTGTGGGTTTATCACCGTAGGCAAGGAATAGGTGAGTAAGGGCATTTCCATTCTTTCCCAACCCTACGTCACTAGTAAGAGACACAAGCTCATCACCAAAGGTTGGTGGGGCAAGGAAATGTGTAAATTTAAAATTTTCTATTTGATTTATACTTGACTTGTTTGTTTGAGTAAAATGTCAGCATGCCCTTACTTCTAAAGAGATATTCATATGGCCTAGATGTGACACGATGAAGCTTCTAGAATAGACCATAGGAAAGACACCTATCCTAAGAAGAAACCAAAAGTGAGAACAAGCATGCAGATCTTGGTATGGTTACCGTTAAGACTTTGTCATATCTAGCTTTATTTGATGAAATGATTCCGAAATAGTTGATGATATCATGGAAATGAAAAGTATGATTAGAGTGTTTATGCCAATACCATCAGAAGTTTGTAATGAATTGCTTTTAAGAATAAATTCCTTGATCACAAAGTTGTACAAAACAAGCGAACAAAATGATCCTAACTATATGAAGATGCAATGTAGCTATAATTATACAAGTAGTGCTGGTTTCTTATGCATAGAATTGTTTAAGGTGTAGGGAATTGACCTTTTCACCAAATTCCTCACCTTCCAGTGTGCATAAGAGATATGCACCATTTCTATAGTCCTTCATGACTCATTATGGGCCCAACCATTCTCGAAAATTCCTTCACCGGTCTTTTTATCGATCCGGATGTCTAGCCTTAGAACTAGATCACCTTCATATATGTCACGTTCATAGACCTTCTTGTTATACTGCCGGCACATCGGGTCAGCATAGACTCTATGGCATTGTTCGAGAATCTAACCTAGCTTCATCTAAGCTTTCTAGTTGGGAGAGACGTGCTTCTCTGTAAGCGTCTTCATCTAGAATCCCTTGTAATGAGATACAGAGACTGGGTATTTCAACCTCAAGTGGGAGAACTACTTCCACTCCGAATACTAGTGAGAAAGGAGTTGCTCCTGTTGGTGTTCTTATTGAGGTTCGGTGGGCCCATAAGGCCGATATAACTTCAAATGCCAATCTTGTTTGTTTTCTTTCACCGTTTTAAGGAGAATGGCTTTTAACGTTTTATTTGTTACTTCAGACTTGTCCATTGGCTTGAGGGTAATACAAGGAGGCTGTATGATGGCTTATTTTGAATTTATTGCATAATTCGCAAACTTCATCATTCTTAAAAGAAGTCCCATTATCTGAGATAATGATTTGCGGGACACCGTACCTGCAAATGATTTGGTTCAAAATGAACTTGGCGATTATAGAACCTGGTACAGTAGTAAGAGGCATGGCCTCTACCCACTTGGTAAAATATTTGGTGGCCATGATTATGAAATTATGGCCGTCTATAGATGAGGGAGAGAACTTCCCTATCAAATTGAGGCCCCACATAGAAAAGGGCCATGGAGTAGCGATTGGTTGTAGAGCTTGTGCTAGCATGTGGATCTCATGGGAGAATTCTTGGCACTTATGACACCTTCGTACAAACTCTACTACATCATGTTCCAAATTAGGCCAGAAATAGCCCATTCGATGTATTTTGCAAGTGGCGGCATGGCCACCGAAGTGGCCTCCAAACATTCCACTGTGAGATTCATGGAGAATCTTCTTGGATTCTTCTATGTCGACACATCTTAGAAGCATTCCATCGAATGCTTTTAGGTAAAACACTTGCTCTATAACGACGTATTTGGCTACAATAATGCGTAACCACCTTCTTTGTTGCGATGTAATGCCTTTCGGATATGTATGATCCATGATGTAATTAATAATATCAGTATACCAAGGACACTCAGAGATGGGAGGTCTATTTTCGATGTAGTATACGCATTCATCTGGAAAGTCCAGATCTACTAGATTGCCTCCATCTAATGGGTTATCAGCTAACCAATCTGTGATGATTTTTCCTTTAATAGAATTTTGATTTACAAATGTTAGTTCGAACTCCCCCATTAAGGTTATAAAGCGTCCAGCCTTTTTAGACAAGGACCCTTGCGTGAGGAAAGTTCGCAAATGCTCTTGTCTTTACAATGACCTTTGTTTCTTGATTTAGCATGTAATGTCTTAAGCGTTTGGTTGCAAAGACTATGGCAAGGCATTCTCATTCTTCCTGTGTATAATGTGTTTCATAGTTGAGCAACGTTTGGCTAATGAAATAGATCACATGTTCTCTCATGTCATCGTCTTCTTGAGCCAACATACAAGCTAGCGAGACATTGGTAGCTCGCGAATACAAAATTAACAGGCGATCTGGCTTAGGTGGCATTAACGTAGGTGGTGATAACAAGAAATGCTTAACTGTGTCGAAAGCTTCATTGCAATCTTCGGTCTAATCAATACTATAATATTTCTTGAGTAGATTGTTGATTGGATGAATGGCGAAACTTAAGTCTGGATGAATCTCTGGATTGCACCAAGCTTTCTGAGAAATGACCTGATTCTAGATTTGTCCGAAGGTGAGACCATTTTGAGAACAACCTTAATTTTGGTTGGGTCAACATCGATCCCACGTGATGATATAATGTAACCTAGGAGCTTCCCTCTGTTAAACCAAAGACACATTTTTTTGGATTTAGCATGACTCTCAGTATTCTATCGACGTGAAAGAATGACACGAAGAACTTCCGAATGGTCACAACGCTTCTTGGCCTTGGCCAACAAGTCATCTATGTAGGATTCCACAATTTTATGAATAAGATCATGAAATATATATGTCATAGCCGGTTGGTATGTAGCACCAGCATTCTTGAGACCGAATGGCATAACAAAGATAAAGCAATAGGTTCCCCAAGGAATTATAAACATGGTTTTAGCTTGATCTTGGTTGGATATTCTGATTTGATTGTATCACGAAAATCCATCCATGAGAGACAACAACTCAAATCTAGTTGCTGCGTCCAAGAATGACGCGTCTATGGATGGCAATGGGAAGTCATCCTTAGGACATGCCTTGTTAATGTCTCGAAGTCTATGCGGATGCATATCTTCCCATTCTTTTTTAGAACGGGTAGTGCGATATTAGATATCCACCGAGAGTAATCAACTAGCTTGATGAATCCTACTTGGAGGAGTTTTGTTATCTCCTCTTTTACCATGAGAGCTACCTTAGGTTTCAATGATCTTGATTTTTGTTTAATCGGCTTTGCATCTGATTTAGTGATGCGGTTATGTACCACAATGTGTGGTGCAACCCCTGTCATTTCCTTATAATTAAATGCAAAATCCTTCCGATGTTCCTTAAGGATTTGAGTGTGTATTTCTACTTCCGACGGAGTTAACGAGGATCCTAACTTCAATATCCTTGGTTTGTCTTCCATTCGATATTAATATTGATTGTTTCTTCGATTAGAGAAGAGTTACCTTCTTCTTCAACTCGAGATAGGGCTGAGGTAATTCCAGATTGTCTCTATTTTTGATTGTGTATATGCTAAGTTCCTTATGTGGGGAAGCTCTATCATGGGATTTCCAAAGTAAGAGGATGAATGTGGGATTAAGTATAAATCTACCATGTGATGGGTGAGATGTAATGCCGCATAGGCATTTAAGAAATCAAGAGTGCTTGTATCACTATCGATGTGGTCTAGGATAATAGATTTGTTTTCATTTCCATTTAAAAGAGGATTTGACATTGTTTTTATCGGTGGTTCGATGCGAAGGGATACCATAAAAGCAGTATCCTCTAATTTACAATTTGGAGTAAAGCGCGATGCTGAGGTTGCTATTGAATCGGCGAGAAGATTTTGCTCTCGTGGGATTGCTTCAATTGATACAAAGTCAAACTCCTTGCTTGAATTCAGTACAACTATTTTGTAGAGCTATAAGTGCCCGGCTCTGGTTTCATACACCTCAGAGACTTGGTTTGCTACCAATTACAAGTCTCCCAACACCCTGATATTATTAACACCGATCCTCTTAGCTAAGATGAGGCCAAGGAGGAGGGCTTCATACTCAGTGTCGTTGTTTGTACATTCAAAGTTTAGTTTAAAGGCAAATGGTAGGATTCTTCCCTCGAGAGAAGTAACAATTACACCTTCCCCAGCTCCGTAATGACATTTAGCTCCATCAAAATGGAGATTCCAATACTTAGCTAGGAATATGGGCATTAGGATACTTGTTGTGTTAACATCTTCTACCTCTACCATGTAGAGATCTACTGCTGGGAGAGAACCGACATCTAGGGTGTATCCCATGCCTACAGAATCAAATGGTAGGAACATTGGTAGATCTGTTCTAGCAGTTCAACAATTTTTGCAGTAGTTCCTAATGATACTACTTCTACAATCTTAACCTCACCTTTGAGGGCTGGGATCGTCTTGTCTAGGCTCATAGTTTCAAGATCTTTCGTAGGTACTAACTTTTCTTCCTAGGTTTCGAGCTGGTAGGTTTATTAAGTTGGTTTGTTGGGAGTTACCGTAACATTCCCATTTTAGTACATTAGAACAAGAATTTATTTATTTATTTTTGATAAGTGCTTCCTAGTTCTATATACATAATTTAGAACTCACAGATCATAACAATCATTCTTATAACAGATAACAATATACAGCTATAATGACTCGGTGTACCACCAATCTATTCATTCCATGACTCGGTGATCTATCGATCTTTTCATGAGTATTATAGAGTTGGCGTTTTTATTTTAACACTTCACTCTTGCGGTTCTCTTCCCTAATCTGGTATTTCGAGAATGCTCTGTCCAAGGAACCTATCTCGAATAATTGCTACCATTATTCATCGGCATCACGTCCCTTAGACTAGGTGACATAGGACAACGCAATCGCAGCTTGCTTGCGATACTTTGGCCAAAGATTTGAAACATACTATTCATGTCTCATATTCCTTGTGACATATACTCGTCAATCTGGAATATGTCCTTCACCCCACTCCGATGTTATATAGAATGCCTTTTACTAACTTCTTCACATTCGGCATCCACTTTGTCCCAAGTCATTCACTCAGGATCAGGTTAAGAACATAACACACGTTATAAGGATGCTCTTGAAGACTAGGGGTAAGCCGACATATTGGGCCAACCACTGTTAACCCCATGTGTCAAGGTACCCCGAGTCTAAAAGGGCAGACTCATAACATGACTATGGTCCTAACCAGTCCCAGAGGAAAAACTTGTTCAAGTTTTAGGTGTAAATCTTAACGATCAATGCAAAATGGTGTTGCCATATGTCACCTGCATTGTTGTATCCTCGAGAAGATCCTAATCTTCTTGAAGGTATAACCCTGTAGTTGACATGTGTCAACATCCTACAAAACTGCCTCAGAAAGATTTACATAACTTCAAGAAGTTACTTAAGTTGAGTTGAAATTGAATTAAAGACCCTCCTAACTGTGTAGTATTTTCCCAACCCTGGGTTCCACACCTTTGAGTTGCCTTATGTAATTAAGTTCAATTTCACTGAGAGAAGTTTAAAGAGATTTGAGACCTCGTCAAGGTGTCCATCGGTTCCTAATAATCTTATTCCTCATAATTGGGCAATAGCCCTAAGTCCTCTCATAAGGAAGCTAACTAAACCCGTAAGGGTTTATATCAACTTCGAAGACTGAAATATATCTTACTTATTTTTATTAAGACATGGTGATTTAAAACCATCAATTACGTTGTCTTGACTTAGATCATGGATAGGGAGTAATAGATTACTCTTCCTGTTACAGCTACATATTAGGGCGTAGTTTAACCTTAACTTCCCAAAAGGGCAGTGGACTAATTTCCAATTTAGCCTTATTCATAATATAAAAGAATTTACTATTCATTCATGAAGTATTCGGTCACATAATTTTTACAAGGCCTACTTAGGGAATCCAACTAGCTCCCATGGTATACAATAATAAAAATGCACTCACATTCATTCTAACGTAAGAAGTTCAATTCAACAAATAAAAATGCAGCCACATAAGTAACAATTTCCCCTTTTCATTTATTTCCAAGCCATACAATTACAACTTATGCACTTCGGCATATTTGATACAATACTCAACAACAAAAGAATAACTTTCTTCCTATAGTACAATTAGAGAAATCAAGTTGGAATTCATCGTAAAAACTAGATTTAACAATCTGAGCATCATATCAGATCTGCGTGCCTTTACCACTTACGATGGCCATCTGCAAAAATTGCTAGCACGGGTCAGTTCAGTGAACTGAGCATGATAAGCACTAATTCTTAAAACAATTGCATTCCACCAATTGTTTCCATTAAACAACTTGTTTAAATGAAATCATTTCACCAACCTATAAACATGAATCACACTAATTATCTTTCTTCCATACATGACTTTATAACATAATTTCATAATATAACTACCATATCAACTCTTTTCGGATGATTCATCTTATGTTAGAGACTAAGAAGAAACAAAATGAATCTAAAATATCCATCCATCTGAAAACCAAGGACAATAACAATCCAATAAAATTACTCCATTCAAGAATGAATTCTTACCAAGATTACTTGTCCAATGGATGTGCACTTCACAATTTAGCAAAGATAGATTATAGCCTCTAGCAAGATTAACTGATGGAATTCCTTTATACTCATTGCATTATTTCAATGACATTGATAAGTATACCAACTTCTATTACAATACTACTTTTATTAAAGTAGATAACTGAATAACTCAAATAGGGTATTAATATAACTGTAGATAAGGAAAGGAAACTTCGGTCAAGACTAAGCACTTACCATTCTTTCCTCATAAATTTAACAGTCTAATCATCTTATACCCCTCTCGCAGAGTTCTTATGGAAATACAAAAGAAGGGAGCACTCATAATTTCCAGAAAGGGAGAGAATACTTTTGTATTCCAAAATTCCTATATCAACATATACTTTAAAATCTAGGAGAAAGAAACAGAGGCATCTAGATCTCCATTCCAAACAAGTTCAGGACTGTACCAATCTTTCCGGAGTAATGCATATACAATCAATCTGGAAATTCAATTAGAGAAGAAGGGAAAGTAAGAAATCAACACAATCCCATCCCTTCCAAGTACAAAACCTGATTTCCATCCATTCGTCTAGGATTTACCCACGGTTATTAAGAATCGAGTTCCTCAAAGTAAGATTTCTCTCGGTCATTCAGTGTGTTCCCATTAACTAAGTAAAGTCGTAAAGAAAAAAATAGCTACACTAATATTTCATCACATATAGAACCCATAATCATTGACCATCCAGACCCTTTTCACAGAGGTACAGGCTTGAATTCAACATATTTCTTATGCATGCGACTAAACCAATCGAGCTCAATAGAAGGAACTACAGTTTCATCACAATCCAACTATATATTCACTTGAAGCTGTCAAGCAATAAAAGAGCTCATGCGACCAAGCAATAATCAATAAACCAACCAAATTAGACACAACAATTCTTTCCATGTCATTCTTCAAACATGAAATCATCCAACACAATGTCTAACATGGTACAGTTAGGAACTCATTACGTCAGTCGAACAAGAGACTAGGAAAAAACATATACAGAAGTCGAACCCATATGTAATCATAGCAAACACTTCAACGTGTCAAATCCATAATGTAAACACAACAAGGACTTCAGAAGTTGAATCCATTATGAAAACATAGCAAGGACTTCAACAGAAGTCAAATCCATAATGTAAACACAACAAGGACTTCCAATGTTTCGATTCAATAATGAAAACACAGCAAGGACTTCAACAGAAGTCGAATCCATAATGAAATCATAGCAAACACTTCGACAGAATTCAATTCCATAATGTAAACACAAGGAATTCAACATAAGTCGATTCCATAATGAAAACACATGCCAAGGACTTCAAAAGTTGAATCCATAATGAAATCATAGCAAACACTTCGACCAAGTCAAATGCATAATGTAAACACAACAAGGGCTTCAATGTGAAGTCGATTCCATAATGAAAACACAACAAGGAATTCAACAAATTCGAATCCATAATGAAATCACAACAAACACTTGGCGTGGAAGTTGAATCCATAATGTAAACACAACAAGGGCTTCAATGCAAGTCGATTCCATAATGAAAACAAAACAAGGACTTCAAAAGTTGAATCCATAATGTAAACACAACAAACACTTCGACGAAGTCGAATCCATAATGTAAAAACAACAAGGGCTTTAATGAAGTTGATTCCATAATGAAAACACATCAAGGACTTCAATAGAAGTCGAATCCATAATGAAATAATAGCAAACACTTCGACAGAAGTTGAATCCATAATGTAAACACAACAAGGACTTCAACGAAGTCGATTCCATAATGAAAACACACGGCAAGAACTTCAACAGTCTACGTATAACCAGGATTCCCATATCAACAAGATAAGGAGAAAACCAATGCATTACTACCAGCTAAGCCAAATGTACAAAAATCATCTGAACAAAGTTGTTCTAATGAAAGCATTTAAAGGAAAGAAATATTTTTAAAAGTTAGGGCCTATCATGCCTGATAGTGTCGCTTAAAAATTCGAAGAAGACCTCTGAATGTGCTCGCACCTTCTCTTATTCTTCAATGATAGATCAAACAACAATAAATTGTTACCTCCATGCCTTATATACTTTCCCCGACAGAGAAGGAAGCTAGAAACTCTCAAAGTTTCCATGCAACATAGAGTAGACGACTGGTTCGAAGAACCAGTGCTCAAGCAGAGTGAAAAACGGAATGCATGGAAAACAAAATAACCAAACAATATTCCATTTGCATGCCTTCCCAAGAAATCCACACTCGGTAACCAAGGTTCATTAATTGCATTAACTTCCATCCTCCCGCCTATTTTCCATTGCCACCGACCGCCAAAATTGGTGATCGCCAAAAGAAAACAAACAACCATTCCCATACTTGGTGATACTGCCACGTCAGGTTACATTAGCCATTTGCAACCTCCGCCAAACCTGACAGCATTCCAAGTCCCTCAACCTTATCCCCCTCATAAATGCCATGGAAACCACCGCCCATGACTCGCGACCCTTCATAGGTCCCCCTCCATTCTTATCATTAGTTAAGATAGGTTAGAAACATAGGTTAGATCATAGGGTAAGACATTAGTCTTACTTCCATAGCGCTAGGTGTAGTTAACTCTTAGGAGCATTAAGCTTATAGTTTAGGGCTAGGTTAGATTAGCAATTATTTTAACCAATAGGTTATAGTTTAGGTTAAGATTATTAACCTTAACGAATCTAGTCTAGGTCTCCATAATACGACTAGTCAGTGTTAGAGTCCATACAGGGTAAAACATTCCTGTAAAGAATTCTATTTGGCATCACTAAATTAAGCTTACGGTATAAACATGAACATCTTACCTGGCTTAAGGTCTAGGCCTTCCTGATGTTACGATATCTGAAACCAAATTCCATTTATTATGATCAACCTGAGTTAAACTCTGGGATTGATCATTCAAACTCATTCAGACCTTGTAACTTTCGTAAGGTCAATAAATTTTGTTCATCCTGAATAAGCTTAAAACATTCCTTGGATCAATGCAACTGATCCAAGGCTGAGTCATAAAGATGGATAAATCCACAATTCATCCAGAAATCAAATTGAACTCAAGTGCGAAGAATGAAAGAAACAAAAGAGTCCAAGCATATTCTCGGCTCAGTCAAAGATCTTCAAGAGCAGAGAGGATACAATCCATATCAAGCATGACTTCCAAAACCAAAGGAACATGTCCTTATACAGAAGAAATCATATATCAACACTTGATTGCTCAGGAGAAGGTAACAACAGTTCAGGGTGTTACATGCTTCCCTCCTAAAAGATTCATCGTCCCGATGATTACATCCTTAGATTTACCTTAAGGTCAATTAATTTATTAGTTCACAAAACAAATGACTATTTCCAACTTGAATAATTCCAGAAATCAATGTCATGATACAATTTATTCAACCTGAATAATGTTTGCCTCAAAGCTGGCTTACATCAAGATATGAAAAAGATAAATTCATAATAAATAATTTATTTATTTATTTTTCCATCAACAGATTCCATTCTGTTAAAAAAGAAAGGGATAAGCAATTTTCATCTCTTCCAGATTTTCCCAAGTTGCACTTTCTTCGTTAAACTGGTCCCATTGGACCTTACATTGTTGTATTTCACGATTTCTCAAATGTAATTGGTGAGTTTCCAGCACTCGTGTGGGTTTAACCACAATTATTCCTGGGTCTTGGACCTGTAAGGAATTCCAATTTAAAACATGTGACAAGTCTGAAACGTATTTCTTAAGCAAAGAAATATGGAAAACATCATGCATGTGAGACAAAGCAGGTGGTAATGCTAATTGGTAAGCTACATGATTGATTATTTTGACAATTTTGAAAGGTCCCACATAACGAGGTGACAACTTGGCAGCCTTGCCAAAAGTTATAGAACTCTTTCTGGGTTTAACACGAAGAAAAACCTTTTCACCAAATTCAAACTTTCGATCAACCCGCTTTAGGTCAGCATAGCTCTTCTACCTATTTGTTGCTTCTTTCAATCGTTCACGAATCATCTTAACTTTTTGTTCCATTTCAGTGAGGATTTCTTGTCCAATTACCACTCTATCCTCAATACTATCCCAACTAATAGGGGTTCTACACTTTCTTCCATAAAGTGCCTCAAAAGGTGCCATTTTAAGAAAAGAGTGATATGTGTTGTTATATGCGAACTCAACTAATGGGAGATACTCTTCCCATTTATACTATTGATCCATGCAATACATTTGTAACATATCTTCCAACACACGATTTACTCTCTCGGTTTGTCCATCATTTTCGGATGATATGCATAATCGAAGTTTAGTTTCGTTCAAGAGTTGTATTAAGCATTTTCCAAAATCTTGATGTCATTCTAGGATCCCATCGAGATATAATCAATTTTGGTACTCCATATAACCTGAAAATTTTGTGCACGAATCTTTTTCTAATACTTGGAGAATCATCCTTCATATTTCTAGCGATGAAATGAGCTACCTTTGTTAGTTTGTCTAACAACTACCAAGATAACATCATGTTTATTTCTCTGCGGTATGCTATGGGGATATAATAGACCAGCCAGAGTGCAAGTGTTCCGCCTTAAGCCACCGACATTCAAGACAATGAGTCACAAATTCAATAACATCCTTTTTCACCTTTCCGTAGTATTGCTATTTTAGATCAACGAGCATTTTAGTAATACCTGTGTCCAAAAAGGGCGAATTATGAAATTCAACTAACAATTTCTTTCTCAAATCGTTTAGCAAAGGTACATATACCCCTGTTTTCATTACGTAAGATTACTTCATTATCAAAATGAAAACCTTTATACCTTTCATCTTTTGGTTCCGCATCAAGTGTTGCTTTTACTTGCTGAAAGTATATATCAGATTCTGAGGCACTTTTTACCTCATCCTTAAACTGAGTTCTTAATGTTATAAGAGCAGAAATGTGCTTCCTATGACTTAGAGCATCTACTACTCTATTCTCTTTTCCTTTGATGTAACTAATATCAAAATCATATTGAGATAAAAAATCTAACCACCTTCGCTTATCTTGCATTTAGGTTAGGCTGAGTGAAAATATATTTCAGCCCTAAATGATCAGTTTTCAACTCAAAAGGTTTCCCAAGTAAATAGTGTCTCCATACTTGAAGCGCATGAACAATTGCAGCAAGCTCTAAATCATGAGGGGCATAATTCAGCTCATGTAACTTAAGTTTTCTACTTTCATATGCTATGACTTGATCATTTTGTAACAAAACACCTCCAAGGCCTTCCCCAAAAGCATCCGTTACAACAGTAAAGTTTCCATTAGGGTCCGGTACAGCTAATATAGGTGCTGAAGTCAACTGGCTTTTCAAACTTTTAAAAGCAGTTTCACACTTATCATTCCAAATAAATTTCTTATCCTTCTTCTGCAATGAAGTTATTGGTGCAGCCACTTTAGAAAAATCCTTAACAAATTTTCTATAATAACCAGCAAGGCCCATGAAGCTTCTTACTTCATGTACATTCTTTGGTGCAGGCCACTCGGTTATTGCCACTATTTTTGAAGGATCTACTGCAATTCCTTCTTTACTAATGACATGACCCAAATAGTGAACTTCAGTATCAAAGAAAGAACATTTGGATAACTTACCGTATAACTTTATTTTTCTCAAAATTTCCAAAACTATCTTCAATTGCTCATTGTGCTCTTCAACGCTTTTAGAATATATGAGAATATCATCCAAGAATACAAGCACAAACTTGTCCAAATATTCTTGAAAGATATTATTCATTAAGTTCATAAAATCTGCTTTGGTGCATTAGTTAATCCAAAGGGTAGAACCGTGAACTCATAATGTCCGTACCTGGTTCGGAAAGTTGTTTTATGAATATCTTCTTCTTTAATCCTTAATTGATGATAACCAGATCGAAGATCTATCTTGGAATAAACCGCTGCTCCACGCATCTGATCAAATAGATCGTCAATTCTTGGAAGTGGGTATCTGTTCTTAATTGTTGCTTTGTTTAACATCCGATAATCAATACACAGTCTAAGTGTTCCATCTTTCTTTTTTACAAATATTATTAGCGCTCCCAAGGTGAAACACTTGGTCTAATCAAACCCTTAGACAAAAGCTCTTGCAATTGTGCCTTAAGCTCGACTAACTCTATAGTAGTCATCCGATAAGGTTCCTTAGAAATAGGTTCCGTCCCTGGTTTGATTTCAATGGTGAAGTCAAATTCCCTTTTGGGTGGTAAACCTGGTAATTCCTCCGGAAATACATCCTTGAAACTTTGCAACAGTGGGTAACGTTTCATGGAATCACCGTCTTCTTCTGCAAATTCAGATATCTTTACTACATATAAGGTACATCCTTTGTTTTTAGCCTTTTTAAGTTGCATAGCTGACAGTTTCCTAACTGAAATTTTCCGTTTCACACCTTGAATCTCTATTGTTTTCAGCCAATCATCTAAACATCTTATATTCTTTTCAAAGCAGTCTACTTTTGCTTTATGGTCAGCTAACCAATTGACGCCGATGACAACGTCATAGGATCCCAAAGGTGCAACATAGAGGTCAACTTCCGTGGAAAAGTTAGGTAAGTCAAGGACTGCCCCAAAAAGACACATACTCACTGTATGAACAAAGTTATTACCATACTGTACAGTCCAAGATTTATCCATTTTTTCAAATTTTATTTTAAGTTTAGAAGCAAGTTTACTAGAAATAAAACATTCAGTAGCTCCTGTATCAAAAAGAATAGTGACAGGTATGCCAAATAACTTACCCGGAACTTCTATAGGTGTCACTTGCTTTTCAGCTTGCTTGTCTGCTACTGCAACATGTATCTTATGCTGCTGATTACGATCATCCTTCTTCAAAGGGCACTGATTTGTGTAGTGGTCTTTGCCACAATTATAGCAGCCTCCTACAGGTCCCTTTTTAGGCTCAAAATTACTTCCAGCCTTAAAATTATCACGTTTTCCTCCATAGGGCTTCTGCCCATTGTTATAATTCTTGGCAAAACTATCCCTTACATTTCCAGCAGGCTTATTCGCTGTCATTTTCTTATTATTATCCACTTGAAACTTACTTTTGTTTCCAAAATTTTTCATGGCCCCTTTTTGGGTGAAAGTGAAGTTGAAGAATGGTTTGCAATCTTCTTCGCACTTTTCTTTATGAGCAGAAATAACCTTTAATTTCCGTTCTTGCCTTATGGATTTTTCAACAACCCCTTCCATAGTGATTGGGCAGTGAACATCGACCTCTTCTCCTATCATAGGATTTAGTCCCATGATGAATTTCCGTATTCTCGAACTTCTAGTCAGGTTTGATACTTTGTAGTACGTACTTGAGGAGTTTCGTAAACCGCTCCCAAGATTCGATCACGATTAGCTTTCCTTGAATTAAGTTCTGGAATTCTGTCATTTTCTTATCATAGAAAAGTTGTGGCAGCCAACGTTGCCTAAAATAGACTTTAAATTGATCCCAAGTGATATTGGTCTCATCAATATTTAGCTCAGCTTTATGGCTGTCTTACCATGAAGATGCTTCGTGGGAAAGCTGATAGGCTCCCCAAATAGCTTTGGTTTCCTCTGAGAAGTTTCTTATTGCAAAGTACTTCTCCATCTCATTGAGCCAGTTCTCAGCTCCATCTCCTAATGTGGTGCCATCATACTTAGGTGGACTTATCCTTTTTATATCATTAGTGAGTTCCGCTACCAACCTGGCCCTTTTGTTTTCTAGTTAGACAGGTACATTTCCAGTGTTATTACCAACACCCATATCGGGGTTGTCCTCAGGAGGTAGCTGATTGTTGTTACCAGCTTCATCATCCTCCTCATTTCCCATTACTTCCTATTCAAGTACATCCAAATGATCTCTTGTGTCCAATAGGGAAGCAAGGATCTCATCAAGTTTTTGGGTTGTTGCTACCCCTTCCTCTGGTGGAGCATTATTCGCAACATTCCCCCTTGTTCTAACCGTTTTCTGTTAAAATAAAATTCAGGTTTTTATCAAATTATGGACACAATAGGTCCAAGAGCTACAACCTTCAGCTCTGATACCAAGATGTAACATTCCCATTTTAGTACATTAGAACAAGATTTTTTTTTTGATAAGTGCTTCCTAGTTCTAAATACATAATTTAGAACTCACAGATCATAACAATCATTCTTATAACAGATAACCATATGCAGCTATAATGACTTGGTGTACCACCGATCTATTCATTCCATGACTCGGTGATCTACCGATATTTTCATGAGTATCATAGAGTTGGCATTTTTATTTTAACACTTCACTCTTGCGGTTCTCTTCCCTAATTTGGTATTTCAGAATTCTCTGTCCAAGGAAACTATCTGAATAATTGCTACCATTATTCATCGGAATCACGTCCCTTAGACTAGGTGACATAGGACAATGCAATCAGCAGCTTACGATACTTTGGCCAAAGATTTGAAACATATTGTTCATGTCTCATATTCCTTGATGGCATACTCGTCAATCGGGAATACGTCCTTCACCCCACTCCGATGTTATATAGAATGTCTTTTACTGACTTCTGTTAGCCTCCCTGTCCCAAGTCATTCACTAAGGATCGGTTAATAACATAACACACGTTATAAGGATGCTCTTGAAGACTAGGGGTAAGCTGACATACTGGGCCAACCACTGTTAACCCCGTGTGTCAAGGTACCCCGAGTCTAAAAGGGCAGCCTCATAACATGACTATGGTCCTAACCAGTCCCAGAGGAAAAACTTGTTTGAGTTTCAGGTGTAAATCTTAACGATCAATGCAAAAGGGTGTTGCCATATGTCACCTGCATTGTTGTATCCTCGAGAAGATCCTAATCTTCTTGAAGGTACAACCCTGCAGTTGACATGTGTCAACATCCTACAAAACTACCTCGGAAATATTTACATAACTTCAAGAAGTTACTTAAGTTGAGTTGAAATTGAATTAAAGACCCTCCTAACTGGGTAGTCTTTTCCCAACCCTGGGTTCCACACCTTTGAGTTGCCTTACGTAATTAAGTTCAATTTCACTGAGAGAAGTTTAAAGAGATTTGAGACCTCGTCAAGGTGTCCATCGGTTCCTAATAATATTATTCCTCATAATTGGGCAATAGCCCTAAGTCCTCTCATAAGGAAGCTAACTAAACCCGTAAGGGTTTATATCAACTCCGAAGACTGAAATATATCTTACTTATTGTTATTAAGACATGGTGATTTAAAACCATCAATTACGTTGTCTTGACTTAGATCATGGATAGGGAGTAATAGATTACTCTTCCTGTTATAGCTACATATTAGGGTGTAGTTTAATCTTAACTTCCCAAAAGGCAGTGGACTAATTTCCAATTTAGCCTTATTCATAATATAAAAGAATTTACTATTCATTCATGAAGTATTTGGTCACATAATTTTTACAAGGCCTACTTAGGGAATCCAACTAGCTCCCATGGTATACAATAATAAAAATGCACTCACATTCATTCTGACGTAAGAAGTTTAATTCAACAACTAAAAATGCAGCCACATAAGTAACAATTTCCCCTTTTCATTTATTTCCAAGCCATACAATTACAAATTAATTACTTCGGCATATTTGATACAATACACAACAGTAAAAGAATAACTTTCTTCCTATAGTATAATTAGAGAAATCAAGTTGGAATTCATCGTAAAAACCAAATTTAACAATCTGAGCATCATATCGATCTGCGTGCCTTTACCACTTACAATGGCCATCTGTAAAATTGCTAGCATAGGTCGGTTCAAGTGAATCGAGCATGATAAGTGTTTCACTCGAATGTTTCGTTCCTTTTAGAAACAGATAAGGGTCAGGCTAGGAGGAATACCCTGTAGAATGTCGAGATGATGTGCGCGTATCGTAGAGAAAGATCAGCCGATCAGAAGCACTCCTTTTTGTCTTGGAAGGACTACACTGCAAATAAGAACACAAGACCACAAGATTTTAATTAGACAATAAATGAGGAAACGCTTGCTTGGGCCGAAATATAAAACTTCCTTTCGAAGGTGGTCAGTTCCCCTGCTAATATGAATTAACACAAAAGACTATAAGATATCAATTAAATTGCTTTGTTGAACTGGGTAGGGGAAAGGCTGGTTATTGGTTATAGTCAGTATAACCGATGCCGGTTACTGATAACCGATGGCGGTTACTGATGACCGATATCGGTAGAGTCTAGGATCTGAAGGTTAGTTGTTTTGTGGGGTGGTGGTGTTATTTGGTAGTTGTGTTATTTGTAGGGCTGTATATAGGTGATATTAGGAAATAGGGTGATGAGAGGTAGATGAATGACAGTTAGATGCAATGACACGTTGGGTAGTGGATCCAAGAATGGATTTGTGGGGACTTATGATTCAAAAAGTTGAAGAAATGTTATTAAAGAGGACATGCAAGATGTAACTTACTGATTATTCACGGAGATGCAGGTCCAAGAGCTCTGATGGCAAAGGCAGAACTGAGGTAGGATGGTCTGGCACACAGCAGATCAAATCAGCTGAGTATCACAGGGCTCTGGTATCCAGTTGCAGTCCTTGGCTTACTCTCCTTGTCTCTTCACTTGTCTCTGCTCAGTCAAGTAAAGATCCGGGTTCTCTTGATCGCTCCTGATGCTCTTTCTTGATTCAAAGAATCCTTTTCTCTGACCCAAAAATGAAATTCCGATCCTCTGTTTTTTGTTTGGGGAGCCCATTTACAGGGAACTGATGGCGGTTAGATAACCGATGGCAGTCGAGTAGGAACCGGCATCGGTAAGGAAAAAGTAGGCCATTTTTAGTAAAATCGCCCACCTTCCCTGCTTTTCTCCCGAGAGATTAGTTGCGGGCTTGGTCAAGTGATTAGAAGGTCGGTTTTAGGTGTGAGAAAGGGGTCCTTAGTCATGGGTGTAGGTGTAGACCAAGTTTTAGGTTTTAATTAGGTTAGTTTAGGATTAGGGCTAGGTCATGATGAGGTGGCAAAATGAGGTGGTAGGTGAGGTGATGGGGATTTATCAATTACAAGGTAATTAATAAATAATTGTGTAAGGTTTAGGTAATGAGGTTAGGTTGCGAAATGGGATGCGGGTCACAAGGGGTCGTAAGACACGAATTTGGTGTCTACATTAGCCCCTTATTGTCGTGTAGCTTGTGTTGTAAAGTCATATGACAATAATATGAAGTGGTTTCTCCTGTTAAGGATATAGGTAATCCCCCTCAAATCTAGCACAGATTGAGCGAACGGGAAATCAGGGATAGGGTTGATAAAGGGTAAATGTTGTAGAGAGGATGGTAAGGTGGTGGGGTAGGTCCAAGGAAGCAGACGCATGTTGAAATGCAATCGTACGACTAGGGTACATGATTTGACGAGCAAACCAGCAGTGCATAGGCAAAGGTCGATAGTTTATCCAAACAAGGGTGATATAATCCTGGTATCCAAGGCATAGGAAGTAGCTCCAGGGTATATAACAGGTAAGGTACAGGAACGTTTAGGCATGTTCGGCAGTACCAAATGGTTGGTTTGGTTGAGATAAACGTCACGGTCTAGGTCTAGGCAAAGTTGGTCGACAGATCAAGTCAAGGACCCTAATCATGCTAAAACACAAACAGGTGAGCTCGATTGAACAAAAAACTACAGGATGGGTGGATAAAAGTGTATGGTGTTGATTTTAGGTAAGGTATTGAGGTGGTACGGCCATGGGTCGGGCCAGGTTGTTGGGTTGCGGCCTTGGCTCGGGCCGGGGGGGTAGGTTGAGGCTTTGGGTCGGGCCAAATGGTTAGGGTGAGGCCGTGGGTCGGGCCGAATAGGTAGGTTGAGGCCTTGGGGCGGGCCGAATAGGTAGGTTGAGGCCTTGGGTTGGGCCGAATAGGTAGGTTGAGGCCTTAGGTCGGCCGGTTAGGTAGGTTGAGGCCTTAGGTCGGGCCGGTTAGGTAGGTCGAGGCCTTGGGTCGGGCTGGTTAGGTAGGTCGAGGCCTTGGGTCGGGCCGGTTAGGTAGGTTGAGGCCTTGGGGTGGGCTGAATAGGTAGGTTGAGGCCTTGGGTCGGGCCGAATAGGTAGGTTGAGGCCTTGGGTCGGGCCGGTTAGGTAGGTTGAGGCCTTGGGTCGGGCCGGTTAGGTAGGTTGAGGCCTTGGGTCGGGCCGGTTAGGTAGGTTGAGGCCTTGGGGCAGGCCGAATAGGTAGGTTGAGGCCTTGGGACGGGCCGAATAGGTAGGCCGAGGCCTTGGGTCGGGCCGAATAGGTAGGTTGAGGCCTTGGGGCGGGCCGAATAGGTAGGTTGAGGCCTTGGGGCGGGCCGAATAGGTAGGTTAAGTCCTTGGGTCGGGCCGAATAGGTAGGTTGAGGCCTTGGGGCGGGCCGAATAGGTAGGTTGAGGCCTTGGGTCGGGCTGAATAGGTAAACAAATGGTGTTCAGCAAAGGTGGATATAGGCGATATGTGGTTAAAAAGGGGCAAATGGTAAATAAGGGCAAAAATTGGGGAAAGTTGGAAGAAAAACCGATGTCGATTCTACATGACCGATATCGGTTAAGGGACCGATACCGGTTCATTAGGGCAAAATGAAACCGATATCGGTTAAGGGCGAAAAACCTATAAAAAGAAAAATACGGCTTGTCATTGTCACTTTTGTTATTTGAAAACCAAATTGATTTGTCTGACGTGGAGAGTTGAGATTGGAGGTTTTATTGAGTGAGGTGGAGCTATTTTTCTGGAGGAGTGAGTTGTTTGCGGGCCCGAGTGAGGAGGAGGCAGCAGTTGATTGGCCGGGGACCGAGCAGATCAGAATTGGAGCTATGGCACAGGCAGGAGGAGCAGGAGGGGCTGGACCAGCTGGACCACTACCACCCATCCATCCACCGCGACGATGTGTCGTTGTTCGGTAGGTTCGAAACTCTTGATTTTGTGCATTTGAATGGTATTAAGCTAAATTGGGGGTTTGGGTAGGAATTTACATGTTTTAGGAAATAATGAGTAAATGGACGTAATTTGAAAAACGAAGAGGATAGATGGGTAAAATAGGGTAAGGCGGCTGGGTGGGTAGGTTTTTAGGGTGATTGGGTGGGTAGATAAGTAGAAAAATGCAAAAATGTGGGTTGGGGGCCGCATGGGGTTTGGCTCCGGTAAAATACAATGACCGATGTCGGTTGCTTGCAACGGCCGCATCGGTCGCATGAAATTGTGTGGACAGTGGTGCGTTGGGATAGACCAGCGTTGGGTTGGGTTTGTGTGGGTTTGTTTTGGGGTTGGGTGGGTTTGGGTTTGGGTTGGGCTTGTTTTGTGTTGGTGTGTTTTGGGATGTGGGTGGGGTGGGTTTGTTTTGTTTTGGGGTTGGGTGGGTTTGGGTTTGGGCTGGGCTTGTTTTGTGTTGGTGTGTTTTGGGGTGTGGGTGGGGTGGGTTTGTTTTGGGTGGGTTTGGGTTTGGGTTGGGCTTGTTTTGTGGGTGGTGTGTTTTGGGGTGTGGGTGGGGTTTGTTTTGGGTGGGGTGGGTTTGGTTTTGGGTTGGTTTGGGTGGGTTGAGTTGTGAGTAGAGATGGGATTTGTATGGGTTGGGGTTGGGTGGGTTTTGGGTTGGGTGGTTGAAGGTAGGTTGCTAGAGGGGGGTGGTAGAGAGTTGGGGTGTGGTCGGGGGGATAAAAGGGGGTTTAGAGGGTAAAGTAGATGTTGTGATAAAGAGTAGGTCTAAGGATGTGGGTTGGTTTTGCAGGCACGTCAGCAGTTGACGATGCGGGATAGGATGCCCCCGCTGTTGGTGCGGATGCGGCCACACGTATCTGCGGCTCATTGGGCGATCATGCGCGAGGTGGGACTCTGGAGTCCAGCGATACAGAGCTATTGATAGAGATCACAGCCTGATGGTTGCCCTCATCAAGAGATGGGATCCGGTGACCAATGTGTTCCATCTCCGACCGGAGAGATGACCATCACATTGGAGGATGTGTATCGCATCCTTCGACTGCCAATCGAGGGAGGGTAGTCTTCCGGTAGATTCGAGAGACAACGATGGGCAGATCCCGCAGTTTTTGGAGATGCAGCCGCATGACTTACCTATCACAGCGTGAGTATCGGGTATGGTGACATGTACCGTGCGCACCGACACGAGACATGGCTGGCTGTGCTGATGATGATTGGGATCACCCGCTTCACCCTCCCGCACTCGAGAGGATGCCGCTTTCCACGAGAATTGATGGGGGTGTTTCTTGAGATGGTGGAGGAGCATACTTGCTATGCGTGGGCACCAGTGTATCTGGTGCAGCTATACAGAGAGCTTTGGGGTTATCGCCGGATGCGGCGATTTGGTATTTGTTCAACCTTTTTACTTCACTGTTGGGCATATGAGCACATCATATGCATCAAACCAGTAGGGCTGCCCCAGAGCCAAGGCCATAGGTTATATACAGATACGGCTTTCAGAGGTGGTTGGGAGTCGTGGGGCAGCCACGAGCAGTGCTTGCGGGGAGAGACGTTGCCTACTACAGGCATTTATTAGAGGGCCTGACAGCGGTAGATATTGTATGGAGACCTTACAGAGGTCATCACCCTTGTGGAGGAGCCCGCTTACGCTTGTGTCGATCCAAGTACACATTCCGGATAGCAGGACGGAGGTCGGGAGAGTACGATAGGATACCCTGAGAGAGGCACGCAGCATATGGGGCTGCGACAGGACGAGCCACCTCCCTTCCCTCAGTACAGGAGGGATGATGTAGAGGCCCCACTACCTGCACCACAGCCCTTGGATCCAGATTGGGTTGCTGAGAGGCCAGCAGATGACACAGTAGATGATGCTGGTTGTACAGGAGCATACATGGTGTGGTGGGCTGGTCAGAGAGCGGCGAGGGTAGCACAGCCCGCACAGCCAGACTTGGCAGCTGTGACGGCAGAGAGAGATCAGCTCAGGGGTCAGGTGCAGCTCTTACAGGGGCAGCTTGCTGCTGCACAGGCACAGATAGGGGTCTTACAGGGCAAGCAGTAGCCCCTGAGCTCGTGCAGCACGAGCACAGACAAAGCACCACCACCACCAAAGGCCACAAATGCCATAGGTGCAGTGCACAGTGCAGGCAATAGTACTAGCAGCAAAGCAGATAGGTACCGAACCACCGCGGCCATAGGCACCAAGAAATGCAAGCACCAAGCACGTGCTCGAGGCATTAGTATTAGGTGCCAGGGGACCAGCCCCAGCTCCTTCAGTGGCTCGAGAGTGCTATATGGAGGTTAGAGCGGAGGCCCGATACTATCAGGATATTCTTGATGGTACCGGAGTTGAGTATCAGCCTTATGCAGCTCATAGAGCAGAGACCTCTCACAGCCAGAGATCTCAGGGAGGTGCAGCCACAGCCGGTGTGTCTGTGATAGGCAGGAGGCGAGAGGCACCACAGGGACCAGCGGGGAGAGGTGCTGAGGGCGGTGGGGAGAGCTGAGGGAGCCCGGCATGGTTTTTGTATTTGTATATTGGATATGGGCACCGGTCTGCGAACCGGTTATGTTTATAGAGGCCTGCGTGCCTACATATTACTCATTTATTCATTCATTCATTTATTGTATACCGGCCTGCGAGCCGAGTACGGGTTGTACAGTTGGTACCGGCCTGCGAGCCGAGTATATTTTTGATATGAGGGACCGGCCTGTGAGCCGAGTCGAGGTTATTGACCTTTATTGCGGCCTACGTGCCGGCTTTGTTGGATGATGAGATCACAGAGGCCCCGATGCAGGGCACATTGTATATTTGAAACTTGTATATATATATATAGATGATGTTTTGATCCACATGTTGTGTTCAAAATGTTTTTAAGTATTTTGTCGATGGTTTATGATATAGAATGTATGATGAGTTTAATTGACATGTTGATATATGGATGATGTGTTATATGATGAAATGTTGCATGTTTTGGTGCTGGTTTTGGGACATTGTTATATATGTATCTGATGAGTTGGATCCAAATGATGTATAGATAGATAGTTTTTTGTTTTGTTTTGGTATCCTTAGTTGATGACTTGTTTGTTTTTGTAAAATAGATGATGTTAATGAAATTGTAATGATATGTGTGGTGGATGGACAAATATGGATAATGGTGATGAGATGCAGGAAAAGAGGCGGGCGCGACAAAAATTAGGTAAAAACGAAGAAAAGAACCATGTTTCAAAAAGGCAGGTGTATAACCGATATCGGTTAGATAACCGATGGCGGTAGTTAGTAGACCGATATCGGTTACATAACCGATACCGGTTATTTAGGTATGAGCTTTTCTAAAAATAGAAAAGCTAGGGTGGCAACTTAAGTTCTAATTTTGAGAGCCATGCAAGAAGTTAAATACGCGAACGCGACGCTTTTTGACGACTGAGACAGGTAATTGCATGAGAAATTTGAGTGATAAGGAGAAAAGAGACAGGGAAAGTGAATGTGTTCTGAGATTCAGAAGGCAGAAAGGTGAATTTGAAAAGGGTGGTGATCATGGCAGAATGAGGAGAAGCATCCAGCAGGCAGGGACGAGAGGGAAGACAAGGGCCACCTCAAGCTGCTGCAACTCCAGAGGTAAACGTTTTGGTTGTGATTTGATTTCTGCATGTTTTGTGAATAAGATGGGGGAGAGTATGTGGGTAGATATGAGAAAGAAAAGATGATAACAAGGGTTATAAATGAGGTGAGTGTTACGTGGTAGGTAATCAAGGGTTTCGGGTATGTCTGTGTATACAGAGAGGAATAAACGAGCAATTTATTGTCGTAGGTGGTTGTTTAGGCAAGGTGTATGAAAGTAACAGTGACCGATATCGGTTAGGGATAACCGGTATCGGTTACTCAACCGGTACCGGTTAGCTGTAAACGATACCGGTTGCTGTAGGAATTTCCAGAATTTGAGAAAAAACCCGGGGATTTGAGGAATTGAATGGTTGTTTGTTATTTGGATGTATGCAGGCAGAGGCAGGGTTGAGGATGAATGATAGTGTACCAGCGCTGTTGTCACGAATCCGAGCGGATGTAACACCAGCTGAATGGACATTGATAAATCGTTTGGGGTTAAGTGGAATCCGCTATTATTCACGAATCGCACGTAACCATGCTATGTTACAGGCGTTGATTGAGAGATGGAATCCTGAGACAAATACCTTCTATCTGCCAACAGGGAGATGACAGTAACATTGGAAGATGTGTTTCATATTTTGAGACTCCCTATTACAGGAGAACCAGTATATCAGGCATTACCTAGCACGGCGCGGGGAGCGATAACAACAGTATTTGGTCCATACGCACGAGATTTGACACAACGAGGTTTATCATTTACGTATGGGATAATGTATGCAGCACATCCTGAGGAGACAAGGTTAGCAGTAATATTAATGATAGCGGTAGGGTATTATGCATTATCGAGGCGTAAGGGGAATATTTCCAAAGGCATTGATGTGTGTTATCCGGGAGATGATAGAAAGGAACGTGACTTTTGCATGGGCACCTGCATATTTGGCGGAGCTATACAGGGGTCTATGGGCTTGTAGGCGAAATCACAGGACGACGCTGGATTGTTCATACTTATTACACTGTTGGGCCTATGAGCACATTGTTTGTGTGTGACCAATAGGCCGATCCATCCAAATCCAAGAGAAACCGGAGTACGAGAGGTTGGGATTCGGATGATGGGTCCGCAGACAGAACAAGAGGCAAGATCTCGTGCCGTGACAGTGACATTGAGTATTACAGTGGTATGGGAGAGGGTGATGATTGCTGATATCTCGTGGCGGCCTTACAGAACTATATGGTAACAGAGAATATAGCCGAGGAGTTGAGGGGTGTAGAGCGATTGAGGTGGATCGCAGGCACGTGCCAGTGAGTATGAGAGGATTCCTCTAGATCACGTGCGGCGACAATTGGGATTGGTGCAAGACATACCCCAGTTTATAGACCCTATATGAGGATCGATGCGGGCAAAGATTTCTCACCTCCCCCCAACACCTCCAGAAGGGCCTGAAGAGGTAGCCGCCGATCGCAGGGTAATGGATGCAGGAATGACAGAGGCCTATAGATTATGGTGGGTAGCAGAATCGCGAGGTGTACGTGATCGTCCTAACATAGCGGTGATTATAGCAATAGAGAGGGATCGCTTGCAGTGTTTGGTTAATGACTCCAAACGTAGGTGAATGAGACAAGAGGATTATTAGCGGTTGCATGAGTCACGGGGCAGAGAGACTAGATGCTGGATTCCTCCATGTGAGAGGGCGTATTCATATGTTACAGGAGAGATTGGCAGATCAGTGGGTGGTACCAATAGCCGTGGTACCCTTGAGGACAGAGAGGCCTGGTGAAAGGCGTCGACGATCACGATCATCACCTAGTTCGGTATGAGGTGTGAGGGTCTAAATAAATGTTAGCAAGGTATAAGAATAAATAAGAGTACCGACCTGCGTGTCGATGATAGAGAAGATGTATTTGTTTAACATCTAAATAAAACGAGATATGTATGTTGATTTGAGTTATAATAATAAGAATGTTTTCGTTTTGACTTTCTGTGTTTTGAAAAAGGATAAAGAGGAATGTGATAAAATAGAAATACACAAAAATATTTATATTTACCACACATGATAGGTTATGGTAGGGGATGGTCGACCTAACCTTGGGAGACCCCATGTCTCCTAAGTGCTGCCTACATAGCCCATTGCACAAAGCAAGGAAGGGCCTCAGACCGATGTAGTTCTCCCTTAGGATCAGGGAGAGGCGAATTCAGGCAATTTGGTACGGTTTAGGCAATTGGTTGGTTGGTAAGAATATTGATATTAATATTGGTAAGGTAAGGTTGTTGGTGTCGGTAATGAATTGGTGATGTTGTAAAAGGTATAAGGGAAGTGAAAGTTAGCCTACCCAAGTAGAAGGGAACCATGTCCTGATTAAGATCAACACACAATCCTAGATGTGAGGCAAAGCGGAAAGAGTGCTCCGTAGGTGAAAAGAGCTAAACAAACCACACAACGTAGAATGAGCTTGAAGCCCTAGGTACCGTGCATAGACGAGAAGTCAATAGGTGAAAAGAGTTGTATGATCACAATATATCGGGTGTACGTTACGTCCCTTGAGTTGAAACAAATGGTGAGGTGAGGTGGATGATATAGCTGAGGTACAGAGAACTTGTTACAAAGTGAGTGTTCTGACGAAAGAGAACCTACCCTAAATAGACAAGTCCATGACCCAAAAAGTTCTTTTGAATGAGGATTTTATTTGACTGAATATAGACTGATCGATGCGGGAAGTCTACAAGGGATATTGATTGTACTATTCTTGAGGTCTTCACAAAGTTGATCCATGCGAGAAGCTTCTGATAAAGGTTGACTGTGTATAGCTGTCCTTCGAGGGAGCAGTCTATTTATAGTAGCAGATATGATTTTAGTGCATAGCTGTCCTTCGGGGGAGCAGTCTATATAGAATAGCAGCAATAATTTGGCATATAGCTGTCCTTCGAGGGAACAGTCTATATATAATTTAGATAGCTAGATGTTCTTTTGGCGTGAAGCATCTAGTTTGGTAGGAAGTTTGACTCAAGAAAATCCCATAAGAAGGTGGTATTTTAATACTTTGAAGTCATGGACTAGACTAAAAAGGGGAAGGCATCGTTTGAGGGGAGGTGAGAAGTGAGCTTGATTTTATTTGGAGATGTAGGAAACAAAATGTATGTAGCGGTAAATGAGCTCAAGGGACGAGCAGTAGGTAGATAAGAAGTGATATAACACTAAATTCAACAGTAGAATGGTCGAAGATGCAAGGAATTAAGGGGCTCAGGCTCAGGTTTACCATTAAGTGAAGCTAAACGATAAGTGCCTGATCCATAAGTGTGAGTGATTATATAAGGCCCAATCCAATTGGGAGCAAATTTTCCACGTTTGCTCTTTTCTAGTTTGGTTACATGTTGATTCTCTTTGAGGACAAGATCACCAACCTTAAAGGTACGCTCATGAAGTCGCTTATCATAAGCACGCTTGATGCGTTTTTGATAGATTTGAAGGTGATCGAGAGCTGTAAGACGACGCTCGTCAAGAAGCTCCAATTGGGCTAACCGCTCTTGGCGGAAATCATCGTTGGTGAGAATATCCTGAAGAGATATTCTAAGGGAGGGTATTTGTACTTCGAGAGGCAGGACAGCCTCGGTACCATATACCAAAGAAAAAGGTGTGGCATTAGTGGAGGTACGAATGCTAGTACGATAAGCCCAAAGGGCAAAGGGAATGTGATCGTGCCAATTTCTTCCGATTCATTGACAACTTTCATGAGGATTTTGGTTAGGGTTTTATTAGAAGATTCAGCCTGACCATTGGCCTGTGGATAGTAAGGCGATGAGAAACTAAGTTTGATACCAAAGTTGTCACAAAGGTCTTGTAACAACTTGTTTTTAAAAGATTTACCATTATCTGTTATTAGGCGATGAGGAATACCAAAACGATAGATAATGTGATGGTTAATGAATTCGACAATTTTTTCCTTTTTGATTGAAACGAGTGGAATGGCCTCCACCCATTTTGTGTAATATTCGGTGGCTGTGATTATCCATCGGTGACGTTGTGAAGAGGACAGGTGAATCTCACCAATAAGGTCTAAACCCCATTGTGAGAAATGCCAAAGATCTCGTGCGACCTGCAGCAGATGGCTAGGAGTATGTTGAAGGTTAGCATGTTGTTGACACATAACACAACGCTTAACATATTTGTAGCAGTCGTTATTGAGAGTAGGCCAATAATAACCTAGGCGAAGGATTCGTTTAGCCATGGCAAGGCCACTAAAATGTCCACCAAAATCCCATCATGGACTTGTTGGATGGTATAGGTGACCTCCGCGCCGGTTAGACAGCGAAGGAGGATACCATCAAAGCCACGTTTATAGAGGAGTCCCCCCATGACAACATAACGTGAAACACTTTTAAGAAAAGCACGTTTGCCGTTACTAGTAAGGTCAGGTGGGAGAACAGAGATTGTAAGATAGTCGTGAAATTGGTGGTACTAGGTATCCTGCGAATTAGTAGACACAGTATTTATCATACAAACTACCGGGGTTGAGTAGGATGGGGCAAAAAGTTGTTGGACCATGACGAATAATTCAGAGTCAGTTGATGAAGCTGGAATTTGCGAGGCTAAGCAAGCCATAGTATCCGCAAATTTGTTAGTGGAGCGGGGAATGGTTTGGATAGAATAGTGAGTAAATAAGGCTAGAAGTGAGTCCACGTAGTATTTGTACTTTTGAAGTTCCTCATTTTTACATTGGTAGATGCCCATAACTTGATTGACTACCAATTGAGAGTCGCCAAAAATATTGATAGATTTGATACCTAAGTGTATCGCAACTTGGAGACCCAGAACAAGGGCCTCGTATTCCGCTGTATTATTAGTGCAGGGGAAATCAAGCCGGAATGAAAGAGGCATAGGTTCAGCATCAAGAGGGATGAGAACAACGCCGGCTCCTCTATCGCGGCTGGCATTTAGATCCATCGAAGAAGAGGGTCATTTGATACGACTCTTCCCCGAGTGAAAGAGTGGCGATGAGTTCGTCAGGGAAATTAAAATTGGTGAATTGTTCCCCAGGTAAAGGGGCCTCCGCAAGTTGGTCTGCAAGAGTTTGTCCTTTGATTGACTTCTGTTGTATAAACTCAAGGTCGAGGTCGGCGAGGAGCATAAGCCATCGAGTGATGCGTTGGTTTAGATGTGGTTTGGCGTACATATAATGAATGGGGTCCGTGTTGGTGATGACAAAAGTTTTGTGATTCAGGAGGTAATGTCGGAGTTTGGTGGCTACGAATGATAGGGCTAGGCACAATTTTTCTACATGTGTATACCTAGTCTCGTAATCCACGAGGGTACGACTTATATAATAAACGGCCTGTTCTCGACGTGCCGAGTCCCGATGTGCGAGCATAGCTCCTATAGCATGGTCAGTGGCAGAAAGATAAAGGTAGAAAGGGTGGTCGTCTTGGGGTGGGATAAGCACGGGTGGCTGCAAGAGATAGGATTTGAGAGCTTCGAAGGCTTGGTGACACTCCTCACTCCATTGAAAGGCAACGTCTTTTTTAAGAAGGTGATGAAAAGGGTGACATCGATCCGAGAGTTGGGAGATGAAACGCCGGATGGATTGAAGTTTACCCTGCAAACTACGCAATTGTTTGAGGTTTTTGGGTGGGGGCATTTCTAGGATAGCTTTTACTTTAGATGGATCGACCTTAATGCCACGCAAAGAGACGATAAAGCCAAGAAGTTTTCCCGAAAGAACACCAAAGACACATTTCTTTGGTTGAAGACGAACAGAATATTGCAACAGGCGATCGAAAATAATGGTTAAAACATCGAGATGTTCACTGCGATGTTTAGATTTGCCCAGAAGATCATCGACATAATCCTCAAGGATAGTGTGCATAATGTCATGAAAAATGTAAGTCATAGCCCACTGATAGGTAGCACCAGCATTCTTAAGGCCAAACGGCATGAAACGATAATAGAAGGTTCCCCAAGGAGTTATGAAGGTAGTTTTGTGTTGATCGGCAGGGGCAACCAAAATTTGGTTGTATCCTGAAAAGCCATCCATGAGAGAAAGCATTTCATGACCCGCAGTGAGATCAACAAGTTGATCAATACTTGGGAGGGGGAAGTCATCCTTGGGGCAAGCAAGGTTAAGGTCTCGGAAATCCGTGCATATCCGAAGTCCCCCCGTCACTTTAGTGACAGGTACAATGTTAGAAATCCATTGAGGATAGTCAATAGGCAAGATGAAGGAAACAGAAAGAAGTCATTGAAGCTCTTCTTTGACCAAGAGGGCAATGCGTGGATGCATTTTTCTCAGTTTTTGTTTGACTGGTTTGGAATCGGGGTTTAGAGTGATGTTATGGACGGCAATGGTAGGATCAATTCCTGGCATGTCAGCGTAGGACCAAGCGAAAGCTTGGTTGCGGGTACGGAGAAAGGTAGTAAAGGCGGCTTGTTCTGATGTGTTAAGGGATTGTCCGATCTTCACAATGTGAGGATCCTCCTCCGTGTGGATGTTGATTTCTATAGTCGATTCATTCAACATGGTTTGAGTTTCAGATGGTAAGGCGCGTTGAAGATAGGAGTCGTCCGCCCCAAGGTAAGTGAGGATGGAGTCATCATCCTGGCACTCAACAACATTAATCAAAGGCGAATCCTCTTCGATCATGTCTGGATACAGAAGGGGAAGAGAAGATGGGTCCTCATTATCACGTTGATAAGTGAGAGGACCTATGAAGATAGCATTTATGAAAAAAAAAGTTAGGAGGGATAGATTCAGGGTCTATAGATTCTGTGGGTGATGATGGCAAAGTGGGTGATGATGGTTTGGTAGGGGTGATGTCGTCTTCTTCCAGAATATAGCTGACACGAGGTGTCTCCTGTGTAGGTGTTTCAGGAAAACCAAGACCACTGCGATCATTGTGTTTGCGGGTAGTCACGGGAATGAGTGTATGTCGGCCTTGTTCGTAAAGACCAAAACCAAAGCCTTTCCAAGCACAGCGAGTCAAGAAGGTGAGGGCGAAATGACGATTTGTCAAGTATTGAAAATCAGATTGGAAGGGAACCACACCAAGAGGAGGTTCAGGGGTAATGGAGGATGCGTCAACACCCCCATATGTTAGGTTGGTGCGGCAATGGGGTGGTCCGTAAGAGATTACCTCCCCCACGCGACGGTCGTAGGTGGGATGTGCATGTAATTGTTTGTACTCCTGCGGGGTAGGGAAAGAACTAACGTTATATAGGTTGTACTCCCCAGCGTAAGGCGTTGAAAAATATCTACTAAGGGGTCGAGGTTGGGATGTTAGTCATGGGAAGGGAAGTGGTTTTGCGACGGTGGTTTCATCAGTTGAAAGCGTAGGTGCGGTTGAGGTGGATGGTTGAGGTACATTTGAAGAAGATGGTTGGGTTGAGTGAACGGGTGTTTTGATTGGTACAAGCACATCGTTTGGACGGTATAACATATTGCGGAGTTTTAAAGGGGGAATTAGCTTTTACGGTGTAGGATTTCCCCTCGTACTCAAATTTTATGCATCTATGTAATGTCGAGGGAACGCATCCCATGGCCCGGATCCAAGGACGACCCAGCAATATATTATATTGGAACTCTCCCTCAAGGACATAGAAGAGTTCGGGTAAAGTACGTGGTCCTACCCGAATGTTGAGGATCACGGTGCCTAAGGTAGAGGTAATAGCGTCATTAAATGACCGCAACATGATGGGGTTGGCACACATGTAGCTAGAAGGGATATTCATTTGTTGGAAGGATTTTGAAGAGATGATGTTTAGGCTAGCGCCCCCGTCAATCATAACACGACGTACCCGAATGTCCCGGACGTAAGCGGAGATGAAAAGGGCAGGGTCAGGGTCCTCTGTACCAAAGTCAACAATTTCATCTTCAGAGAAACTGACTGCAGCAGCTTGTGGTACAGAGACGGAAGTGGTTGGGGCGGTGGGTTGTTTGGTGAGAGAGGCAACGTGATTGGGTGTCAGAATGGAGGCAACGGGAAGGGTTTCATTAGGTAAGACCTCGATCCCCTGAAGAATTTCAATGAGAGCTTGTCGATGAGATTCAGAAGTCTAAATGAGATCATATAGTGTCATTTTTACGGGTGATTGGTGAAGTCGTTTAATCATGGCTCGATGGGCAGCTCCATTAGAGACGAGGTAAGCGGTCCATGAATAAGCACTTTGGGTGGTGGTGCAATCGGGATGTTGGACGGAGAAGGAGAGGACGCAGGTGTGCTTTCTTTCACTTTCTCATTGTTTTTCTGCCCTCGAGTAGCGAAACTAATCATATTAATCTCGTAGACCTGAGATGAGGAAGATGGTTGGGATAAGTCATGGTCTTCAAGAGGTGGGGTTATAATAATGATAGATCTTGGTGAGGCGGGGATAGATGGTATAGTAGAGGGAATTGAAGCTAAAGGTCTCTCCCTTCGTACGTTGTCTTTCTTAACCTTTCTATCTGGGAGAGGTGACTGACGAAGGATGGTTTTTAAAGCTTTGCATCCCTCCACATCATGTCCTGGTGTGCGGTGATAAGCACAGATTTTAGACTCATCGTAACCTATAGGGCGAGGTTTAGAAGGGTCATAAGGTCTAAGTGGGGGTAGAGAAATGGTCGCATTCTCCACCAACATAGCAAGGATTTTGGCGTAAGATCCTTTGAGTGGGTCAAAATCGAGAGGAGGATGAGGGCATTGGTTGTGCGGGTTTCGTAATGTTTGGGCGTGGTTGGTTCGTACGGGTGGTGGTTTAGCCGAGGGGTGTTGACACGTGGTTTTCACTAAACGTGGTTTCTTTGGCACAGAAGCTATGTTGGATGATGAGGCCACAGATGATGTGGTATCAGAAAACAACCACGGGGAAATAGGAGTGACCGAAAACAAATCTTTTGATGATGGAATTTGTTTAGGGTTGATAGGTGGACAGGATACGCGGGGTGACGGTGTTGTTATACCCTGGGCTTTCTGTATGGGTGCGGAAGGCGTAGGTTGCTTTAAAGAAAATGCAGGAGGTATGATATATTGATGTAAGGTAGAGGGATGGGGTCCCAATATGGAAGGTAGGTGTGACGATGATGGTTTTAGTTGTGATAGAGGTATAGGTTGAGGAGATTGAGTCTGTCTCCTAATGGGGTGGACGGCTTTATTTTTAGATAAATCAAGCCGCTTAGGTGGGTGTGTTAGACTGGGTATGGGTAAGGTCCCAAGCGTAGGGGAAGATTTGGCTAAGTTAATAGAAGTGGACGGGGCATGTGGTAGAGGTGAGGGGGGTGAAGGTGAGAACATGGGCATTTTAAGCTTCTGTAAACACTTCGGGTATATGGTGGAGACATCAGGATCGGTCATTTGCATTTGAGTAGAATATGGCGTACTCAAACATTCCCATAGGACCTGTCTATCTTCTGTGGAATGACAAATCCTCACGTGTGAATAGGAACTTTTGTATGGAAGAAAGGTGGGTTGTGATTCCGGTCCACCGTGGGCGTGATACAGGGGTATATGAGGCACTGTATCAATGGGCGTTAAGAGGTTAACCGGTTGCTGAAAAGATTTAGGTGATGAAGGACTAATAGGTAAGGGGTGTGTTTGAGAGGATCTATCATGTTTAAAGAATGTGGTGATGTTGGTTCAAGAAGTTGTTCGTCTAAGGATGACAAAAGAAGTGGCGAGCCTTCCTCTTGTACAACAAGAATGGTAGAAGGAGACATTTGGGAAATAGATAAATTAGATAACATCCACTCACAGTCTTGCAAGGATGCGGTATAAGAAGGCTCATTTGTGAGAAGGGCACTCTGGGCAGCTAATTCCTTGATGGGTAAAGGAACAGCAAGGATTTCAGTTTGTCTTGATGGCGAGGAAGGGGATTCGGTTTCCTGCGTTAGTGAAGAGGCTTGATTCAAAATTTTCTCGATAGAGGCTTTTGGCTGGGTATCGAAGACTGCATGGATCTCATGAACACTCTCCTCGGCTAAGATATCCTGGTTTGTGTTACTGTTGGGAGAGTGATTCGGGAATGGTTTGTTGAAGATTTTCAAATTTCGGTTGGCAGGGGCATTAGGATTATCGAGGGTTATATCCCCTGCGTCAACCATTTCCCTGCACTATGTTTTTCAACATCTTGCAGCTTCATGACTATGTCCTTCACGCGGTGGAAGTTACGAAGTCATTTTCTTTGTACCAGAAGGTATGGCGCGAGTGGAATCAAACCCGGAATGAGGTTTAACAGGAGGTAATGTAATGGCTCCTGCTTTGAGCAATTTTTCCAATATCACACCATATGTTTCTCCCAAGGGAGTGTAGTTGATGGGTTCTGCTTTATACTTATAAGTGGTTTTGGCGGGGTATTAGACGGGTTGGGATTTGACCATCACCGCATGGACAGCTCCTTTTGATTTAGAAGAAGTGGACGCGTGAGGAGTGGTGGTATTTGGTTTATTGGTAGAATCAGGAGTTCGGAAATTGGGGTTTTTGTTACGCAACCGCAATTTCTCTTCCTCTAAGGCTCGAATCTCTAGTTTTCGAGCCATAGTAAAGGCTTCATCGAATGTATGGAAAGTTTGAATTTGGAGAGTAGGAGAAATGTGCTTAGCACATGCCCATGTGAAAAGTTCGATAAGTTCAGTCTGAGGCAAGGCATATGTAAGTTGGTTGATAAGGCCGCGCCATCGTCCGACGAAATCTGCGATAGATTCGTCTTCGAATTGTCGAATGGCATAAAGGTCGGTGATGGATACTTTCTTAGCAATGTTAATGGAGAAGTGATCCAAGAAAGATTGGGCTAGTTGGTTAAAAGAGAAGATTGAGTGTTGGGTTAAAGCACTGTACCACTCCAAGGCGGGTCCAGATAAGGACATGGGAAATGTGCGGAGTAACAAGGCATCATCATGGGCAATCAAATAACAAGCATGTCTAAATGATCGCAAGTGTTGTTGAGGATCCTCTTTACTGTTAAAACGGGTAAATTTTGGTAACTCCCATTGAGGAGGATATGAATGAAGGGGGACAGAAGGGTGAATGGGCTCCCGAAAAACTTGCTCGTATGTCAAGGCGCTACGACTTCCTCGAAAATGTAAGCCTCCGTGTTTTGCATTTTGTCCATCATTTGTTTAATTAGATCGTAGTTGGATGAGATGATGGTGTGGTTGTGGTAAACCGAGGCAAATTGGGCCAAGGACCACCGCTGACACCGGTGGGGTTAAGTGTTGATAAGGTGTGGAGGATGAATATGTTGAGGTGGATCAATAGGGATGTCCCATATAAGATGTTGAGGTGATCGGATATGTGTATGGGAATGAACAGTAGGCGGAGCTTGAGAAGGAAACCTCGTGTGGATAGGTGGCAGAGAGCAAGTCATGAATGGAGTGGTCTGCAAAGAGAGATGAGGTAGGGGCAGTGGTGGTAATGATATGTGGGGTCCAAGATTAGCCAAAGGAAAGCCAATCTGAGTCGTATGAATCTCTGAAGCTGTCGGATTGGGAGATGGGGCTAAAGGTGCAGGAAGCAAGGCGGTGTTATCAGGCGGAGTGGGTGCTAAATGAGCAGCTATACTAATAGGCATGCCAACAAGGAGCTGACCATCAGGCGTACGGTCAGGGGCATGAGACAAATAGTATTGCAGACAAATGCTAGAATTAGCATCTAGAAACTTGGCAAAGTCCTTATCTCCCACAGGAATTTTAGGAACCTCGCTGGTATCCGTAGGATTCCCCACAGAATGTGAAGGGGGTGATTCAGGTAAAGAAACAGAGCAAGCATGTGAAACCATAGCGGCGGCTTGCTTTCGAGTGATAACAACCATGGACAGGTGTTCACAGTAGGGTTTCAATCTGTCAGGAATAGAAACAAACTCAGACTGGTGAAATTGGTAGGTTGCTGGTTTGTCAGGAATTGGGAAAGACAGTAACCGATATCGGTCTAGTAACCGATGTCGGTTATACTATAGCCGACGTCGGTCGATAACCGATGTCGTGTAAGAATTCAGGGCTAACAAGATATAAAAAGGTCTGCTAATTTGATTTTTAACAACGTTTAGTATACTTGTCCAATTATTGATCACGTAATAGGCAGTATGAGAAAGAAAATGCAGAACTAAAAACAAGCAAGATGCACACAAAAATCCAGAGATTAACTCTAGGGTTAATTTTAATTATCGTTGGCTTATGCCTTTAGACGTAGAATGATGTCAATCCTAAACAAGAGACTTAGGGAAATGTCAAGTTGTTTTGGCTTATAAGGTTACCTCAATCGGGCGGAGGAATACCATGGAAAAGGGGGATGTTTGAGCTGTTGTGTTAATTGTGAAGTGATTTGGTATGTGTTGTGCAGTGAAAGTAAGATTAATTTCCTCGTCAATACCATGGATATCACCCCACGTGTACGACCTGTTACTTAATCTATGTTTACTAGAATTGAAAAACAACAAGCAGGAATGCAATGCACGTGTTTTAAACCCAAATCAAAAATGATATTCGATGAAGCAAAAGAGATGACTTTCACTAATGCGAGATGTAAAAGCAAAGCAAGTTCTTTTATCAAAATAATACAAAACCTTTTGAATATCTTTTTAAAAGAAGAAAACAGCAAGTATACTCCCTATATGAAAGCAAGAAAAATGAAAGAAACCCAAAATGGGTCCCATCGGGCGTGCCAAAATGTTTCACTCAGAATGTTTCATTCCTTTTAGAAACAGATAAGGGTTGGGGCTAGGAGGAATACCTGTAGAATGTCAAGATGATGTGCGTGTACCGTAGAGAAAGATCAGGCTGATCGCAAGCACTCCTTTTTGTCTTGGAAGGACTACCTGCAAATAAGAACACAAGACCACAAGATTTTAATTATACAATAAATAAGGAAACTGCCTTGGGCCCAAGAAATATAAAACTTCCTTTCGAAGGTGGTCAGTTCCCTTGCTAATATGAATTAACACAAAAGACTATAAGATATCAATTAAATTACTTTGTTGAACTGGGTAGGGGAAAGGCTGGTTATTGGTTATAGTCAGTATAACCGATGGCGGTTACTGATGACCGATATCGGTAGAGTCTAGGATCTAAAGGTTAGTTGTTTTGTGGGGTGGTGGTGTTATTTGGTAGTTGTGTTATTTGTAGGGCTATATATAGGTGATATTAGGAAATAGGGTGATGAGAGGTAGATGAATGACAGTTAGATGCAATGACACGTTGGGTAGTGGATCCAAGAATGGATTTGTGGGGACTTATGATTCAAAAAGTCAAAGAAATATTATTAAAGAGGACATGCAAGATGTAACTTACGATTATTCACGGAGATGCAATACCAAGAGCTCTGATGGCAAAGGCAGAACTGAGGTAGGATGGTCTGGCACACATCAAATCAAATCAGCGAGAGTATCACAGGCTCTCGTATCCGGGCAGCCATCCTTGGCTTACTCTCCTTGTCTCTTCACTTATCTCTGCTCAGTCAAGTAAAGATCCGGGTTCTCTTGATCGCTCGTGATGCTCTTTCTTGATTCAAAGAATCCTTTTCTCTGACCCAAAAATGAAATTCCGATCCTCTCGTTTTTGTTTGGGAGCCCATTTACAGGAACTCGATGGCGGTTACGTAACCGACGGCGGTCGAGTAGGAACCGACATCGGTAAGGAAAAAAAAGTAGGCCATTTTTAGTAAAATCGCCCACCTTCCCGCTTTTCTCCCGAGATATTAGTTGCGGGCTTGGTCAAGTGACTAGAAGGTTAGTTTTAGGTGCGAGAAAGGGGTCCTTAGTCATGGGTGTAGGTGTAGACCAAGTTTTAGGTTTTAATTAGGTTATTTTAGGATTAGGGCTAGGTCATGATGAGGTGGCAAAATGAGGTGGTAGGTGAGGTGATGGGGATTTATCAATTACAAGGTAATTAATAAATAATTGTGTAAGGTTTAGGTAATGAGGTTAGGTTGCGAAATGGGATGCGGGTCACAAGGGGTCGTAAGACACGAATTTGGTGTCTACAATAAGCACTAATTCTTAAAACAATTGCATTCCACCAATTGTTTCCATTAAACAACCTGTTTAAATGAAATCATTTCACCAACCTATAAACATGAATCACACTAATAATCTTTCTTCCATACATGACTTTATAACATAATTTCATAATATAACTACCATATCAACTCTTTTCGGATGATTCACCTTATGTTAGAGACTAAGAAGAAACAAAATGAATCTAAAATATCCATCCATCTGAAAACCAAGGACAGTAACAATCCAATAAAATTACTCCATTCAAGAATGAATTCTTACCAGTACGTGTGTCCAACAGATGTGCACTTAACAATTTAGCAAAGACAGATTATAGCCTCTAGCAAGGTTAACTGATGGAATTCCTTTATACTCATTGCATTATTTCAATGACATTGATAAGTATACCAACTTCTATTACAATACTACTTTTATTAAAGTAGATAACTGAATAACTCAAACAGGGTATTAATATAACTGTAGATAAGGAAAGGAAACTTCGGTCAAGACTAAGCACTTACCATTCTTTCCTCATAAATTTAACAGTCTAATCATCTTATACCCCTCTTGCAGAGTTCTTATGGAAATACAAAAGAAGGGAGCACTCATAATTTCTAGAAAGGGAGAGAATACTTTCGTATTCCAAAATTCCTATATCAACATATACTTTACAATCTAAGAGAAAGAAACAGAGGCATCCAGATCTCCATTCCAAACAAGTTCAGGACTGTACCAATCTTTCCAGGAGTAATGCATATACAATCAATCTGGAAATTCAATTAGAGAAGAAGGGAAAGCAAGAAAATCAACACAATCCCATCCCTTCCAAGTACAAAACCTGATTTCCATCCATGTAGATCTAGGATTACCCATACGTTATTTAAGAATCAGAGTTCCTCAAAGCAAGATTTCTCTCGGTCAGGTTGTGTTCCCATTAACTAAGTAAATTCATAAAGAAAACAATAGCTACACTAATATTTCATCACATACATAACCCATAATCATTGACCATCCAGACCCTTTTCACAGAGGTATAGGCTTGAATTCAACATATTTCTTACGCATGCAACTAAACCAGTCGAGCTCAATAGAAGGAACTACAGTTTCATCACAATCCAACTATATATTCACCTGAAGCTGTCAAGCAATAAAAGAGCTCATGCGACCAAGAAATAATCAATAAACCAACCAAATTAGACACAACAATTCTTTCCATGTCATTCTCCAAACATGAAATCATCCAACACAATGTCTAACATGGTACAGTTAGGAACTCATTACCTCAGTCAAACAAGAGACTAGGAAACAACATATACATAAGTCGAACCCATATGTAATCACAACAAACACTTCAATAGAAGTCGAATCCATAATGTAAACACAACAAGGACTTCAATAGAAGTCGAATCCATAATGAAAACACAACAAGGACTTCAACAGAAGTCAAATCCATAATGTAAACACAACAAGGACTTCAACAGAAGTCGATTCCATAATGAAAACACAGCAAGGACTTCAACAGAAGTGGAATCCATAGTGAAATCACAGCAAACACTTCGACGAGAATTCAATTCCATAATGTAAACACAACAGGGACTTCAAATGAAGTTTCGATTCCATAATGAAAACATAGCAAGGACTTCAACAGAAGTTGAATCCATAATGAAATCATAGCAAACACTTCGACAGAAGTCGAATCCATAATGTAAACACAACAAGGGCTTTAACAGAAGTCGATTCCATAATAAAAACATAGCAAGGACTTCAACAGAAGTCGAATCCATAATGAAATCACAGCAAACACTTTGACATAAGTCGAATCCATAATGTAAACACAACAAGGGCTTCAACAGAAGTCAATTCGATAATGAAAAGACAACAAGGACATCAACAGAAGTCAAATCCATAATGTAAACATAGCAAACACTTCGACAGAAGTTGAATCCATAATTTAAACACAACAAGGGCTTCAACAGAAGTCGATTCCATAATGAAAACATAGCAAGGACTTCAACAGAAGTCGAATCCATAATGAAATCACAGCAAACACTTCGACAGAAGTCAAATCCATAATGTAAACACAACAAGGACTTCAACAGAAGTCGATTCCATAATGAAAACACAACAAGGACTTCAACAGAGTCTACGTATAACCAGGGATTCCCATATCAACAAGAAAAGGAGAAAACCAATGCATTGCTACCAACCAAGCCAACTGTACAAAAATCATCTGAACAGAGTTGTTCTAATGAAAGCATTTAAAGGAAAGCAATATTTTTAAAATTTAGGGCCTATCATGCCTGATAGTGTCGCTTAAAAATTCAAAGAAGACCTCTGAATGTGCTCGCACCTTCTCTTCTTCTTCCACCATAGATTAAACAACAATAAATTGTTACCTCCATGCCTTATATACTTTCCCACGACAGAGAAGAAAGCTATAAACTCTCAATGTTTCCATGCAACATGAGAGTAGATGATCTGGTTCTAAGATTCGGTGCTCAAGCAGATCAAAAAGCGGAATGCATGGAAAACAAAATAACCAAACAATATTCCATTTGCATGCCTTCCCAAGAAATCCGCACTCGGTAACCAAGGTTCATTAATTGCATTAACTTCCATCCTCCTACCTATTTTCCATTGCCACCGACCACCAAAATTGGTGATCACCAAAAGAAAACAAACAACCATTCCCATACTTGGTGATACTGCCACGTCAGGTTACACTAGCCATTTGCAACCTCCGCCAAACCCGACATTCCATGTCCCTCAACCTTATCCCCCTCATAAATGCCATGGAAACCACCGCCCATGACTTGCGCCCCTTCATAGGTCCCCCTCCATTCTTATCATTAGTTAAGATAGGTTAGAAACATAGGTTAGATCATAGGGTAAGACATTAGTCTTACATCCATAGTGCTAGAAGAAGTTAACTCTTAGGAGCATTAAGCTTATAGTTTAGGGCTAGGTTAGATTAGCAATTATTTTAACTAATAGGTTATAGTTTAGGTTAAGATTATTAACCTTAACGAATCTAGTCTAGGTCTCCATAATAGGACCAAATCACCGTAAGAGTCCATGCGGGTAAAACATTCCTGTAAAAGATTCTATCTGGCATAGCTAAATTAAGCTTACGGTATAAACATGAACATCTTACCTGGCTTAAGGTCTAGGCCTTCCTGATGTTACGATATCTGAAACCAAATTCCATTTATTATGATCATCCTGAGTTAAACTCCGAGATTGATCATTCAAACTCATTTAGACCTTGTAACTTTCGTAAGGTCAATAAATTTTGTTCATCCTGAATAAGCTTAAAACATTCCTTGGATCAATGCAACTGATCCAAGGTTGAGTCATAAAGATGGATAAATCCACAATTCATCCAGAAATCAAATTGAACTCAAGTGCGAAGAATGAAAGAAATAAAAGAGTCCAAGCATATTCCGGCTCAGTCAAAGATCTTCAAGAGCAGAGAGGATACAATCCATATCAAGCATGACTTCCAAAAACCAAAGGAACATGTCCTTATACAGAAGAAATCATATATCAACACTTGATTGCTTAGGAGAAGGTAACAACAATTCAGGGTGTTACATGCTTCCCTCCTAAAAAATTCATCGTCCTGATGATTACATCCTTAGATTTACCTTAAGGTCAATTAATTTATTAGTTCACAAAACAAATGACTATTTCCAACTTGAATAATTCTAGAAATCAATGTCATGATACAATTTATTCAACCTGAATAATGTTTGCCTCAAAGCTAGCTTACATAAAGATATGAAAAGATAAATTCATAATAAATAATTTATTTATTTATTTTTCCAAACAGATTCCATTCTCGTTAAAAAAGAAAGGGATAAGCAATTTTCATCTCTTCCAGATTTTCCCAAGTTGCACTTTCTTCGTTAAACTGGTCCCACTAGACCTTACATTGTTATATTTCATGATTTCTCAAATGCAATTGGCGAGTTTCCAGCACTCGTGTGGGTTTAACCATGATTATTCCTGGGTCTTGGACCTGCAAGGAATTCCAATTTAAAACATGTGACAAGTCTGAAACGTATTTCTTAAGAAAAGAAATATGGAAAACATCATGCATGCAAGACAAAGCAGGTGGTAATGCTAATCGGTAAGCTACATGATTGATTATTTCGACAATTTCGAAAGGTCCCACATAACGAGGTGACAACTTGGCAGCCTTGCCAAAAGTTATAGAACTCTTTCTGGGTTTAACACGAAGAAAAACCTTTTCACCAAGTTCAAACTTTTGATCAACCCGCTTTAGGTCAGCATAGCTCTTCTGCCTATCTGTTGCTTCTTTCAATCATTCACGAATCATCTTAACTTGTTCCATTTCAATGAGGATTTCTGGTCCAATTACAACTCTATCCTCAATACTATCCCAACTAACATGGGTTCTGCACTTTCTTCCATAAAGTTCCTCAAAAGGTGCCATTTTAAGAGAAGAGTGATATGTGTTGTTGTATGCACACTTAACTAATGGGAGATACTCTTCCCATTTATACTGTTGATCCATGCAATACATTTGTAACATATCTTCCAACACCTGATTTACTCTCTCAGTTTGTCCATCCGTTTCTGGATGATATGCAGAACTGAAGTTTAGTTTCGTTCCAAGAGCTGTATTAAGCATTTTCCAAAATCTTGATGTCATTCTAGGATCCCTATCAGATATAATCAATTTTGGTACTCCATGTAACCTGAAAATTTTGTGCACGAATCTTTTTGCTAACACTGGAGAATCATCCTTCAGATTTCTAGTGATGAAATGAGCTAGCTTTATTAGTTTGTCTACAACTACCAAGATAACATCATGTTTATTTCTCGACATAGGCAACCCTTGTACAAATTCCATGCTTTTTACTTGCCATTTATATTGTGGTATGCTATGGGGATATAATCGATGAGTAGGGTGCATGTATTCTACCTTAACCCGCTGACATTCTAGACAATGAGTCACAAAATCAATAACATCCTTTTTCATTCCTTTCCAGAAGTATTGTTGTTTTAGATTAGCGAGCATTTTAGTAATACCCGGGTGTCCGAAAAGGGCGAATTATGAAATTCAACTAACAATTTCTGTCTCAAATCGTTTAGCAAAGGTACATATACCCTATTTTCATTACATAAGATTCCTTCATTATCAAAATCAAAACCTTTATACCTTTCATCTTTTGGTTCTGCAGCAAGTGCTACTTTTACTTGCTGAAAGTATATATCAGATTCTGAGGCATTTTTTACCTCATCCTTAAACTAAGTTCTTAATGTTATAAGAGCAGAAATGTGCTTCCTAATACTTAGAGCATCTGCTACTCTATTCTCTTTTCCTTTGATGTAACTAATATCAAAATCATATTGAGATAAAAACTCTAACCACCTTCGTTGTCTTGCATTTAGGTTAGGCTGAGTGAAAATATATTTCAGCCCTAAATGATCGGGCCAACTCAAAAGGTTTCCCAAGTAAATAGTGTCTCCATACTTGAAGCGTAAGAACAATTACAAAGAAGCTCTAAATCATGAGGGGCATAATTTAGCTCATGTAACTTAAGTTTTCTACTTTCATATGCTATGACTTGATCATTTTGTAACAAAACACCTCCAAGGCCTTCCCCAGAAGCATCCGTTACAACAGTAAAGTTCCCATTTGGGTCCGGTACAGCTAATATAGGTGCTAAAATCAGCTGGCTTTTCAAACTTTTAAAATCAGTTTCACACTTATCATTCCAAATAAATTTCTTATCCTTCTTCTGCAATGAAGTTATTGGTGCAGCCACTTTAGAAAAATCCTTAACAAATTTTCTATAATAACCAGCAAGGCCCATGAAGCTTCTTACTTCATGTACATTCTTCGGTGAAGACCACTTGGTTATTGCCACTATTTTTGAAGGATCTACTGCAATTCCTTCTTTACTAATGACATGACCCAAATAGTGAACTTCAGTATCAAAGAAATAACATTTGGATAACTTACCGTATAACTTTCTTTTTCTCAAAATTTCCAAAACTATCTTCAATTTCTCATTGTGCTCTTCAACGCTTTTAGAATATATGAGAATATCATCCAAGAATACAAGCACAAACTTGTCCAAATATTCTTGAAAGATGTTATTCATTAAGTTCATAAAATTTTCGGGTGCATTAGTTAATCCAAAGGGTAGAACCGTGAAATCATAATGTCCGTACAGTTCGAAAGTCGCTTTTTATGAATATCTTCTTCTTTAATCCTTAATTGATGATAACCAGATCGAAGATATATCTTGGAATAAACCGCTGCTCCATGCATCCGATCAAATAGATCGTCAATTCTTGGAATTGGGTATCTGTCTTAATTGTTGCTTTGTTTAACATCCGATAATCAATACACGTCTAAGTGTTCCATCTTTCTTTTTACAAATATTATTGGCGCTCCCAAGATGAAACACTTGGTCTAATCAAACCCTTAGACAAAAGTTATTGCAATTGTGCCTTAAGCTTCCTTAGAAATAGGTTTCGTCCCTGGTTTGATTTCAATGGTGAAGTCAAATTCCCTTTTGGGTGGTAAACCAGTAATTTCTCTGAAATACATCCTTGAAACTTTACAACAAAGGTAACATTTCATGGAATCACCATCTTCTTCTACAAATTCGAGATATCTTACCGCATATAAGGTACATCCTTTGTTTTTAGCCTTTTTAAGTTGCATAGTTGACAGCTTTCCTAACTGAAATTTTCTGCTTTCACACCTTGAATCTCTGTTGTTTTCAGCTAATCATCTAAACATCTTATATTCTTTTCAAAGTAGTCTCCTTTTGCTTTATGGTCAGCTAACCAATTGATGCCGATGACAACGTCATAGAATCCCAAAGGTGCAACATAGTGGTCAACTTCCGTGGAAAAGTTAGGTAAGTCAAGGACTACCCTAAAAAGACACATACTCACTATATGAACAGAGTTATTACCATACTACCGCATACCCAAGATTTATCCATCTTTCCATCTTTTCTTTTAAGTTTAGAAGCGAGTTTACTAGAAATAAAACATTCAATATCTCTAGTATCAAAAATAATAGTTACAGGTATGCCAAATAACTTACCCAGAACTTCTATAGGTGTCACTTGCTTTTCAGCTTGCTTGTCTGCTACTACAACATGTATCTTATGTTGCTGATTACGATCATCATTCTTCAAAGGGCACTTATTTGCGTAGTGGTCTTTGTCACAATTAAAGCAGCCTCCTATAGGTCCCTTTTTAGGCTCAAAATTACTTCCAACCTTAAAATTATCACGTTGTCCTCCATAGGGCTTCTGCCCATTGTTATAATTCTTGGAAAAACTATCCCTTACATTTCCAGAAGGCTTATTCACTGTCATTTTCTTATTATTATCCACTAGAAACTTACTTCTGTTTCCAAACTTTTTCCATGGCCCATTTTTGGGTTCAAGTGAAGTTGAAGAATGGTTTGCAATCTTCTTCCGCACTTCCTCTTTATGAGTAGAAATAGCCTTTAATTTATGTTCTTGCCTTATGGATTTTTCAACAACCCCTTCCATAGTGGTTGGGCTGTGAACATCGACCTCTCCTCCTATCACAGGATTTAGTCCCATGATGATTTTCTCGTATTACGAACTTCTCGTCGGTTTGATCTGCAGATATGTACTTGAGGAGTTTCATAAACCGCTCCCAAGATTCGATCACAGATTTCCTTGAATTAAGTTCTGGAATTCTGTCATTTTCTGATCATAGAAAAGTTATGGCAGCCAACGTTGCCTAAAATAGCCTTTAAATTGATCCCAAGTGATATTGGTCTCATCAATATTTAGCTCAACTTTACGGCTGTCCCACCCTGAAGATGCTTCGTGGGAAAGTTGATAGGCTTCCCAAAATAGCTTTGGTTTCCTCCAAGAAGTTTCTTATTGCAAAGTATTTCTCCATCTCGCTGAGCCAGTTCTCAGCTCCATCTCCTAATGTGGTGCCATCATATTTAGGTGGACTTATCCTTTTTATATCATTAGTGAGTTCTGCTGCCAACCTGGCCTTTTTATTTTCTAGTTGGACAGGTACATTTCCAGTGTTATTATCAACACCTATATCGGGGTTGTCCTCAGGAGGTAGCTAATTGTTGTTATCACCTTCATCATCCTCCTCATTTCCCATTACTTACTATTCAAGTACAGCCAAACGATCTCTTGTGTCCAATAGGGCAGCAAGGATCTCATCAAGTTTTTGGGTTGTTACTGACCCCTTCCTCTAGGTGGAGCATTATTCGCAACGTTCCCCCTTGTTCTAACCATTTTTTGTTACAAGAAAATTCAGGTTTTTATCAGATTATGGACACAATAGGTCCAAGAGCTGCAACCTTCAGCTCTGATACCAAGATGTAACATTCCCATTTTAGTACATTAGAACAAGAATTTTTTTATTTTATTTTTATAAGTGCTTCCTAGTTCTAAATACATAATTTAGAACTCACAGATCATAACAATTATTCTTATAACAGATAACCATATGCAGCTGTAATGAGTCGGTGTACCACCGATCTATTCATTCCATGACTCGGTGATCTATCAATCTTTTCATGAGTATCATAGAGTTGGCATTTTTATTTTAACACTTCACTCTTGCGGTTCTCTTCCCTAATCTAGGATTTCGAATGCTCTCGTCCAAGGAACATATCTAAATAATTGTTACCATTTTTCATCAAAGATCACATCCCTTAAACTAGGTGACATAGGACAACACAATCGGTGAGCTTGTGATAATTTGGCCAAAGATTTGAAACATACTGCTTCATGTCTCATATTCCTTAACGGCATACTCGCCAATCTGGAATACGTCCTTCACCCCACTCCAATGTTATATAGAATCTCTTTTACTGACTTCTGTCAGCCTCCCCTATCCCAAGTCATTCACTCAGGATCGGGTTGATAACATAACACACGTTATAAGGATGCTCTTGAAGACTAGGGGTAAGCTGACATACTGGGCCAACCACTGTTAACCCCATGTGTCAAGGTACCCCGAGTCTAAAAGGGTAGACTCATAACATGACTATGGTCCTAACCAGTCCCAGAGGAAACACTTGTTCAAGTTTCAGGTGTAAATCTTAACGATCAATGTCAAAGGGTGTTGCCATATGTCACCTGCATTGTTGTATCCTCGAGAAGATCCTAATCTTCTCGAAGGTACAACCCTGCAGTTGACATGTGTCAACATCCTACAAAACTACCTCGGAAAGATTTACATAACTTCAAGAAGTTACTTAAGTTGAGTTGAAATTGAATTAAAGACCCTCCTAACTGGGTAGTCTTTTCCCAACCCTAGGTTCCACACCTTTGAGTTGCCTTACGTAATTAAGTTCAATTTCACTGAGAGAAGTTTAATAAGATTTGAGACCTCGTCAAGGTGTCCATCGGTTCCTAATAATATTATTCCTCATAATTGGGCAATATCCCTAAGTCCTCTCATAAGGAAGCTAACTAAACCCATAAGGGTTTATATCAACTCCAAAGACTGAAATATATCTTACTTATTGTTATTAAGACATGGTGATTTAAAACCATCAATCACGTTGTCTTGACTTAGATCATGGATATGGAGTAATAGATTACTCTTCCTATTCTGCTACATATTAGGGCGTTGTTTAACCTTAACTTCCCAAAAGGGCAAGTGGACTAATTTCTAATTTAGACCTATTCATAATATAAAAGAATTTACTATTCATTCATGAAGTAATCGGTCACATAACTTTTACAAGGCCTACTTAGGAATCCAACTAGCTCCCATGGTATACAATAGTAAAAATGCACTCACATTCATTCGACGTAAGAAGTTCAATTCAACAACTAAAAATGCAGCCACATAAGCAACAATTTCCCCTTTTCATTTATTTCCAAGCCATACAATTACAACTTATGCACTTCGGCATATTTGATACAATACTCAACAGCAAAAGAATAACTTTCTTCCTATAGTAAAATTAGAGAAATCAAGTTGGAATTCATCATAAAAACTAGATTTAACAATCTGAGCATCATATCAGATCTGCGTGCCTTTACCACTTACGATGGCCATCTATAAAAATTGCTAGCACGGTCAGTTCAGTGAACTGAGCATGATAAGCACTAATTCTTAAAACAATTGCATTCCACCAATTGTTTCCATTAAACAACCTGTTTAAATGAAATCATTTCACCAACCTATAAACATGAATCACACTAATTATCTTTCTACCATACATGACTTTATAACATAATTTCATAATATAACTAACATATCAACTCTTTTCGGATGATTCACCTTATTTTAGAGACTAAGAAGAAAAAAATGAATCTAAAATATCCATCTATCCGAAAACCAAGGACAAGAACAATCCAATAAAATTACTCCATTCAAGAATGAATTCTTATCAGTACTTGTGTCCAACAGATGTGCACTTAAAAATTTAGCAAAGACAGATTATAGCCTCTAGTAAGGTTAATTGATGGAATTCCTTTATACTCATTGCATTATTTCAATGACATTGATAAGTATACCAACTTCTATTACAATACTACTTTTATTAAAGTAGATAACTGAATAACTCAAACAGGGTATTAATATAACTGTAGATAAGGAAAGGAAACTTCAGTCAAGACTAAGCACTTACCATTCTTTCCTCATAAATTTAACAGTCTAATCATCTTATACCCCTCTCGCAGAGTTCTTATGGAAATACAAAAGAAGGGAGCACTCATAATTTCCAGAAAGGGAGAGAATACTTTCGTATTCCAAAATTCCTATATCAACATATACTTTACAATCTAAGAGAAAGAAACAGAGGCATCCAGATCTCCATTCCAAACAAGTTCAGGACTGTACCAATCTTTCCAGGAGTAATGCATATACAATCAATCTAGAAATTCAATTAGAGAAGAAGGGAAAGCAAGAAAATCAACACAACCCCATCCTTCCAAGTACAAAAACTGATTTCCATCCATGCAGATCTAGGATTACCCACACATTGTTAAGAATCGAGTTCCTCAAAGCAAGATTTCTCTCGGTCACCTTTGTTCCCATTAACTAAATAAATTCGTAAACAAAACAATAGCTACACTAATATTTCATCACATACATAACCCATAATCATTGACCATCCAGACCCTTTTCACAGAGGTACAGGCTTGAATTCAACATATTTCTTACGCATGTGACTAAACCAGTCGAGCTCAATAGAAGGAACTACAGTTTCATCACAATCCAACTATATATTCACCTGAAGTGTCAAGCAATAATCAATAAACCAACCAAATTAGACACAACAATTCTTTCCATGTCATTCTTCAAACATGAAATCATCCAACACAACATCTAACATGGTACAGTTAGGAACTCATTACCTCAGTCGAACAAGAGACTAGGAAACAACATATATAGAAGTCGAACCCATATGTAATCATAGAAAACACTTCAACAGAAGTTGAATCCATAATGTAAACACAACAAGGACTTCAACAGAAGTCAAATCCATAATGAAAACACAACAAGGACTTCAACAAGTCAAATCCATAATGTAAACACAACAAGGACTTCAATGTGTCGATTCCATAATGAAAACACAAAGCAGGACTTCAACGTAAGTTGAATCCATAATGAAATCACACTAAACACTTCGACATAAGTCAATTCCATAATGTAAACACAACAAGGACTTCAAAGTTGATTGATTCCATAATGAAAACACAACAAGGACTTCAACAAGTCAAATCCATAATGAAATCACAAAAACACTTCAATGTGTCGAATCCATAATGTAAAAACAACATGGGCTTCAATGAAGTCGATTCCATAATGAAAACACAGCAAAGACTTCAACAGAAGTCGAATCCATAATGAAATCATAGCAAACACTTTGACAAGTCGAATCCATAATGTAAACACAACAAGGGCTTCAAAGTCGATTCCATAATGAAAACACAACAAGGACTTTAATAGAAGTTGAATCCATAATGTAAACACAGAAACACTTTTACGAAGTTGAATCCATAATGTAAATACAACAAGGGCTTCAATGAAGTCGATTCCATAATGAAAACACAACAAGGAATTCAACAGTTGAATCCATAATGAAATCACTGCAAAACACTTCAATTGTTGAATCCATAATTTAAACACAACAAGGACTTCAAATGTCGATTCCATAATGAAAACACAAAGCAAGGAATTCAACAGTCTACGTATAACCAGGGATTCCCATATCAACAAGAAAAGGAGAAAACCAATGCATTGCTACCAGCCAAGCCAATCAAAAAAATCATTTGAAGCAGTTTGTTCTAATGAAAGCATTTAAAGGAAAGAAAGATTTTTAAAATTTAGGGCCTATCATGCCTGATAGTGTCACTTAAAAATTCGAAGAATACCTTTGAATGTGCTCGCACCTTCTCTTCTTCTTCCACGATATATTAAACAACAATAAATTGTTACCTCCATGCCTTATATACTTTCCCCGACAGAGAAGGAAGCTAGAAACTCTCAAAGTTGCCATGCAACACAGAGTAGACGACTGGTTTGAAGAACCAGTGCTCAAGAAAAGTGAAAAATAGAATGCATGGAAAACAAAATAACCAAACAATATTCCATTTACATGCCTTCCCAAGAAATCCGCACTCGGTAACCAAGGTTCATTAATTGCATTAACTTCCATCCTCCTGCCTATTTTCCATTGCCACCAACCACCAAAATTGGTGATCGCCAAAAGAAAACAAACAACCATTCCCATACTTGGTGATACTACCACGTCAGGTTACATTAGCCATTTGCAACCTCCGCCAATCCCGACAAAGATTCCAAGTCCTCAACCTTATCCCCCTCATAAATGCCATGGAAGCCACCGCCCATGACTCGTGACCCTTCATAGGTCCCCCTCCATTCTTATCATTAGTTAAGATAGGTTAGAAACATAGGTTAGATCATAGGGTAAGACATTAGTCTTACTTCCATAGCGCTAGGTGTAGTTAACTCTTAGGAGCATTAAGCTTATAGTTTAGGGCTAGGTTAGATTAGCAATTATTTTAACCAATAGGTTATAGTTTAGGTTAAGATTATTAACCTTAATGAATCTAGTCTAGGTCTCCAAAATAGGACCAGTCAGTGTTAGAGTCCATACAGGGTAAAACATTCCTGTAAAGGATTCTATCTGGCATCACTAAATTAAGCTTACAGATATAAACATGAACATCTTACCTGGCTTAAGGTCTAGGCCTTCCTAATGTTATGATATCTAAAACCAAATTCCATTTATTATGATCAGCCTGAGTTAAACTCCGGGATTGATCATTCAAACTCATTCAAACCTTGTAACTTTCGTAAGGTCAATAAATTTTGTTCATCCTGAATAATCTTAAAACATTCCTTGGATCAATGCAACTGATCCAAGGCTGAGTCATAAAGATGGATAAATCTACAATTCATCCAGAAATCAAATTGAACTCAAGTACGAAGAATGAAAGAAACAAAAGATTCCAAGCATATTCCGGCTCAGTCAAATATCTTCAAGAGCAGAGAGGATACAATCCATATCAAGCATGACTTCCAAAAACCAAAGGAACATGTCCTTATACAGAAGAAATCATATATCAACACTTGATTGCTCAGGAGAAGGTAACAACAGTTCAGGGTGTTACAAGTTCAAACTCCGAGTGTACGCGTGGTCTTTTCTTTAGGTCAGCCAGTGTATGTTGAATGGTTTTGGATCACCTTTGGCTATGAACACCTTTCCTAAATGCAAGAATCTTACTTCTTGAAATAACGTGGAAGGGATTGCCTTCATATGATGTATCCATGGTCGGCGAAGGATCATATTATAGTTAGTTTCCCGATCTATAATATAAAACTCAGTGAGGATTGTTTTGGGTCGTAAGGTGACCGGTAGTATTATAGTTCCAATCGACATGGCTTTAAGGCTATCATAGCCTCTTAGTGTATTTTGAGTCATGGAACAATTCATTTCTCCATACCCTAGCTTTTGAAGGAAAGAGAAGGGGACTATGTTAACTGCTGCCCCATCGTCAATTATCACTTGTTTTACGTAATTTTTATAAACTCATACTTGCAAATGTAAGGTTGGATCACCTCGGTGTGCAATTTCGTGTCTGTTGGCATTTTTTTATTTCGAATATGAATTCGTGTCCCTATCCGGCTACCCCGGAGGGTGGATATCAAAGTCTATATGGTTTACCTATGTTTTGGGAGGTGGAGTGATGTTAATTAGATGGCCTAAACCTAATGCCTCTAAAAGAGCATCCCTGTGGGTAGGAGAATTCTTTAGTAAGTCCAAAAACTAATTATTAGATCACTAATTAAATCGTAGGTACCTACAGGTTTTACTAACATTTGTTGGATGTTATCTGTCCCCGGTAGGTAACTTGGATTTGGCTGAGAGGAATATTCTCGTGTCCTTGTTACAGCTTCTACGGGTAGTTCGGCATCTAACTCCACTAAACCGACTATCTTGGGTCGCGGTTGACTTCCTAATTGTGGCATAACTAATGGGTTTAATGAAGTCGAGGCTTCATGATCGTGGTTTCTTGTTATTACACCCTTGTTTGTCCCATTTGAATTTAACTTGTTGTTGTTGTGATTTGGGAGTGGATCATTGAAGATCTTGAGGGGTGCATTCTGAGGGGAAACTGCCCCTGTGAAATTATTTGGTGCTGGTGACGTAGGATCTGCTAAGAACATATCTATAAAAAAAATTCTTTGTTCCTCTGGCAAATGTTGCATGAATTTATTGTAGTCACGGCACGTTCTAGTATCACGAACTCAGATTTTGTGAAAACCACAATACAAGTTAGGATTGTAATTCCTAGTTTGTTGACTTGGAGTATATTGTGGCCCAAAACTCTGATCAAACCATTGCCTATTAGGATTAGAGTTTTACATTTGTTGTTTTTGGTTTTTGTTTTGGTTTTGATATCCAGTTGAGCTTTGGCTTGGACCCTATGTAGGGTTTCACCGTTGTAGTTTTTGTTGTTGTTGTTTTTGTTGTGGATGATTAAAATCCACTTTGTAGTGACCGTTGGGGTAAAATTGTTGTTTCATTGGTTGTTTATTAACAGTGGAGTATTCACAACATTTACCCTTTTGGCCTGATTAGTTTCTCCATTTGTTGTCACTCCGTGATTTCTATTAAGGATTTTAGGTCCTTGATTGATGCTTGTGGTAGTAGGATAAGACGTAGTATTCTAGTTGGTGGTGATTAACCTCCCATTTGTTCCATACATCTTACGACCGCTATCTATTACAGCTTGATCTATTCAGAGAGCGCTCTCGAGTACCTCATCATAAGTTCTTAGTGGGAACTTTTGAACTTCTTCCTTTATCTCTCTATTGAGAGAATGAAGGAATAAATCACATAGTTCCACTTGATCCATGTTTGGAGCACTTGCTGAAGAATAGAGAACTGTACGCCATCTTTGGATGAAATGAGCAACAGATTCATTGTGCTCTTACTTAATATGCAAGAATTCCCTGATTCCTGTTCTCAACAGTTTGTTCATGTCAAACGCCTTGATGAACTTGGAAACGAGTTGCTTAAATGAATGTATGGAAGATTTAGGTATTCTGTAATACCAATCGAGAGCGATGCCTTCCAAGGTTTTGGGAAATATTTTAGCAACCCCATCCCAAGGGAGTAGTTCTCGAATGGATGTGGCGTAAGCCTTGATATGTGCATTTGGATCTACCTCACCTTTGTATTTGGGTAAATCAAGAAGAGGTCTTGGAAGCATGATGCTTCGTATGGTGAAATCTAAGGGCTCCTTCAAGTATTCTGAATATGTCCCTATCGCGTAGGTTTCGACCATTGATGGTGCCTGCTAAGGGGGCGGCGGTGGAATATGTTGTTGATATGGCATAGCGTATGTGTTGGCAGGGGCATAAGGTAGCCCCTGTGTTTGAGAAAACATGCCAGGAGAGGAGAACATGTCCCCTTGTGGTGATTTGGAGTATATGTTTAAGTATGAAGGGGTACTGTCTAGGAATGGATTATTCTGTACTAGACTGGGAGGTATCAGAGTGGTGTTAGAAATGGCAGTTCTTGTTGGCGTTTGTTGTGAATACTGAGGAGTCATGCCTAACGTGCCTATTCCTGTGAGGAGGTCTACTTGGCTAGGATGGTGTGGAGGATTAGAATTTCCTGCTTGTATGAATTGAGAATGGTGATTTGCCTGAGCAAGTTCTAACCCCCTCACTTTTTCTACTAACGTTGAAATGACTTCATTTGGTGAAGTCACGGTATTTTTCCTTAGTGGTGTTTGTTGTATATCCTGGTGTTGTATAGGCATGTGATATCCCATTATGAACTGATCATTTCCCTGCCAAGTTTCCCCGAGGGCATTTCCTATATGACGTGGCATGGAGGTATTTTCTTGAAAAGAGACCTCGGGTTGTGTTTGTAAACCTCCTACAGGTGGGTACATACTTCGAGAATGTTGTTCATTCCTGGCATAACGTATCGCATGTTCATTATCTAAAACCAGGTATGGGTCAGCTTGTCTACTAATTTGTGGTCTAAGTAGTACCTGAGAAGACGAACTAGATTCTCCTGTGAGTGTCATATTGTTCGAGAGCACAAGGCTCTATTTGTTGTGTTTAAGAAAGCTGATCCCACTCCTCTGTTTGGAAAGATGAGCCATATCTCGAGCCTTGGAGATGAATTTTGTGTTGATAATTGGTTATCTGAATAGTTGTCACCCCATATGGAGAGCGAGGGCGATGACTGTTTATTCAGTTGAGCGTAGTATGCCTCAAGACCTAGGAGAGGTCTACCATATGCATCGAATCCTGACATATTCGGGGTATATGGATACTGCAGAATAATGGGAAAAAGAGAAGGTGGAAGGAAGAAGTGAAAATAAAGAGGAAGAACTGTTTCATTTCATGTCAGGTTCACCAATTTTGTTGGTGAAGCTGATGGTGAAAGTTGATGAGGCAGATAAGATGAAATAAATGTTATTTTGAAAGAGCAAGTAGAAATATGACTCCGAACCAGAAAGTAGGAAGTTTCACATCAGGTTCACCAATTTTGTACAATGGAAAAGTGACAAGTGAGTGTGGGAATTTACAAGTAACTCTTCCTCACACCCGACCTCTCGAGGTCATGCCGAGACAAATGGGTGGGGATGGAATATGCATGGGATGCAGACAAACTAGTTAGGCAATCTGATGTCTTCGATGCACACTAGTGGAAATTGTGAATCTAAGGCAAAGAAGGCCCTCCTAACCTAAACTAGTGTGATAGATCAATCGGAAAGGATGACTGCTTGAAGGCTACAATCAATATCAAGTTCTAGCGTGATTCGGTCTATGGGTTGTGGAATACGTGGAAAATGACACGGATAGTTTCGTGTATGTCTCCGAGATAAGGTCATAAGGTGGATGGTAAATATAATTGACTCTATGGGTGATTCTCCTCGGCCTAGTCCAGAATTCCTTAGCCTCCTTGGCTACTACGTATAACAAGGATAACTATTTGATGATGATAGGTGGAAGTGGAGTACATCTGAATACTAATGTACGTAGGCCAACATCTATGTCTGATTCACCTATGGATTCATTGGGCTGTGGGATTTATGGGTCACAACCATAGATTCGTGTTTGTTGTGGTCCCGCTTTATGGTCATGTGCGGACTCGATTTCTAATCCATAGTATCCAGTAGTCATATGCTTTCTTAGCCTCTATATTAAGAATTAACAGTTGTGTGATCTTTTCAGAGTATCTCACGCATTCATGCAACCCGAATTCTTAAGCTGGTATCTATATCTATGAGAGTGTCTCTTGGGTCTAGATGTGGGACCAAAGGATCACAACCGAATGTTTTCTCTCTTTCAAGCCCTTCCACAGTCATGTGGATATATATCTAGGGTAATCTGTAGTTTGGTTGATTTGACCAAAATGTGTGTGCTTTGTCGTCTTCTATGTTTAACCCACTTAACTGGAGGCTGATCTGTTGTAGATTTACCGTTGTTTGGAAGACTTGGATCCTAAGATTCTGATCTATATCAGTTATTGTTGTGATGAGATCAGGTTGGGGCACGATTGGCTCGAATACATATTCTCTGGGCTCTCTAGGTCCCGTGATTGTCATACAAAAGCAACAACGTAAATCCAATTGCAGCAAAGTGAGATTAACTATGTAAAGTGTATCTATAGCATATATGACTTCTCTATTTTTGTATTTTTCTGATGAGTTTATATGAATGAAATCGAAGGAGAAGATATTTTAATATATCTAGAAATTGACAATTAATCTAATGACGAATTTAAAACAAACAAAGCAACCGAGTATAGCTACTTGCCTGTGCAGTTGTAAATCTATTCTAAACAATGAAATAAATGATCTAATCTATTTGAAAGAATCTCGATCCTACCTCGAAGTGACGAGTGAATCATAGTCTCTTAGAAACTATCAATCCCCACGGCTTCCGACAATATCGAAAGTAAAATTGACTAAAATAAAGTGATTGGCTACTCTATTTGATGTGCTTCTAATTATAACTTTGAAAGATAGAACCTAGATTCTATAGAAATGTGGCGAATCCAATGGTGTGTGTGATTTTGTCCCCTCAAGCAGATCTCCTTGTTCCTTTGTGCTCGCGTGGATCCGAAAAGCGTGTAATGCTAAAGCATCAATGTAAGTAGATATTGGGACAAAGGCAGCTTAGGATACAGACTGAATATAATTCGAGTAGGAGAGAGATAGCACAAGAGTACGAGCCCGACTTATGCAATTCCTAGTGGGATTTATTGCAAGTCATGCAACATAAAATGTCCGAACACCGAAACTATTCTGTTTGAAGAACAAAACCTCAGTAACTTTAATGGCTTCCTATCAAAATCAAACTATCCTATTCCAATTGATTTGGATGAAGTGATGAAAACACTTGCACAAGATGGATATGTGGCTTCCTAACAACAACACTAACTAGGCATGCAATGAATGAAACTAAGAATTCTAAGCAAAATTAATGACTAATCTATTGCAATGAGAAATTCAGAGGCAAATTTGAGGGGCCATTTACTTGAGCACAAGCCAACTATTTATAGCATTTGCATTTACCCAAGGTAAAAACCAAATTGATCTCTTAAACTATAAACAATGGCAAAACACTATTTCAGGGAACCAGAATCATTAATGCAAGCCTAAGGCGGTGAAAAAAAGTTGGTAAACATTGAAATTTACGTGATTTGCGTTAAAAGATCATTCTAGAAAATGCGTGAAGGACCGCCGCCACAGAGCGGGGCAGCGGTTACAGACCGCTGCCTGCTTAGGGCGACAATCCGAAACCGCCGCCTGTAGGGCAGCGGTTTCATAATCAAGAGAAAAAGGAAAAGAAAAGAGGGGAAAAGAGAAAAACAAAGCATGTGGGGGCTAAGCAGGGCATGCGGGATGTTAACGCACACCAAGCGAGCTTTTCGGATCCCGAACACCTTGTGAGGAGACCTGTGTCATCATTGGGGCACGTGTTACGTTGTTCCAGCGGTGCAAGACCCTACAATTTTGGGTACGTATAGTTACCTCCTCCTAAGATTAACCCTCCTAACCAATCTAGTGTCACATCATCACTCTTAGGAGCATCATCATCCATCTTGGGGCCACGCACTTCATCCAAAACCCCGTTACACTTAAACCAAAACAATATAACTCATCCTATAAATCGGATATCCATTTAAAATCATCCAATGCCACATTTGTCAAAACAAAATCCAAATAATATAAGTCACCATAAATAAAAACTAAAATCAAGACACAACCATCTTCCTCTTCTAAGACTAAGATAGAATCTAAGGCTCCCATAAAGCCTCATTAAAATAAGCCTTCTTCCTCAACCATTCTTAATTCTAATCCACCTATGGCCTCCTCTTCAACCACCCCTATTGTCCCTTACATATAAATATTCCAATGCCTACTCCAAACATATGCAATCACCATTCCATCTATCATAAATTTTGATCCACGTGCTCCAAGACCTTCGTGGTTTGACTCTAGTATAACTTTTTCATACCATCGTGCACCTAGACATGATACTAAACATTGTAGAGCCCTCCAAACTATCATTCATAATCTTATCAATTAGGATGACCTTCTTATTAAAGGAGACCATACTCCTCCATCTATTGAATCAACTTCTTCATCAAAACCCTCATCTACTAATAAATTTTAATCTCGTCATTCATCCAAGACTTATTTCATCATCCAACCTCCAACCTCAAACTCTCCTAAAGAGGGTCCCCCTCTCTTCATCAATGTTATTTAGGTTACAAATCATTCTCATCCCCATGGCTTCAACTCACCCAATCAATCCAAATGAAAAGTCACTATCATTACTCCTCCTAGTGATCTCACACTATCCCCATCCTTATCACAACCTAAGGTGTCCATATTAGTTACCCCTTGGCGTGTGGTTATCGAATGAGTGTTATAAAATAACTCCATGAATACCTAATTAATATATCCTTGTATGAGCTCATATAAAGTTCTCTAGACCATAAGAAACCTCTCATTGAATCCCCTAATCATATACCTACACCTAACAATGAATCTCAATCCTTTCCATCTCTCATTGGATCCCTCACTACTTCCACTTCCATATCCTTTGATGATACTAAAATTCTTGACATTACACCTAAGTAACTTGATCTTACCCTTTTCATCACTGTGCACATCAATGACACCTTTATTCATCATTCTATGAAAGAAAACAGAGCTATCATCAACATTATCTCATTTCATACCTTTGATTAGCTTAAGCTCCCTAATTCCATTATTTGCACGATTACCAACGGTACTTCACGCTTTCAATGATGTTGTTTCCCCTACTTTAGGCACAATTATCCTTCATATCCATGTTAGTTAAAAACTCATCCATGAGGTCTTATATATCACGAAGGGGAGTTTGAATACAATATCCTACTTAGACAACCATGGATTTTTTCCATGCATTGCACAAGTTACTTCCACCCTTCATCGATGCATCAAGTATAAACATGATGGGAAAATATTAACTCTCCCTACTAAAATTCCTCCTTTAAAAACATGTAATGTAACATCCTCATTTTTATACATTAGAACAAGTAATTTTTTTTTGATAAATGCTTCCTAGTTCTAAATACATAATTTAGAACTCACAAATCAAAACAACCATTCTTATAACAGATAACCATATGCAGCTGTAATGACTCAGAGTACCTCCGATCTATTCATTCCATGACTCGGTAATCTACCGATCTATTCATGAGTATTAAGAGTTGGCGTTTTTATTTAACACATCACTCTTGCGGTTCTCTTCCCTATTCTAGGATTCAGAATGCTCTGTCTAAGGAACCTATCTGAATAATTGTTACCATTATTCATCGGCATCTCATCCCTTAGACTAGGTGACTTAGGACAACGCAATCAGCAACTTGCGATACTTTGGCCAAAGATTTGAAACATACTGCTTATGTCTCGTATTCCTTGACGACATACTCGTCAATCTGGAATACATCCTTCACCCCATTCCTATGTTATGTAGAATGTCTTATACTGACTTCTGTCAGACTCTCTTGTCCCAAGTTATTCACTCAGGAATGGATTAGTAAGATGACAACGTTATAGGGATGCTCCCAAGGACTAGGGATACGCTGACATACTGGGTCAACCCTAGTTAATCCAGTGTGTCAAAATACCCCGAGTCTCCTAGGGCATCCTTATAACGTGACCACATTCCTAATCAGTCCCAGAGTAACTTGTTCGAGTTAAAGTGTAAAACATAACGATCAATGCAAAGGGTGTGGTCAAAGGTCACCTGCATTGTTGTATCTTCGAGAAGATCCTAATCTTCTCAAAGGTACAACCCTGTAGTTGACTTGTGTTGTCAACCTATAAATCCGCCTCGAAAAGATCTACTTATTAATAAGTGTTACATACGTTGAGTTAAAATTATACTTATGAGACGCTCCCTTAAGGTTAGTCTTTCCCAATCCCTGGGTTTTTCACCTTAGAATGACCTTTCTTAATAAAACCCATTACACAAGAGAAGTTATTAAGACTAGAGGTCCCATCAAGGAGTTCATAGAATATACATAATTCTAAATCAACGAAATTGGACAATAACCCATAATCTTCACATGAGATTGCCAACCAAACCCTTTTTAGGTTTATATCAGTTCTCATAACTGAATTTATATCTTACTTATTAGTATCGAGATATAGTGATTAAGAATCCAATTAAACGTTGTCTTGACTTAGATCAAGACTAGGAAGTAATAATTTATTCAGCTTGTTTAGCTTCCTGCTCAGGTTTATTTTAACCCTAGCTTCCAAAAAGACAGTGATCTAAATTCCAATTTAGCTTTAGATAGAACATACTAGAACTACTAAACAATCATAAGTATTCAGTCACATAATCTTGCAAGCTTACTTAGATAATCACAAAAGTCTCCAAATTATACAATAATAATAATGCTCTCAAGATCATTCGAACCGAAGAAGATCAACCCAACAAGATACGAATGCAAACACATAAGTAACAAATACCTCTTTCCATTCCTTTCAGAACTAATCAAATACATTTTATGCATTCAGCATACTTGATACAATACTCAACAGAAAAAGAACATCTTTCTTCAAGTAGTACATTTAGAGAATCAAGCTGTAATTCATCATAAAACCAAATTAAACAATCTGATCATCCTATCAGATCTGCGTGCTTTTACCACTTACGGAAACCATCTGCAAAAATTGTCAACACGGTCGGTTCGATGGGCCGAGCATGATAAGCACTAACTCTTAAAAAAATTACAATCCACCAATTGTTTTCATTAAACAACTGTTTAAATGAAATCAATTCACCAACCATGTAAACCTATTTCAGATTATGCTCTTGTAATACAATAAAACTATACACGCGTAACTCATATTATAGTTACTAAATAGTCCTTGATAACTTCTAGATATTTCATCATAAACGTTAGTGACCAAGAAGAACCAATGCATCTAAAACAACTATCCATCTGAATCCCAAGGACAACAAATATCAGATAGACCATTACATTCAACATAGTAAAATGAATATCATAACAATACATGATTCCATCGATATAAAAAATTCCAATTCAGATTAGATAAAAATATATCAACAAATACTTTACCACGAAGAGAAAGAAAATAAGTCATTCATTTTTCCCTTCAAATCAAGCTCATGACTCTGTCTCCTCAAGAGTAAAGCATTCACCTTATACGCATTCGAATAAAACAACTTCCTGTAGTTTACTAGCAATACAGTAGCTCTCGCGCCAAGGCAGTGATGATTAATCTATCAAATAGACTCCACATAACCTTCCATACTAATCAACAAACGAGAAAATAACCAATGCCATCGCTTGTCGAGGTACAGTTAACAGCTCATTAGTTCAGTCAAGCTCACGACTAGATATTCATACTAACAGAAGACGTAATCATGCACAAACACGACAACAATCCCACTCAGCAACATACAACTCAATCTAGTCCCTACTAAAACTCTGCAAGGACTTAGATCAAAAGCCGAAATTCCATAACAGTATTTTCCTCAGAGTTTCCTCCTATGCCAAGCTACTACGGATTACAACAAGGTCTCAAACCAAGTATAGTTTGAAAAGAAATCCCTTCCTTTACTTTCCACAGAAGCGGACAGAAAGGGACACAAGAATATTAAAAAGGAGTCTGAATGTTATGCACGCACAGCGAGGGTTTAAATCGAAAATCAAGCCAACTCGCAACATTTAAAATCTCCAATAGTATCCATACCACTAATGCTCAAAACAAGGTTTAGATTTAAGTTGATTTCACGCGACCACAACTCAAGAATCACAACAAAAGATTCACAACCGAGATTTTTCGAAAAGAAAAACATAATATAGGCCTCCAGGATTAAAAGAGAGTCTTACCCATGTGGTATTCTTCGGTTAAACTTCTACTAAGTAGAAAGATACAAGATTTATATATATTAAGGATTCCAACCGTGCCAATAATAATAATTATTCACAATCAGGCTTATACAGAAGCAAAATACTGGTTTCATAACAAGGACTCCAACTGAGTCCATACAACAATATTCACTCTAAGCTTATACAGAAGAGGAAAACATAATATACGCATCAATAGTTCAAAAAGAGTCGAACCCAAGTAATATTCTCAATCAAAAACTCCTTCAGAAGTCAAAATACTATCAACTCAAGGATTCCAACGGGATTCAATAACATAATGTATTCCCGACTGTACTTCTTCAGAAACCAAGACATAATTTCATTTCAAGAAGTTCAACAGCATCAATAACATATATTACTTACGACATAAATTAAACAGAAGTCGAAATATTATGTACATTCAAGAATTCCAACAGTATCCTTTTCAACAAGTGAAAACGGCAAGGTATCGACTGAAGTCTGAACCCAACAAGAGAACAATTCATGGACTCCCACAACCGAATTCATATATTTTCCTTGCAAGCATTTCTTCAAAATCTAACCTGAAATGCAAAACACAGCAAGATAGTGCAACAGTTCGAAACACAATACACACCCATCAAGGGTTTACTTGAAAAATCATGCCAGTAAGAAAATACAACAACTAAATCACACAAGCATCCATAAAAACCAATGAACCCAAAATCATCATCGAACGAGTTGTTCTAATGCAATCATTTGAAAGAAAGCAATATTTTTAAAGGTTAGGACCTAACATGCATGGTAATTCCGCTTAAAAATCCGAAGAAGACCACCTAAAAGAGCTCGATCCTTCTTCTCTTTTCCACATTAGATACAACAACAATAATTTGTTATTTCCATGCCTTATAAACTTTCTTTGTGAGAGAAAAGAGTGAGTTACACTCATATTTTCCATGCAACACCAAGTAGACTGGTGTGAAGAACTAGTGATCAAACAAAGAGAAAACCGGAGCGCATGAAAACCCAAACAAACTACCAGTTTTCCATTTTGCATGTCTTCCCGAGAAATCCGAGCTCGAAGACCGAGTTCATTAATCGCATTAACTCCAAAATTCCCGCTCAATCTCCATTGCCACCGACCGCCATAGTTGGCGATGGATAAAAACAATTCAAAGACCATTTCTAACTTTGGCGACTCTGCCACATCGGCTTTCACTAGCCATTTGAAACTTCCACTAAATCCTTGTCCTTCATACTTATCCATCCCATTTAATGCCATAGAAACTACCGCCCATGGCTTGCACCCCTTCATAGGTCCCCTTCCTCCACTAACATTTGTTAGGTTAGAAGCATAGGTTAGGATTTAAGATGATACTTAGTCTAACCTCCTTAGCGCTAGGTCACTAACCTTAGAACATTTAGTTTATAGCTTAGGCCTAGGTTAGATTAGCACTAATCTAATCCCATAGGTTATAGTTTAGGTTTAGGTTATTAACCTTAATAAATCTAGTTTAGGTCTAACATTTAGAATGTTCAGAATAAGAACCTCTGCAGACATACATTCACGAAAAGGATTCACTCCCGCCCAAAAGGCTAGTTGAATAATGTATCTAAATTTATTACCTGCCCACGATCAAGACCTTCCCGATATTACGATATCGGGAACCAATTAATTTTACACGTTCACTGAGTTAGACTCCGAAATAGCTTATTCAACGCATTGGACCTTGCGACTGTAAGGTCTATAATTTTGTTCATCCGAATAAACTTAAAACATCTCTTGGATCAATACCAGCGATCTAAGGCTGAGTCATATAGATGAATAAATCCACAATTCATTCGAGATTAGATTAAACTCAGGTGCAAAAATGAAAGAAATAAAAGAGTCCAATCATATTCGACTCACCAAAGATCTTCAAATTCAAAAGAAGATACAATCTATATCAAGCATGACTTCACAATCAAAGGAACACATCCTTTTACAAAAGAAATCATATATCAACACTTGAATGCTCAGGAGGAAGTAACAATAGTTTAGGGTGTTTCATGTAACATGCATTACCACCCTAATGATGTCATCATTCCCAAACAAGATCTTTCTCAAGCATCCACTAGCTCATATGTCTCCACATCCAAGCTTCCCAATGATGATTCCATAGAAAAAATTATGGATAGGCTCTCGTGGGAGTATCACCTTCTCACACTTAACACCCTTCCCACACCTAATCGACTCATTTGACCTAAAAATATCCAATGTATCAACCTAATGTTCAAGATATCGTTACTTTCGGTCCATCTCACCTTTGTAATAATCTCATCTATGGTGGTTTTAATATCACTTCTTCACACATTGACACTCAACCACATACCAAGCTATACACCAAAAACTTTGATTTTATTTACAAGAAATCCTTTTCCTACACCTATCTTCATCACTACACTGAAAGGATTTGGAATGGGGCATTATGAATAAGGCATGCATGACCTCATCATTGATCAATCTTGCAAAACCCCATGAAATATTTTGGTTGGGCTTAAAATAACAATCTACTCGACCCTTTTCCTACATCTCTAGCTCTCGTGGACATCGATCCTCCATCTTATCTATCCCAAGAGGTTATGAATATGGATGAAACTATGTCTATCGCCTCTGGATTTTTTTAATATCCACCATCACTTTGGGACCGCTGACTTATCAGTGTGAAAATGAAACTAGGTCCCTCCCTCTTCAACATCCGTGAAATGATAAAGGAATATTCCCATACCATTGACATTGTTCAATGCATTGACAACAATTCCATAATTTTTCGGATGGGGAAAACATTACCACCGACATATCCACCCTTCTTAATGAATCCACCATTAAAGTCAACATTTGTACTCCATAACATCACATCCTCAAAGTAGGCCAATCCCTTGATCTTCGGACCTTAAATCCTTCACAACCTTTCTCTCTCAAAAAATATAGGCTTTTACATGGTTGTATGTCATCATGTCAGTCTCGATCCCTCCGTCATTGTCTCATCAACATCATTACCTTTCCTAACACCAAGTTGGTTAAACAGAAGCTTTTTGTATGCATCCTTGAGTTTCCCTCCTTGTCAAAGAGGAGTTGCAATGCCTTCTTTCAGCTAACTTCATCATTCCTATTGACTATCTGTAATGGGTTTCCAATATCATACTCCATCAAAATCTTCTATAAATATTCATATTTGCACCGACTTTCGAGATCTTAATATTTATTTCCCTAAAGATGATTTCCCTCTTCCTAACATCGATGATCTTGTAGACCTTATAGAAGGCCATGAGATACTTTCTCTTATGGATGTATTTTCTAGGTACAATCAAATTCTCATCGCACCATAATACCAACATAAAATTTCGTTAATCACTCCTTTGGGGACATTTTTCTATTGTATTATGCCCTTTATTTTGCAAAATGTCAAAGCCACCTATTAATGAGCCATGACTTACATATTTCATGATCTTATCCATAAAATTTTAGAGGATTATGTTGATATCTTGGGTAAATATAAACATCTTTGTGACCATCTTACTTTCTTTGAAGTCCTCTTTGAGAAAATTATTCACTTCTTCCTCTGTCTCAATCCAACCATGTGTGTGTTTAAAGTGCTACCCAAAAACACCTTGGATTTATCATTTATATGAGGGTATTGAAGTTGACCCACCCAAAATCAAATCCATATTTGAGAATCCTCCTCCTTATAACTTGACGAAGCTTTGCAGTATTCAAGGTTCTCTTCAATAAATTTGTTGTTTCATTTCACAACTTTCTTACCCTTTCCATCCTTTTCACCATCTCCTCTGCAAATATATTGACTTTAACTAGGACCATAATTACTAAAATTCCTTTGATGATCTCAAAAGTATCTTTTATCTCGTCATGTGCTTACACCTCCAATCGAGGGGGAACCCTTCTATCATTATGTCTCTACCTCTAAATATTCTCTAGGTTCCATGTTGGCACATCACAATGAATAGGGTATAAGTCATATGCTACATCGAGTTACACCCTTAACAATTATGGGACTCACTACAATGAAGCTCAAAAGATGTATTTCGCTCTTTTCTTTTCTATTTTTAAGTTGTGTCATTATCTTCTTAATCATAATACTTGCATCGTTACCAAATTTCATCTTCTCAAGACCATTCTTTCTAAGCCATATCATAGTAACCACATCACTCGATGGCTCATGATCATGGCTGAGTTTGACCTAGAGTTCATCTCTTAGAAATAAATCAAGGGCCGTGATATCGCAGATCATTTAACTGGTGCCCCTCTTCTTGATACTCGCCTTCCTCAAAAATAATTTCCATTCAAATATATCAAAAAGTTTGAACATGAATATTCTCCTCTTAAGATGAAACTCTTATTTGACAGATCTAAGTGTCAACAAGGGGGAGGCACTGGCATCATTATCATTCCTCTTTGGGATGCTCCTGTTCCTATCACTTATAAACTTAATTTTAAATGCGCCAAAAATATGGCTGAATATGAATCTATCATATTAGGTCTCCAAATCTATGTTTTACTTGGCATCAAAATCCTTGACATCTACGGGGATTCTCAACTCATCATTAGTTAAGTCAAAGGCATCTATCAACGTAAAAATGAGATCCTTCAAAACTATAAGGACATTTTTTACTTCCTTTTGGGATCTTTCAATTTCTACACCATTCAAACCATCCCTCAATCATCTAACCATTTTCTAAATACTATGGCATGTCTCACCTCTCTCATCCCTTGGTCTACAAAATATTATAAGCTCTCTTTCATCTTTTAGTGTATTGATAAACCATCTCATCTTAGTGAGTTACCTAGCATTAATCTCATCGAATCTAATCCTCATGATCTTTGGTACCCTTAAATATTTGACTATATTTATCAATCAATCATCCCCTCTGACATATCTAAGAATGGTAGGAGGTACCTTCTTCAATGCACTAGCCGTTAAGGGTCCTTTCTCAATACAGATACATTATCAAAATATGTAAAATGTACATCATATTTCTTCAAATATTTCCCCCTAGAACAGGTTCCTAAATTAATCTGAGGGCCTAATCACCTCCATCATGGCCCACCCCTCATTGTGTCTATGACACACTTGTCATGTTCCCAAATGGTGATGGACATGTGTTGCACCATTGTCTCCTACTTCTCATCCATGGTATCTTTAAGGTCTTGATACACTTATAGTATCATGCCTCGGCCATGTATAAACCCAAGGGTGCAATAAAAAATATTTCTCCTTCTTGGATGGGTTTAGTGGGTATAACCAAATTTGTATTGCACCTGTTGACCAAGATAAAACCACCTTCACCTATCCCTGGGGTACATTTTCATATAGAGTCTTACCATTTGGGATTTGTAATGCACCTACTACTTTCTAGAGAATACGAAGTTTTGGCCATTTTTGCATATCTTAAAAATGACTGTGTTGAAGTTTACATGAATGAATTAACTGTACACGATTCCACTTTTGATGAGTCTCTGAATAATCTTGAAAAGGTATTAAGTAGATGTGAGCAACATCAACTCTCCTTGAGTCATGAAAAATGTTTGATTATTGTGGACCAAGGAATTTTTTCGAGGTCATCATCTTTACGCAAAGGAATACGGTCCACCCTAAAAAGATTGCAAGTAATCACTCAGCAGCGTACACCAAAAAATTAAACTAACATCAATATTTTCCTTGGAAATGTAGGGTATTATAGGAAATTCATCAAGGACTTTAGTAAAATTGTTGCACATATATTTTCATTGATGAAAAAGATTTTGTTTTTGAATGGTCTCCTTAGTGTCACCAAGCATTCGATATTATCAAGGAGAAGTTAACCACCGCTCTAGTCTTGAGAGGATCTAATTGGGGGCAGCCTTTCCATATTCACACCGATGCATCTAATACAACCATGGGAGCTATTCTTGGAAAAAAATATGGAGAAGATCAGATGTATGCCATTTATTTTATTAGCAAGAATTTGACCCCTATGGAGAGAAACTACACCACTATGGAAAAGGAATTTTTAGCTATTGTTTACTCCCTAAATAAATTCAAACATTACATTACTGGGTACAAAATATTTGTTTATACTGACCACTCGGCCATAAGATATTTGATGAATAAACCAGTAGTCGGGGCTAAATTATTAGATGGTTACTCTTGTTACAAGAATTTAATTTGACCATTATTGATAAGCTAGGAAAATCTAATGTTGTTGTTGATTTTCTTTCAAGATTGAATGTTTTAGGTGATGAAGAAGTAGTCCAGGATCATTTTCTAGATGAACATCTATTTGCATTATCAACTCAACCTCCATGGTTTGCTAATATTGAAAATCATTTAGCTACAAGGAAGTTTCCTACATATTTTACTAACAAAGAGTGATGTAAATTAGTTAAGAATAGTGCAAAATATAAGTGGTGTAATGAAATTTTATTCAAATGTTGTCCTGATATGTTTCTTCACAAGTGTGTTGGGGTGGATGAAGTATAGAAAATAATGTGATCTTTTCATGATGAGCTTGGAGGAGGACATTACTCAGTGAAGAAGAAAATTCACAAGGTCCTTGGAGTTGGGTACTATTGGCCTTCTCTTCACAAGTCTGTAAAGTGGTATGTGTGGCAGTGTGATGCATGTCAAAGAATGGGGAATCCTAGACTATTGTTGATTGGAGAAAACACTTAGTTGAACTTGCACACAGAGTCCACATGGAAGAACAACACAAGAGCAAAAGCATGAAGGTATAGGAAGGTGTCACACGTGGAGGTGTAGAGTCAGACTTTCAGGACTTAGCTAATTTTGGAGATCAGGTCTATTCTTAGAGATTGGCGTGTGGAGCACACAAAGCGATGCCGAGACTTGTGCACCACTCTTCATGGAGATTTTTGAAGAGCATGTCAACTCACTCTTGCATGGGCATAAGCTAAGAATAGATCCACCACTATAGTTAACTATCAGCGATCTATAGATAGCATACTTGCATGTATGGCTATAGTTGTAAAAGGCACGTGGTTATTATTAGCATGTGACCTATTTCTGGTAGAGTTAAGTGGTGAAGGGCTAGTTCCCCACCCTATATATATATATATATATATATATATATATATATGTAATGAATTACTTAGTAGGAGATATATAGAGACACATGCTTTGAAGGATGAGAGATACATGAGTACATGAGACTAGATAATTGTAATAGATCCATGCACGCATGTTTGGTATTGTATGAAGCTTTTGTACTATTGGTACGATGAATATATAAATAATATTGGTTGAAAAACAGTGTCTAATATGTTTTGTCAATGTATATTATTGTTATCATGATGATTTACATTTAAGCGCTTATAGATCTAGTTTAGTATAATGATCAATAGATGGTTTAGTTTCTAAAAAAATATGTTTACTGCTTTATCATGCTGCCATTCTGCTACAACAACTCTTAAGAGGAACCTAGTACCTTTGTGTGCTTTGGGTGAGTGCTCACCTAAGGCCGAGTGATGTGTCGTACCGACTAGGTGTTAACTAAGAATTCTAGGCTGCATCATTGGTTCCATTGTCGGGACCTCTTTTTCAGTTGTTTCAAAATGGTTCGTGATGAAGACATACCAGCTAACTTTGGCGAGCGTTGAAGAATGGATTCATGATCTGGAGGAAGAATACACACGGAGGTTTGACACTGGATCTAGATTTAGCGCATGCACTTGGGTAGAGTAGAATCTATATGACAGTTTATACAAAAGCTTCTTTGCTATCTTTCCAGTAGAATTATACGAATGGTTGACTGCATATGCATCTAAGTGGAATTGGAGGTATCGCACACTTGTTTGGACACAAGAGGAATTTCAAACACTATATGATGCTAACTTTGAGCTGGACTCACGTGGTAGATACCTAGTTTCACAGTGTCCTAAATAGCTATATTTTGGAGTATTCAATTTTGACTTATTCGTGCCCAGAGGTAGTAGAGTTCCAGTTCCTACGGTATCCTAGAGGGACGTATTTACAAGGTATTCACCGGCAATCAAAATACTAATGGTAACGTTGAACTTGGAAGCTAAACCCATGGAAATCTAAAATAATCTCCACACGCGGGGCAGGAATAAGATTGGTGAAAGATGGTAGACCTAGTGGTAGCACGACAAAGTAAAGGGAAGAGAGGCGGCTAAAGTATGATGAGGTGCACGAGAGGGAATTATGCAAGAAACAAGAAATTGTAGAATGGATGGTGTTGTGGAGAGAGATGGCTCGTGAAGGATTTGAGGCTCATGGGGAGGAAGAAGAGCAAGAGCATTAGGAACTCCCCCATCTAGGAAAGCATGACAGAGAACCCTCTTTGGCCTCACATGGAAGCACACCAGTAGATATGACCTGGGCCATGGGTGCGCATCTAAGCCAACCTGCTGACCTAGCCCTTGCACTTGGTTTTCTAGTATCTAGTATAGTAGGTAAAAACAATTTTAATTTAGGAAGTGAAAGCGTAGAAATAGGTTAGATAGCAAGTACATCAATGGCAGCACAAACAACTTCGTTATTCTTTGGGGGTATGTTTTTAGGCTCATCATCTACACAGAATATGAGTGTGTCGAGTGTGGGATTCACCTCTGGAACTAGGACTACTTCACAGACTGTAGGGGTCTAGTATAGTACCACTGTAGGGACACAGGGAGTGCATCCATGGGCCCTATTCCAAATCCTGGAGGAGGATCGGGTGGTATGGGTAGTTCTAGTTCCAGTGGTTTGGGTGGTTTTGGAGGAAGAGGAAACCAAGGAGGTTCTGGGTCGGTGGTCAAGGCCCGCAACAACCCTAGAACATTTATATGGAGATGTCCCTTCGTCTCCTAGAGTATAGAGGTATCGAGGATGTTATTGAACATGTTCATATGTGTGAAATATTGTGGTGCGCGAAAGGTATTATGGCCTCTGAGCGCAAGGAAAGTCAATTTGCTACTACATTACAGCATGCACACACAACTGGTATAGGAAGTTTGATCCCAATCAAACTTGTATTGACTATGCAGCATTGAAAGATGCTTTCTTGAAAGAGTTCCATATCCCAAAGTTTGAGCAGAAGAGTATAAGCACACTCAAGGATATAAAGCAAGGCACTACTAAAAGTGTACGTGAGTATGATGCCCATTTTAAAACACTTCTATCCAAACTCTCTTATGACATTCATGCAAGTCAACATGCACAATGGTTTTTCAGGGGATTGATTACCCCATTTTGAAGAGCACTATCACATAAAACTTATACTGACCCGTGTAAAGCATTGGAGGCCACTTTACGTGTTGAAGCAGTTGGGAGTATTGACACTAGAGTTAGTCCATTTTTGGAAGCTCAGATAACAGCTATGGCAAAATAGTTAGAGAAATTATCGGTAAACTCAGCTCATGAAACACACTTAGGAATCTAGTGTACAGATTGTGAAGTGGAAGGCCACACCAAGGATAGTTTCCCCCGCAGAACTATACATTCGTTGTTGTTGGACTATGAGATTTGCCATTTGAATCATGATGCTAGTCACTTGCCCCCTACTACAATGCGTGATCAAAAAGAATGTATCCTCCTTTTGTAAAATTTATAGGTCCATGACCCATGATATCGAGGATCAGATTGATTGGCCAGATCCATGATGCCATTGATATTGGGGCAAGAGAGGCAAGTGTGGCTGATAATTCTAAAGGGAAGAATGAGCATCAGGATAGAAATTATAATAAAACGTGCTATGACAGGAATGATGGAAGGTTTGAATTTGTTCATGAAAGAGGATGAGGATATCAAGGCGGATATGGAGGATGAGGATGAGGTGGAGGAAGGAGTGAATTCCCTTGAGGCACTTGTTATACATGTGATTCACCTAACCATTATAGGTGTGAATGCCCGCAGAATATTTCCTGTTCATTTTTGTAAAGGGGCATAGTTATGAAGAGTGTCCAGGACTTGTATGAGCATCTCAGTAAGCAACACAAGTAAGAAAACAAGGGCGTGGGGATGGTTAGAATCTAGCATGTGATAGAGAATTAGTGGATTCCCAAGTTAACACCAGAACCTAAGGTAGTAACAGTCAAGATAACCACACGAGCTGAGGCGGCATGCGCAAGAGAGGTATTACAATAAACCGACAATCACTAGGGAGGAGGTTTTGCATGCTAGGTATCCAGATCCAGCTCATCAGAAAGAAGTCTATCAGGAAACGATGGAGGTCCTTAGAAGCCTTCAAGGTGAGATACAAGGTTTGAAAGAGCAGTCTCGAAATTGGAGCACAAGGATACAGAATAGGCCCCGTCGGATATTGACGACATCAGAGAGGTATGTAGAATGTTGCGTCAGGAGAATATTATTCCTTTATTAGGAAATTGGTTGAAGGGGAATACTCCATGCATGGGAACTGAGACTAAAGACAAATACTTCATGTGAATATTCCCCCGATAACATTGATTATGACAAGGAGATCACTTTGAATGTTGTTGTGGATGGGTGGTTGTTGAGAAATATTTTGATTGACACAGGTGCGAAGTAAATGTACTTACATTGGATGTGTGGGAACAAATGGGGAGACCCCCATTGCAGCCATCATCTAATGTATTGTTCATGGAAAATAGAATGAAAGCTACTCCCATAGGAGTTTTGAAGGATGCATCTATCACTATACAAGGGGCCAAGTTCACAGGAGACTTTGAAGTGCTAGCACTTGCGGAAGCAGATAGCTTCCTAGCTTTGCTTGGGCCCTTGGTGTTATGTGAACAATGCTGATTTGAGGTTTAAAAAGGGGTATATCAGCTTCGAGAACAAGGAGGAAAGGGTTATAATACCGTTGACCGATGGGAAATCCATGCCATATGTGGAACCTTTAAGCGAAGAGGACTTGAACAGAATCTATATACGCGCTATTCGGGACCCAGAGGTCCATGATCCATCTAAGGAAGGAATCCTTCATTGGGAAGATTCTCAGTCAATCAGTGATACTACCAGTGTTGCTTGTGATAATTGGGCTCATGGCACTTATGAACTAGTGGGGCACAAAGTTAAGTGCGCGGTTGCTTGCAAAAAGGGTTTTCACTCTATTCAGTGTATAGGTCACTCAGTACCCCACTATACTAGATCCGAAGATTTGGCTGGATTCTTACAGGCCATGGAAACAAATTGGGTTGACCAGCTTAAATGACAAGATATGTTGTCATATACTTTGGGTGGGATAGCAACGCACTAGTGGGTGGTCCACAGGGATAATCTCTTAGAATGGGGAATGATTGGGACCACCTTATCAACCAGGTTTTCAAGAAGTAATGCACCTACAAAAATTTTCCCTTATCATGGTGATCAACCTACTCAGCATCATATCCAGCAGTGTGAGAGACTCTAGACAGTAGGACAGGAAGCATTACCACCCTCACTTTGGGTGCATCGGTTTTATTCTACTCTACAAGGTTGTGTGCGTGCTTGGTATGTATACGTTGAATTACATCGCGACACTGGCAATTGGAAAACTTTGACTATAGGGATGATCCAAACTTTTGACTTCTTTTCATCTACACCACCAGTGAACACAACTTTAAGCTTTATCAAGTGCTTAACCATGGGAGATAGTGGGAAAGCGGAAGAACTTATTCAGGAATTATTTTGTAAGACAGACAGGGCGCGTTTTTGGATCAAGAAGATGATATCATACTACTTGAGTGTGCTTCCCTGAAAAGATAAGGGCAAGATGGTTTATATAATTGAAGAGGAGGAAGTTGAGCACTTGGATGCGGATCATTGACATGGAACACGTGAAGTGTTAGCTAGTGCGGATGTAGATGTGCATGCATATCATGAACCTATGAAGACAACAAAGGTCAATATAGGCACAAAAGCTGAACCTAAGGAGGTGATAATTGGGGATTACTGGTCAGAATTAGAGGTAGTAAAGATCATAGAGTTACTTCGAGACTATGAGGAATTATTCCCAAGAGGATACCATGAACTTAAAGGCATGCATATATCACTCGAGAGAAATGAAGATAAAGCTCAAGGAAGGTGTGTGCCTTGTTAGGAAGTGACCATATCGGATGAATCCCAATTTGCACAAGAAAGTAAAGGAGGAGATTGACAAGATGTTGAAATCCGGGATCATTCAACCATTGGATGAATCAGAATGGGTCAGTCCTATGGTGATAAGCATCAAAAAGGATGGTAGGATTCAAATTTGTGTTGATTATAGAGAGTTGAATGCAGCATGTGTTACAGATCCCTTTCCTATGCCATTCACGGAGGAAATATTAGGAGTGGTTAGGCGTGAGATATATTCATTTACAGATGGGTTTTCAGGGTATCATCAAGTTAGGATTTCCCGAAAGATCAAGAGAAGACCACCTTCACTACTGAATGGGGAATCTTTTCCTATACTATGATGCCCTTTGGATTGAAGAATGCACCTGCTATATTTTCAAGGATAGTGGTACAAGCCTTCAAGGATTTTATTCATAACTTCTTACAGGTCTATCTTGATGATTGGACCATCTATGGGCTAATTAAGGATCATTGTGACAATCTGTGCTTAATGTTTGAAAGATGTCAACAGTTGAGTATCTCATTGAACATCAAGAAGTGCATCTTTTCTACTCCCTTTGGCACACTTTTAGGACACATTATCTGCAAGGAAGGGTTGTTGGTTGATCTAGCTAAAGTTGCAGTCATCATAGGCTTGAAAGTGCCAGCCAGTCAGTGTGAGGTGCACAGATTTTTGGGTCATACAGGGTATTACAGGAAGTTTATAAAATGGTATGCAAAATTTTCCATGCCCTTAGAAGAATTTCTCAAGGGAAAAGGTACATTCTACTGGGGGGAGTCACAGCAGCGCGCATTTGAGATATTGAAGGAGAAACTTACTATGGCACCTATCTTGCACTTTCCTTCATGGGATAAACCTTTTCATGTTCATGTGGACGCCTCTGGCACAGCCATTGGTGCTATCTTAGCTCAACCAAGAGAAGGTATTGTGGATCATCCCATTTGCTTTACTAGTAGGAAGTTAACCCCACAGAACAGAATTATACCACTACAGAGCATGAGGCCTTGTACATGATCTATGCTTTGCACAAATTTCATCAGTATTTTTTGGCTACACCATTTGTGTTTTATACAGATCACATGGCATTGAATTATTTGGTGAACAAGCCCATTTTACAGGGGTGCGCATATGCCGATGGATACTCTTATTTCAAGAGTTTGACTTTATGGTTGTGGTAAAACTAGGCAAAAGTAATTCTAGACTAGATCACTTGTCTAGAATTCAATTAGGAGAAGAGGCACAAACAATAGAAGAGACCATGTCGATGCACAACTGTATAGGTTACAACATGCACCATCAGAATTGGAGGACATTGCTATCTTTCTAAGGACTGGTATGGTGCCAGAAGGCATGAAAGCTTTAGAGAAGAAGCAACTTGCTATTCGCGCGACACCATTCATGTTAATTAGTGGTGATTTGTACAAGTTAGGCAGAGACGAGGTGTTATACCATTGTGTATTGGAGCATGAACGAAAGGATATAATGGAAGAAGCACATGGTGGTATTGCAGGTGGCCACTATGCAGGTGATGCAATAGTGCACAAGATCCTACTTGCTAGTTTGTGGTGGGAAACATTGTACAAGGATTGTAAAGAGTATTGTAAGACATGTGACCATTGTCAACATCTCGGTCAACCAGGACAAAGGGATGAGATGCCTCTACGACCAATTACAAGTGTAGAACCCTTTGAGAAATGGGCAATTGACTTTTTGGGCCTATTTCACTAGTCGCGCGTAGGATTGGATCATGCTATATCATCACTTGTATAGATTATCTTACCCGATGGGCAAAAGCAACACCTATAAAGGACTGTACAGTGGCTACAACAAGCATGGTTCTTATGGGAAAATGTTCTTACAAGGTATGGTTGTCCTTTAAGTTTAACAAGTGATAGGGGCACACATTTTTTAAATGAGACAATAAGAATTCTTTTAGACGAGTTTATGGTTGCCCACCATAAGACTACACCCTATCACCCTCAGGAAAATGGGACTACTTGAGGATTTTAACAAGATTTTGAGCCACACATTGACCAAGATTTGTGATGTTGGAAGGAAAGATTGGGATGATAAAGTATCTAGCTATTCTTTGGGCTTATAGAACAACATACAAAAGATTGAACAAAGCCACACCTTTTCAATTGGTGTTTAGCGCAGAAGCTATTCTTCCTATAGAATTTATGTTACCTTCTTTACGCATTATGTGCGTTGGAGGTCTAGCTGATGAGAAAGCCTTGGAAGAATGGATTGAGAAGATGGTTCAACTAGATGAGCACCGAGCCATTGCACGTTGGAGTCAGAAACAGGAGAAAGCACGCCAAAAGGCATGGCATGATTGACACATTAGGGATAAGAAACTTGTGGTGGGACAAATGGTACTTTTGTATGACTCCAATTTTTGCGCCATCTAGGGAAGCTCAAGGTGCATTGGTTGGGGCCATATGTTATCACTCATATACTTGAGTTAGGTGCTTGCCAGTTAGAAACAATTGATGGCACAAGGTTTCCTAGTTACTTTAACGGGAGTAGGTTGAAGCCCTACTATAAATAAGTCTTCTTGGTGTTTGTAATAAGGCAGTATTGCCAGATAAATTAGGTTTCCCTTTCTACATTTCCTTAATGTGTTTCTTTCATCGTTGCTATGCTTTGTCAATTTAGCTCTTATTTGTGTAATAAGCGCACTTGCGCGCATAAAGCTAACTACAATATGAAGCATGTTGATGCGCAGAGGACTGCACATCCTTTTCATGTGGGGTGGATTGTTGGTGACTCTCAGGTATATGCTGCGAAGATTTCATGTTGTGGGTGTTGAGAAAGAAGGTTGCTAAGGGTAACTGACAAAAGATTTCTTCTCAAGATAAGGATGAGGAGGAATGAAGGAACGTATAATGTGAGGTAAGCAGTGGCCATGGTAACTACCAGGAGATGGTGCAGTGACGAGGTACTTGGGTGCTAGAGTGCACGTTGAAGAGAAGTCTATAACAAAGGGTAAAAAGGTGTGCTAGAAGGTTATAGCATTTGGTGCGAAGGTATACCATGTAGAAATGATAAAAATGGGTAATAAATGAGGAGAATTTGGTAGGTGGAGGAGCAATTAATGCAGTGAAAAGTGGAAATCTATATAAGGATGGGATGTGATTTCATTTTTACCCTTGCGACTATGAGAATTCGACAAAGAGCTACACGCGAAGAGCTAAGTAAAGTGATTCAAGGTATGAAGCAAGCGAACTAGGTGCAAAAGACAGATCTATTTATTGGAAGGGCTTGAATCCCCTAGGAAAAGGGTTTGAACGAAGCAGTAAAAAATAGAGCTAGGGTGTATGATTTTGTGATTACAAATTAGGGCACGGTTGAATCGAGTTAGGGTTCGAAGCAAACTACTCAAAACACACAAAAATGGTCTAGAAAACAAAACCTAAAAAGAAGAATGGCACCAAAGAAGAAAGCAGCACCAGTAAAGGAAAAGAAGAAGGTGGTGGTGGAAGAAGAGGAAGAGATGGCCCCAGAAAGTAATTTTTTAGAAATGCAATACCCTGAGGAAGTTATTGTGGGCCAAGAATGGGATACCCACATACGACATAGTAAGATAAGTGAATATAATCACTGACCAATGAAAACCAAAAGAAATTAGATGACCTTCTCACTTCCCAAATGAACAGGTAAACTAAGGATGGCATGCCAATATATGATGATGTTGGGAAAGGCTACTAAAAGGGAATGGTGTCTACCAGCTGTATGAGCTCCCATACTTTGGAAAGTATGCACCATTGTATAGATGGCTGATGAGCCGAGTCCATGAGGACTTTTTCTATTTTGCAGGATGGAGGGTAAGATTGACACCCATTCTTATTGCCACATAAGAATCGGATTAAGGGCAACAGGTGAAGATATTAAGACTAACCTAGCTGACAAGAGCACCATCTTGGAGACACAAAAAGCACTGGGCTATTAGAAAGGACCACATAGAATGGACATTGAAAAACTAAAATTTTTCCAGTAGTACAGGCAGCAGCACACCTGGTCACAAAATTGAATGACCAAGAACGTTGGTCACAAGTTAACTCTATGTGGTTGCATGTGGCAAAGTGCATGTCAAAAGGAACCACTTATAATATTACTAGCTTCATTGCAAAACAAATAGTAGAGGAAGCGTACGCAGGAAATAAGATAAGTTTTGGATATATCTTACTAAGTTTAGTCTTCATGAAGATTGGGATACCCGATGGCCCAAAAGAGAATATATGGGAATACCCCATGAATCAAAAGTCTCCAGTTGAATGATTCAACAAGTATCTCTCGCAAGGGGTCAACCTTTGACAAAGGGATGAGATGCCTCTACGACCAATTACAAGTGTCGAACCCTTTGAGAAATGGGCGATTGACTTTTTGGGCCTATTTCACCCAGATCACGCGTAGGACCGAATCGTGCTATATCATCACTTGTACAGATTATCTTACCCGATTGGCGAAGCAACACTGCGAAAGGATCTGTACAACAGCCTACAAAGCAAAGCACGATTCTTATGGGAAAATGTTCTTACAAGGTATGGTTGTCCTTTAAGTTTAACAAGTGATAGGGGCACACTTTTTTTAAATGAGACAATAAGAATTCTTTTAGATGAGTTTATGGTTGCCCACCATAAGACTACACCCTATCACCCTCAGGAAAATGGGACTGCTGAGGATTTTAACAATATTTTGAGCCACACATTGACCAAGATTTGTGATGTTGGAAGGAAAGATTGGGATGATAAAGTATCTGCTATTCTTTGGGCTTATAGAACAACATACAAAAGATTGAACAAAGCCACACCTTTTCAATTGGTGTTTGGCGCAGAAGTTATTCTTCCTATAGAATTTATGTTACCTTATTTACGCATTATGTGCGCTGGAGGTCTAGCTGATGAGCAAGCCTTGGAAGAACGGATTGAGAAGATGGTTCAACTAGATGAGCACCGAGCCATTGCACGTTGGAGTCAGAAACAGGAGAAAGCACGCCAAAAGGCATGGCATGATCGACACATCAGGGATAAGAAACTTGTGGTGGGACAATTGGTACTCTTGTATGACTCCAATTTTTGCGCCATCTAGTGAAGCTCAAGGTGCATTGGTTGCGGTCATATGTTATCACTCATATACTTGAGTCAGGTGCTTGCCAGTTAGAAACAATTGATGGCACAAGGTTTCCTAGTTACTTTAACGAGAGTAGGTTGAAGCCCTACTATAAATAAGTCTTCTTGGTGTTTGTAATAAGGCAGTATTTCTAGATAAATTAGGTTTCCCTTTCTACATTTATTTAATGTGTTTCTTTCATCGTCGCTATGCTTTGTCAATTTAGCTCTTATTTGTGTAATAAGCGTGCTTGCACGCGCATAAATCTAACTACAATATGAAGCATGTTGATGCGTAAAGGACTGCACATCCTTTTCATGTGGGGTGGATTGTTGGTGACTCTCAAGTATATGCTGCAAAGATTACATGTTGTGGGTACTGAGAAAGAAGGTTGCTAAAGGTGACAAAATATTGCTTCTCAAGATAAGGATGAGGAGGAATGAAGGAACGTATAACGTGAGGTAAGAAATAGCCATGATAACTACCAGGAGATGGTGCAGTGATGAGGTACTCGGGTGCTAGAGTGCACGCTAAAGAGAAGTCTATAACAAAGGGTACAAAGGCGCGCTAGAGGGTTATAGCATTTGGTGTGAAGGTATACCATGCGGAAATGATAAAAATGGGTCATAAATGAGGAAAATTTGGTAGGTGGAGGAGCAATTAATGCAGTGAAAATTGGAAAGATATATAAGGATGGGATGTGATTTCATTTTTACCCTTGCGACTATAAGAATTTGACAAAGAGCTACACACGAAGAGCTAAGTAAAGTGATTCAAGGTATGAAGCAAACGAACCAGTGCGAAAGACATATCTATTTATTGAAGGGCTTGAATCCCCTAGGAAAAGGGTTTGAACGAAGTAGAGTAACAAAACAGAGCTAGGGTGCACGATTTTGTGATTACAAATTAGGGCATGGTTGAATCGAGTTAGGGTTCGAAGAAAACTACTCAAAACACACAAAAAACAATCTAGAAAACAAAACCTAAAAAGAAGAATGACACCAAAGAAGAAAGCAACACCAGTAAAGGAAAAGAAGAAGGTGGTGGTGGAAGAAGAAGAAGAGATGGCCCCGAAAGTAATTTTTCAGAAATGCAATACCTGAGGAAGTTATTGTGGGCCAGGAATGGGATACCCACATATGACAAAGTAAGATAAGTGAATATAATCACCAGACCAACAAAAACCAGAAGAAATTAGATGACCTTCTCACTTCCCAAATGAATAGGAAAACTAAGGATGGCATGCCAATATATGATGATGCTGGGGAAAAGCTACTAAAAGGGAATGGTGTCTACCAGTTGTATGAGCTCCCATACTTTGGAAAGTATGCACCATTGTATATATGGCTGATGAGCCGAGTCGATGAGGACTTTTTCTATTTTGTAGGATGGAGGGTAAGATTGACACCCATTTTGATTACAACAGTAACTGGATTGAGGGCAACAGGTGAAGATATTAAGACTAACCTAGTTGACAAGAGCACCATCTTGGAGACACAGAAAGCACTGGGCTATCAGAAAGGACCGCACGGAATGGACATTGAAAAACTAAAAATTTTCCAAAGAGTGCAGTAGCGAAGCACACCCGTCACAAGTTAAATCTATGTGGTTGCATGTGGCAAAGTGCATGTCAAAAGGAACCACTTATAATATTACTGGCTTCATTGCAAAACAAATAGTAGTGGAAGCGCACGCAGAAATAAGATAAGTTTTGGCTATATCTTACTAAGTTTAGTCTTCATGGAGATTGGGGTACCAGATGGCCCAAAAGAGAATATATGGGAATACCCCATGAATCACAAGTCTCCAGCTTGAATTATTTATCAATTATCTCTGCAAGGGTTCAATGACGGATGAGGTGAAGGAGCGAACAGAGATGTGGTATGATAGGCTTCGTGTGGTGTTTGGAGAGGAATGGCATATACCCAAGGACTTGCCTTCGGTTCTAGGTAAGTAGGTGCAGATTGTAGTCTACCAAAGCATTTCGTATTACACACATTCCAATGGTAGATGGATCGTGGAGCCCCTGGTGCAAACTACCTTACGCATTTCCCATGCAATACTTCCAAGTTGCAGTTCATCAGTTCACCAATGCACGGAGGTTAGTGTTTAATGCAGAAAAGGTGGACTATGAATACCACACCCTGTGGAAGACATATGGATATCCAGGGAGGAATGTGTACAACGAGAACAATATCTCAGATATTTTGAGCATTAAGCTGGAAACACTTGGAGATTACGGATATCGGGGCACACTGCTATATATCTCCAATTGAAGCCCAAAATGGAGAATAAAAGTATGTGGAAAATGATTTCGTGCTTCTAGGGCCACCAAAGGGGAAGCATACTATGGAGAACATTCTGGCACCTAGGCCCTCTGAACCCAAGCAAGATGATGAGGAAGAGGATGAAGAACACAAGGATAGTGGTGGCTTGGTGCAAAGGAGGAAGCAACCATCTGGCCAAGAGAAGGAGTGTGCAACAACTTCCCAAGGAGAAGGAGTTACAGGGGAGGAGTAGGGCGACCAAAGATTTAAAAAGGTATTTAAGCACACAAGGGTGCAAGGAGAAACCCCGCAAGTGAAGGAGCCAGAGGAGAAGAAAAGAAGAAAACTCAAGCTGAGTGAGGAAATAGAGGAATCTGAGGAGAAGGCACCTTCATCTCTAGCAGAAGAAGAGCCTCAACACAAGGAGGAGAAAATGGAAGGAGAAGAAGGGGAACAATCAGAGGCTACATAGGACAAGGGTGGGGATACATCTAGTATTCCTAACCTTGATGTAGCCATTCCCAGAGGGCCCAAATCCCGTTGAACAAGGGAGGATGCCAAGGCACATACCATGGGGTATTTAAAAGACCCAAAGCTGATTATTCGTGCTCGGTTTCATAGCACCATCAAGTAGAAGGATTTATTCAGATGGGTGCTCATGGACAAGGACAAGGTGACTTTACGCACAAGGAAGTAGCTTTCATGGTCGATGCACATGCATATGGATGAGCCAGACTTTGATGTCAGTGAAGAATCATGTGCATCAAGACGATTGAAGAAGGCACCCAAACACGCCACATGAAAATTAAGTCAACAAAGTGTTGTCAAACGAGTAAGTAAGTAATGCTCTGGTAAAGGTATTTTCTAAAGTAGAAAGAAGAAACATTGATAAATCTGCTACCATTTAAGGCATTGACAAAGAATCAAGGCCAAGGATGTGGAGATAGCATGCCTAGTATAGGAAAACAAATTTATCAAAATAAAATATGACACTTTTGTTAATATGGAAGAGGAAATTGGAGATGATGTTCTAAAGGTATGCCCACATCTGGAATCCTAGGTACCAAAAGAATTTCCTTCACGATGCACTATGTGAAAACAATGATAACATTAGTGTTGGAGGATGAAAAGGTGCATGTATCAACATAGCCCAAGGACTTCGGGGAAAAGGCAAAGAAAGCACAGGTTGCAGTAGCAAGGAAGATTGCTACTTATGAAGGCCTACTGCAAGCCACCCGTGATGAACTAAAGAAAGCTGATCATGCACTAATGATATGCATAGCCCCAGATGCACTGATCACGATGAAAACATTGGAGGAGGAAAATGAAGTCCACAAGGCTATGAAGGATGCTACCCTAGGCCGTGCCATTGAACGGTTAATCCTAGTGAAGCAAAAGTGTGAGGCACTAGCTGTGGCATAGGCACCACATAAGGAGAGGTTAGAGGAGCTTGGAAAGATCATTGCTCAAAATATGGATGTATTGGAGGGGTGCAAACCTCTATGTCAAGCGTAATGCTTGTGATACAAAATGAGAAAGGAAAACTCACTATGGAAGAGCTGCATTCCATCATTGCAGATGTGCCTAAGATGGCAGGAGCAGCGTTAATGGAGTGGGAGAACCTAGAAGTAGATATAAAAGAAGAATATCCAGAGTTGCTGCTTCAGGATGAAACGGAGGGGCCTGAGGCTTGAATAGTTTTGTTAGCTGTGTATACCTTATTCAAACATTCTTTATTTATCCATTCTTTATGTAAGTTTTGGACATCACCATTGTCAGGGTAATAATGAGATTAGTGTGGGGTAATGTTGATCAGAGAAAACACTTAGTCGAAATTGCAGATACATTCCATGTGGAAGAACAACACAAGAGAAAAGGCACGAAGGTATAGGAAGGTGTCACACACGGAGGTGTAGAGTCAAACTTCAAGACTTAGCCGATTTTGGAGATCAGGTCTATTCTTAGAGATTGGCATGTGGAGCACACAAAGTGATGCCAATACTTGCGTGCCACTCTTTATGGAGATTTTTGAAGAGCATGTCAACTCACTCTTGCATGGGCATAAGCTAAGAATAGATCCACCACTGTAGTTAACTATCAGCGATCTATAGATAGCATACTTGCATGTATGGCTATAGTTGTAAAATGTGTGTGGCTGTTATTATCATGCGACCTATTTATGGTAGAGTTAAGTGGTGAAGGGATAATTTCCCACCTATATATATATGTAATGAATTACTTAGTAGGATATATACAGAAACACATGCTTTGAAGGATGAGAGATACATGAGTACATGAGACTGGATAATTGTAACATATCCATGCATGCATATGTCAGTATTGTATGAAGCTTTTGTCTCTGTTGGTATGATGAATATTTAAAGATTATTGGTTGAGCAACAATGTCGGATATGTTTTTTCAATGTATATTATTATTATCACGATGATTTACATTTAAGTGCTTATAGATCTAGTTCAAGATAATGATGAATAGATGGTTTAGTTTCTAAAAATATATGTTTACTGCTTTATCATGCTACCATTATACTACAGCAACTCTTAAGAGGGACACGATACCTTTGCACACTTTAGGTGAGCACTCAACCTAGGCTGAGTGATGTGCTAGCGCAAACTAGGTGTTAACTAAGAATTCTAGGTACATCAACTATCTATGGAAATGCCTCTCAATCCTTAGCTGGTCTTAGGACCATTTGAGAAATGGGGAATTGATTTTATTGGACCTTTTGATCCCCCATATTTTGGGAAAGAAAACCTATTGGTGTGCACATACTATGTCACGTAATGGGACAAGGTTGAAGTACTAAGGATGTTGTTGTTGACTTTCTATACAATCACATAATTCTAAGATTTGGTGCCCCTCGAGCACTTGTATTTGATCAGGGACCTCAATTTCTATCTAACATGATTGAGGATTTTATGGAAATCTACCTGAATCAAGCACAAGAAGTTGTCACCATACCACCTGTTGGTATCTAGTTTTACTCTCCTTCACAACTTGAACAACATCATGAACTTGCACAAGACACTCAAGGATAGATAGATGTTTTGTATGTCGTTTGTAGCCAGGGAAGCACACCTATCTGGTTTGTTTTCATTCAAGAATTGAGGGAGTGGATAGCACCTTCAAGATGGTTTTGATCTAACCCTCACTATTTTAGGTTGTGCCTATCAACCAAGGCAAGAGAACCTATATTGCAGCCCCTATATGGTAAGGAGATGGAGATATCCTTGTGTTTTGCATATGATATGGAAGAGACTTTGTGAAAACATGATCAAGTATCCATTATCCAAATTCAAAGGAGTTGTCACTCATCGAATGATGGAAATGTTCTCAAAACAAAGCTAGAGCTGCTAAAGACATGATAAAACCCCGATCAACTTTGTGCATTTTAGTGAAAGGATGGAATTCTTTTATAGACACACAATGCAAGGGAATGTTATTCAAACAATCTCAAAGCTTGTTGAAGGCTTTACAAACTGAAACCAACTCAACATGATGAACATTTGATGCAAACAAGAATAAAAAATGGCTCTCAGGCAGTTCCTCCAAAAGAAAATGGACCTCTTCCAGTTTTCCTTGTGAAAATTCTTCTCTCCTATTCAAAATTATCCACAGCCTCTAAAATGCCTCCAAATTACATCATATATCCTCTGCCAGCTTGGATCCTTGCATCCAAGAAAATAATATGCTCAAGGATCAAATTTGATACAAAATCCTATCCATTTGATGAAAAATGATATAAAATTGTAAAACACTCACCAAATGCCAGAGATGCACAAATTTTTAAAATATTGCTTGACATCGATCCTTGTCCATACCAGGGTCATGTTTTTGGCATTCCACCATGCCATCATGCATTTGCAATCATTTTCCACCTTTTTCCCCTATCATTTTTAACTCTACAACTTTAAATTTTTACCTTTCACGTGTTTTTCACAGGCTAAGGAAAATATTCCACAAAAAACACTACAGAGGCACTGAATTAGCTCAAAATAATGGTGCCATTGCACTCAGAAGGCTAAGGGGATGTGAAATCACATAAAATTTTATCTGATTCGGTGTAAAAATGACGATTCCACACTTCTTGGAGCTTCCATGGTGCCCAAAAATGACAACACTCAGCAACCGTTGATTAGAAATCAACTTTAAATTTGCACCGTCCACGTGTCTTGATGAGATTCGTCATGTAGACTAAGAAATATCTTCTTTGACTTCTGGATAAAGTGGACACATGTCCAACTACCATTGGATCGAGCCTCCAACCTTAAAAATGCCTTTTGAACCTTTTCTGACCTCGGGAAAATTTTGAAAATTTTCCCCGCTTGCCCTCTGGATGGGCCACGTGTCCTCCCGTGCAGTGTGCCCTACCGAAACCGCAGGCTGATTTGATGAGTTTTTTCACTTTTGAGAAAAGGAAAATTTTCTCAAACTTCTCCGCGCCCCCCAAACACCCGCCACTTCTTTGCCATGTGTCGTTGTCCCATTGGATGCGGAGCTGACCTTCCAAATTTTCCTTGGGTTTATTTTTCCCTTTTGAAATTTCTCACCAAAGTTTGGAAATTTTCCGTCTTTTCCACCGCACTCTAAAATTGCATCAAATGTTGGACACATGTCCATTTTTCATTGGTGGCGGGACCTCGGGCCAAAATTTTCCTTTTTACTTTTCAAAGTTAAAAAACTTCAAATTGCTCCAAGCCTTCGCCCCTCCATTTCATCCCTATGCATACGTGTCACATTACGATTCGCTTGGAGATCTGGCTCAAATTTTTACTTTGAAATTTTCCCTCCAAAGGAAAAAAATCCAAAAACACGCACCACCCTGCTCCTCCCTTGGTTAACCTAGACACGTGCCCCTTTTCTATCAGATACGGGCTCGTGGGCCAAATGTTAACTTTAACATTTTGCAGTTAAAAGCTTCAAAAATTTCACAAACTCCGCTCCTCCATGCTAACTTTCTTGGACATGTGTACATTTCTTATTGGAGGTGGGCCTTTGAGTCAAAATTTTCCCTTGAAACCTTTGAGCCCAAAATAATAAAATTTTCCCAACTCCCACGCTGTCCGTTTCATCTCCCTGTGCCACGTGTCACTTCCCCAATGGGTGGGGCCTTCAAGAAACATTTGGATTTTGAGAATTTTTGTAAAATGAAAGCAAAAAATCTAAGTGTGACCCGCCACCTAATGATCCTCCAACCAATTATATTGTGCCACATAGGCACACCATTGTAACACTGCGGGGGCGCATTCAAAATTTTTCCTTTTGCAAAAAACTCAAAAATGACAAGTTAGCAATGTTTTTCCCACATATCCCGACCAATGAGAGCCTGCCACGTCAGCATAAATGTTGCAATGATAAATTTGACAGGTAGAACATGCCCATACGCCCATCAAATGCAAAAACGTAGGGGATGCTTTTGAAATCAAATTTTTTCACAAGGAAGGCATATTTTTCAGTTTTAAATCCAATGAAACATGATTTGACAATAATTTAGGCCTGGGGAGTGAAATTTCACCTTCACAAAAATGGAATTTGATCAAACACGGGTTTCTTTTACGTTTTGGCCAAGGAAAAATAACACAGCCCATGCAAATGAAAAATTAGGGCACAATAAAGGGGAAACTTGGATTTTGTTTCAAAATAGGGTAGAATAACAACATTATGAGCATATCAAAGGCATTCAATTGGAAAATGCGAAATGCAGGCCACGAGACCAAAAAAATGAAACATTTGTGAGTATATTGGGTCATGAAAAATAAGGCACATTATGCAAACTCAATAATGGGACCAACATTGGCTCCTGCTTGGGGATGGGCACTCCCAGCGAGTGCCATAAGATCACAACATAGACCAAGTGCCAAAAATCCATTGGGAAAGGAGTCAAAACATGCGAGTAGCCCCAAAAACTAGAATTTTCACCAAAAATAGACCGAGAAAACCACACCAACAATGGTTGCTAAGGACAAAAGGGCAAACCACAAGCCAACAATAGTAAGAACAAGGAAAAGACAAAACAAAAACAAGGGCTATACAAAATGTACAACTTGTGCATACCTCACATGGGGATTTAATCCAAGAAATGTTTTAAATGTCTACCATTAACAGAAGCTCCAGAAAATCCCCATCCAAATCCTTGAGAAAAAATGTATTTTCTCCAATCCTGATATCAATGGCATAAGGGCCCATCCATAGAGCATCAAACTTGCCATGTTTTCCCTTATCTTCATGCCTATTATCCCATAGCAAAACTAGATCTCCAACACTAAAGGCTCTAGGGGTGACTTTCTTATCAAACAACTTCTTCAATTTCTCCCTAAATCTGACATGCTTTTGATGAGAAGCTCTCCTTTCTTCATCCAACTCAATGATCTGATTGATTCTTGATTCATATGGGCCATGTTCTTGATCTTCCAATTGCTGGGCAAACTGAAAAGTGGATAATTGTAGGTGTAATGGCAGCAAAGCCTGAGTTCCATACACCAGTTCAAATGGACTTTTACCAGTTGCTCTTTTTGGAGTTATTCTATCAGCCCAAACTACAAATTTCAACTATTCTCCCCACTTCTTCTTGTTGATTTCCAAGGTTCTTCTAATGATCTTGAGCAAGTTCTTGTTACTTGATTCAGCTTGTCCATTACCTTGTGGATTGTAGTTTGAAGAATAAGTCAAATTTATCCCATATTCATTACATTGCCATCAAAGGCTTGGCTCTAAAACACATAGCATTATCAGATACAATCTTAACTGGAACTCCAAACCTACATATGATATGATTCAGCAAGAAATCCATTACCACTTGGTGTGTTGCCTTTCTAGATGGAATTGCCTCAACCCATTTTGTAAAATAATCAGTTGCTACAAGGATCCATTTGTAACTAGCACTAGAAGGATCTGAAATCTCACCAATAAAATCCATTCCCCATTGTTTGAAAGGAGCTTCAATTGATACAGGCTGCAAAGGAAGGGAGTTTGAAGCTTTCAATCTTTCTGAGAAACATTGGCAACTATCACATCTTCTAAATAACCAGTTTGTATCTTTAAAAAGATTTGGCCACCAATAACTAGATCTTAAAATCTTATGTTCTGTCACTCTCCCAACAAAATTTCCTCCACAAACTCCCCCATGGAAATCAGCAATCAACTTGGGAGCTTCATCTTCAATTATGCATTTCAAGAGGACACCCTCAGGGTTCTTCCAAGCCAGCCCAATGTTTGTTATGATATATTTCTGAGAAGCCAGCTTGAGGGCTCTTTTCTGATTTTTATTTAAGTGACTGGGACAGCATAGGTGCTTGAGGTAATAGACCACATCCTTGTACCACTTAGAATTCATCAATTTGTCAAGAAGATCTGCCCTTTCTTCCTCTAGCTGATTCACTTCTACATTTTGCAAATTACTCTCAGCCATGAGTTTGGCAAGACCTAAACCTCTTACCAACTTTGTAGTTTGGATATCCATATCATACTCTTGTAATTTGTTGACCCACCTACATCTCTTGCTTGATATCTCCATGTCAGATAAGATGTCTTTAACCATGGTGTGGGGAACATAAGCAACAACCTTTGAACTCAAAATGTAGGGCCTGAAAATATTTGTTGCTTTTACCAATGCAAATGCTTGTTTCTCCATAATTGTGTACTTCAGTTCAGCTACTTGTAAAGCCTTGCTAAAGAAATCAATAGGCCTCTCAGCTCCATTCTCATCCTTTTGTAACAAAACTGAAGCAATAGTAAATTCAGATGCAAAAGAGAAGATTTGGAAAGGCATCTTATAGTTTGGAGCTGCCAAAATAGGTGCATGCTTGAGTGCATCCTTTATTCCTTCAAAATCTTGGATGGAAACCTCTTCCCACTTAATAACTTGATCCTTTCTTAGCATGCTTGTGATTGGAAGAGTTAACTCAGCAAAATTGGAGACAAACCTTCTAATGAAATTGATTTGGCCAAAGAAAGATTGAATACCTTTCTTGGTTCTTGGAATAGGCACTTTGTTGATTGCTTCCACTCTCTCAGGGTCTATCATAACACCTTCTTTGGACACAATATGCCCCAATGGATTAAGTGAAATTTCATACTCTCTACATCTGATCAACATCTTCTCTAGGTGTTGCAAATGGTTTTCTCGCTGCCTTGAAAAAACAGTCACATCATCTTGGTAAACTACAATAAACTCATTGATATAACTAGCAAAGGCAACATCCATTGCCCTTTGAAAATTAACACCAACATTCATCAATCCAAAAGGAATCCTTACAAAAACATAAGTCCCCCAAGGAGTAGTGAAGGTTGTCTTAAGTCTTTCTAATTCTTTGACAACTACTTGATTGTATCCGGAGAAACCATCCAAAGTAGAAAGCATTTCTAACCCTGTTACAAGCTACAACATATTATCCATGTTTGGCAAAGGATATTTGTCGTTCATAGATGCTTTGTTTAGATTCCTAAATCCACACAAAGTTTGATATCTCCATTCTTCTTTCTAACTGGCACAAGGTTGGCAACCCAAGAAGAGTATCTAGTAGGCTGAATAATGCCACCATCTCTCAATTTATTCAACTCTTCTTGCATTTTCATGGAAATCAGTGGGTTAATAGGCCTTTGTTTTTGTCTAAATGGCTTGGTTTTGGCCTCAAGAGGGATCTCATGCTGAAATAAATCTTCTCTATATGCCTTCAGCTCTGAATAAGACCAAGCAAGGCAGTCTTGATATTTCTTTAAAAGTTGGGCATAGGACTGTTTCTCTTCTTTGCTGAGATGGCTACCCAACCAGATCTTCCTTGGTTTGTCTTTAGTTCCCAAGTTGTGCTCTTCCACATCCCTTGAAGCAAACAAGTTTCTATTTATGATGCAATCAGCATTGCTAAAATTGGATTCAAGTGCAACAAGACCTTTAGGAATGGTATTTGTTTTCAATTGTATAATATCCTTGTCAAACAAAGTTTCTCTACCTTCATTCATGCACACCATTGGTTCCCAATCAATATTCTGACCAGCAAACTCTCCTTGGCATTGTAAGAATCTCAACACTTGTGCATCATCATCAAAAATCTGCCAATGTTTCACATTATCCGGGACAACTGGCCTTGTTAGCACCTCAATATCATATTCACAAAAAGGTGAAACAAAGGTAATTGTAGAATCTAGAACCAAGGATACTTAGCTTATCAGTAGTAGCATTAAGACTTCTATCATGGTAAACAATGTTAAAGGAATCAAACATTTCAATCAAGTCCCAAATAGCATGCTTATATTGTTTCATACGCTGATTTTTTGTAGCATACAACTTTCTTACTTGCTTGAAAACCAGCTCTAAATCCCCCTTGGAAAAAATATCCTTCACTCCATACTTCCATGCAATCCTTAATCCCAATAATAATGCCTCATACTTAGCAATGTTGTTAGTGCACTCAAAATTGAGCTTGAAGGAAAAAGGAAACTTTTCTAAACTAGGAGAAACCAACACTATACTAGCACCATTTCCAAATTTGGAGAAAGCTCCATCAAATAGTAATGTCCATGGAGAACCTACCATACCAAGGCACTCTGATTTATCCATCTTATTCTCTTTTCCATCAGCAAAACCAATGAAGTTGTCAACATCTACATCAGCAAACAACACTTCATAAGAAGCATTGTTGGGATCTTCAATCAAGTGTAACATCTTATTTTCACCATAGAGTTTGACAAGGCTGCCCTCAATGGGAATGGTGGAAAAATACATGTCCATTTGAACACTACCACCAACACTTGCAGCCCATTTTCTTGACAAAAGCATACCCCATTTGGTAGGGCAGTCAACAATTACAACATCAAGTTTTAAATTCTTATCCGGATAGGCTGCAAGTTACACTACCAACCCCTTCACACAACCAACAACCAGAACTTCCCTTGAATCCATGGCTTTACACTTCCCATATGCTATTGTCACTTTGATATCCAACTCATTCATGACTTCTAGAGGCATGACATTACATGATGCACCGGAATCAAACATGCAATTGTGAAGCAACCTACCTTTTATGAGAAAAGTTGTGAAGAATGGATCAACATTCAATTGGGAATCAACCAAGGATGTCCCCAAATATACTTCAAGTGCCTCTCCAAGATCTTCCATTGGTGGTGGTGTTTCAAGGCCAACAATGCTTTGAAGAGGATTCTCAACAACATTTACATTTTTGCTTGGGGTAACCTTTTCTTCTTTCAATCCCAAGTATTCAAAAGCTCTTTTCTTGTGCTCAGGTATTCTAAGAAACTCAATGATGGGAACACTCACTTTAATTTGGCTCAATACCTGGGCTATATCATATGGAACATTCCTTGGCAAAACAGCATTGGAAGGGAAACAAGAAGGTTCATCAGATGGAGAAGTATTCTTGGCAGCTTGGGCATGGAGAGGACTGATATTTTTGCATGGGACAGCAGGGTTCTTGGAAATTGTTTCTCTTCTAGGATTATCTTTGGGAATACTTGTGAGAAAGGGTGTCTTTAGTTTGGCTTGAGGACCAGCTCCCCTAACAACTTTACTTCTAGTATTGTACTCCTTTTCTTGACCAACCACAACATTCATTAACAATTGTCTATCTTCCTCCGAAGGAATACCACCATCATACTTCTTGATCATTAAAGCCCTTAGATATTCAAAGTCATTATTAGGAATTTCAAAATCCTGAACTACATCTACATCATGAACTTGAGGAAGAGAAAGAAATGGTACCCTCTTTATGCAATCCCAAAAGGTTGCAACAGTCCTTGCACTTATCACATCTGTTGATGTTGCTACTTGTTGTGAGCCTGAAGAGCTACCCATCATACAAATATTATCATCCATTTCATTCTCATTATCATCAACAACATCTTGCTGGTCTATTTCACATGGTGGATGAGGAAGAAAACATCTGTCACACCAATCCATATCAGCAATTTCTTGAACAACAACAACTCTTGCAGTCAGAGGGTCAGGCACCACTCTATTTTCACGTGCTTGGGGTTGTCTACTTGCAGATCCAACAGCCCTTTACCTCTATCATCTTGTCTTTGATCACCCCTAGGATGATTGCCAAATCTATCATGGTTTTGAGTTCTTTGCTGTCCTTGTGAACTTTTCCCAATTCCTTTCTCAACCTGGGCTAACTTGTAAGAAATTTCTTTAACAGCCCCTACCAAAGTATTGACAACATCTTCTAAATCAGCACCCTTGCTTGGCTTGAGGCTTCTCAGGGTTTATCAGCTTCACACCATCCCTCTTAAGTGGTTTACCAACAGCCTTGATATTATTTTCAATTTGAAGTGCCATGGTGAAATCTTGTCTCAAGTTTGTAGGATTTTTGTCTCTCAAGTAATAGGCTTCCTTTTTTCAAATGCATCTACGTATTTGATCAAGCAAGACTCATCACAAGGCCTCAAAATGACAGGAAACCTTATCAATGTTTTATTAAATCTTGTATTAAAGTCATGAATGGTCTCATTTGGGTTCTTCTTCATATTCTCAAACTCGGATAGAAGGAACCTTGGATCTATTTTATCTCCATATTGTAATCTGAATGCATTACTCATCTTAGTCCATGAATCAATAGAGTTATCAGGAAGAGCTTTATACCAATCTCTTACATCTTCCTCAAGTGTATGGATAAACAACTTAATATACACATCCTCAAATTCTATTTCAAAATCTTCCATTATGTTAACAAAGAGTTTGAGATGCTGATCTCCAGTTATGGCATTGTTACCTTGGAATTTCGGTAACCTATTTCTCACATCTTGTGGGACAGCATTTGGATAACCATCCATTCCTCCAAAATCTATAGGACCAAAGGTGTTAACAACAAATGGAGGTCTAGGCTGAGCCATATTGTTTGGTGGGGGTGATCTTGGAGGTGAAACAAGCTAATGAGGAGTAGTAATGGGTCTGATTGGAATAGATGAATGATCTCTAAAATGACAACCCCCCAAAGGCTCTCTCTCTTGATAAACTTTAGAAAACTTAGAAACCACAGGAAGATCTAGGAGTAGGTATTTTAAATACACAAGAAGGTCCCTCACCTAATGGAGAATGAAAATCAGCAAGAATATTTCCTAAATCAGACCTACTTGAAGAAGAATTATAATCTTCAATAACAGGTTGCTCTCCTTCAAATTCAACTATGGTGATTTCTTTTCTTACAACCAAATCACCAATCACTTTCCACACTCTTCTTCCCTCTAGTTCTGACATTCTTGATTTGGTGAGCAACTTCTTAGAAGAGTCCTTGATGAAGAGGGATCTCCTTCCCTCCAGTTTGACAGATTTAAACAACAAGTTTCAAATGACAGAAATGTGTAAGACAACTGGTATTTCAAGAACCAAATAGCATGGATTCGCCACTAAGGATTTCCACCTTAGTTGTGCAAGAAAGCACTAAAATATTCTATCAAATGTATGCTATGAAAAAACTTTGCAAGGGTTTACAAATCAGATCTTCTTCTTCTTAATTCAACCAAGAACAGTGCATCCAAATCATATAAACTGCTGGTAAATGATAAGAGCAGGTTGAGTTTGAAATCCTTTTTACCCAAAACATGTAGATCTCAAGTATGAAATGATGTCTCAAGAATGTAACAACTCAAATAATTAATCACACAAATTCTTAAACCTTTCAAATACTTCAAAAACACTAAGAAATTTCAAGAAGTCCCTAACAACGGTACCACTCGGGTGTTGGTATCTAGTTTTACTCTCCTTCACAACTTGAACAACATCATGAACTTGCACAAGACACTCAAGGATAGATAGATGTTTTGTATGTCGTTTGTATCTGTGGAATCACACCTATCTATTTGTTTGCATTCAAGAATTGAGGGAGTGGATATCACCTTCAAGATGGTTTTGATGTAACCCTCACTATTTTAGGTTGTGCCTATCAACCAAGAGAATCTATATTACAGCCCCTATATGGGAAAGAGATGGAGATATCCTTATGTTTTGCATATGATATGGAAGAGACTTTGTGAAAACATGATCAAGTATCCATTATCCAAACTCAAAGGAGTTGTCACTACTAAATGATGGAAATGTTCTCAAAACAAAGCTAGAGCTGCTAAAGACATGATAAAACCCTGATCAACTTTGTGCATTTTAGTGAAAGGATGGAATTATTTTGTAGACACACAATGCAAATGTAGGGGTATTATAGGTAGGATGAGTTAGTTTAAAATTAAATTCTGATGAGATATCTTGAAGCAAAAGTAGCTAGAAATCATCACCTTCTTTGGGAAACTTTGCAAATGAGTTACAACACCTAAACAACATAGATGTTTCAATGAATTTGAAGTGCTCTTTCAACCAGGATGTGTGCACAATGGATGCCCAAATCTGCACTATTCCATACAAAATTTGATAACCTGCCACAAAGGCTTGAAGCAAAATATCAATGAAGCATTTAGGAACCCTTGTTAGATCATGACCTAAGGTACACCCAAAGGTTTACAAACACCCTCAATTTACAAGGTAGGTAAGATGAATTTAAATTTCTTTATCTTCACTCAAATGAATGCTCTTCTCAATGGAAAATTGCAAATGCATTCAAACCCTCTACAAGAAATTAGACCATGCATGACCAATAAATATCCAAAACAAAAGAGTGCAACATGAGCATGAAACACAAATTGAAAACATACTTAAATACAAGTGTATGCAAGCTTTGCCAAGAGATAAAACCAATTAATCCAAGAATTTGATCAAATACATCAGCAAGGGAATGTTATTCAGACAATCTCAAAGCTTGTTGATGGCTTTACAGCTGAAACCAACTCAACATGATGAACATTTGATGCAAACAAGAATAAAAAATGGCTCTCAGGTAGTTCCTCCAAAAGAAAATGGACCTCTTCTAGTTTTCCTTGTGAAAATTATTCTCTCCTCCTCCAAAATTCTCAACAGACCTCTAAAATGCCTCCAAATTACATCATATATCCTCTAGCCATCTTGGATCCTTGCATCCCAAGCAAAGAATATGCTCAAGGATCAAATTTGTTACAAAACCCTATTGATGAAAATTGATATAAAACAAGAAACAAAATTTCGCCAAATGCCAGAGATGCACAAAATTCTTAAAATATTACTTGAACTCAGATCCTTATCCATCCTAGGGTCACATTTTTGGAATTCCACCATGCCAACATGCATTTGCAATCATTTTCCACCTTTTTCCCCTATCATTTTTAACTCTGCAACTTTAAATTTGTACCTTTCACGTGTTTTTCACGGGCCGAGGAAAATATTCCACGAAAAACACTACAGGGGACCAAATTATCTCAAAAGAATGGTTTCATTACACTCAGAGGGCCGAGGGGATGTAAAATCATATAAAATTTCATGTGATTCGGTGCAAAAATGATGATTCCACACTTCTTGGAGCTTTCATGACGCCCAAAAATGACAACACTTTCAAAGAATCAAGTGATTAGAAATCAACTTTAAATCTGCGCCGTCCATGTGTCTTGATGAGATTTGTCATGTAGACTAAGAAATATCTTCTTTGACTTTTGGATAAAGTGGAGACATGTCTAACTACCTTTGGATCGAGCCTCTAACCTTAAAAATGCCTTTTGAACCTTTCCTAACCTCGGGAAAATTTTGAAAATTTTCCCCGCTTGCCCTCCTCTGGACACGCCACTTGTCCTCCCGTGGGCCGATTTGATGAGTTTTTCCACTTTTGAGAAAAGGAAAATTTTCTCAAACTTCTCCACGCCCCCGAACACCCGCCGCTTCTTTGCCACGTGTCGCTGTCCCATTGGATGCGGAGTTGACCTTCCAAAATTTCCTCGGGTTTATTTTTCCCTTTTGAAATTTCTCACCAAATTTTGGAAATTTTCCGTCTTTTCCACCGCACTCTAAAATTCCATCAAATGTTGGACACGTGTCCATTATTCATTGGTGGTGGGACCTCGAGCCAAAATTTTCCTTTTTACTTTTCGAAGTTAAAAACTTCAAATTGCTCCAAGCCTTCGCACCTCCATTCTATCCCCAATACGTGTCACATTACGATTCGCTTGGAGATCTAGCTCAAATTTTTACTTTGAAATTTTTCCTCCAAAGGCAAAAAATCCAAAAAACGCGCACCACCCCGCTTCTCCCTTGGTTAACCTAGACACGTGCCCCTTTTCTATCGGATGCGGGCTCGCGGGCCAAATGTTAACTTTAACATTTTGTAGTTAAAAGCTTCAAAAATTTCACAAACTCCGCTCCTCCATGCTAACTTTCTTGGACACGTGTACATTTCTTATTGGAGGTGGGCCTTTGAGTCAAAATTTTCCCTTGAAACCTTTGAGCCAAAAACAATAAAATTTTCCCAACTCCCACGCTGTCCGTTTCATCTCCCTGTGCCACGTGTCGCTTCCCCATTGGGTGCGGGCCTTCGGGAAAAATTTGGATTTTGAGAATTTTTACAAAATGAAAGCAAAAATATAAGTGTGACCCGCCACCTAATGATCCTCCAACCAATTATATCATGCCATGTAGGCACACCATTGTAACACTGCGGGGCGCGTTCAAAATTTTTCCTTTTGCAAAAAACTCAAAAATGACAAGTTAGCAATGTTTTTCCCGCATATCCCGACCAATGAGAGCCTGCCACATCAGCATAAACATTGCAATGATAAATTTGACGGGTAGAACATGCCCGTTTACGACCGTCGAATGCAAAAATGTAGGGGATGCTTTTGAAATTGAATTTTTCACAAGGAAGGTAGATTTTTCGGTTTTGAATCCAATGAAACATGATTTGACAATGATTTAGGCCTAGGGAGTGAAATTTCACCTTCACAAAAATGGAATTTGATCAAACACGGGTTTCTTTTACGTTTTGGCCAAGGAAAAATAATACAACCCGTGTAAATGAAAAATTAGGGCACAATAAAGGGGAAACTTGGATTTTACTTCAAAATAGGGCAAAATAACAACATTATGAGCATATCAAAGGCATTTAATTGGAAAATGCAAACTGCAGACCACTAGACCAAAAAAATGAAACATTTTTTAGTACATTTGGTCATGAAAAATAAGGCATATTATGAAAACTCAATAATGGGACCGACACCACCCCTAATCCAATGGGCAAGTGGAAGTCACCAATAGAGAACTTAAGAACATTTTTAAGAATGTGGTCAACTCAGATGAAAGTGGTTTGGGCCTACAATACAACCTCGAAGACCACTACAGGGTCTCTCTCCATATGAAGTGGTGTATGAGAAGAAACCACTGTTACCTATTGAATTTGAATTACAGACTTGGAGGACAACAATGGACATTGGTATTGATTTAGATGAATCACAATGATATAGGGTCATACACCTAAACGAACTGGATGAAATATGGATGGAGACCCAAAAACAAACCAAGATTCTTCAAAACCAAAGAAAGGCATGGAATGATACTCATATCAAACACAGAATGTTCAATGAGGGAGATTGGGTCTTACTTTTGACTCAAAGTATCAACAGTTCAAAGGCAAGTTGAGGACACGATGGTTGGGACCATACCAGTCGAAAAAGTTTTTGATAACGGCTTTATGCGACTATCACCAATTGATGGAGAAAGGAAAACTCTTCTTGTGAATGGACACATGATAAGAATGTATCAACTTCCTCCGGATAACCAAACTTTCAATGAATATATGTAGGCTGATGAGGCCATAAATTGGCCATAAATTACCATTATTTTGTCCTTCCAAGTTACCTTTGAAAGTGGATTTAAATGTAATCTAGGAACTTATAGTTTGCTTAAGATAGAATATAGGATATATATCTTGTTCATTCTTTATAAATATTTTGTTATCTATTTTTTTGACTAATCCTATTGATTATTTGGGAAAAGATGCAAAGTCTTGTGTATGCAGCCATAAAGGAAAGATAATGCTAGTATTGGGAAAACTAGAATTGATCATGAACAGTACATTTAAAATAAAATATGATTTCATATTCAGATTCCTCTCAAAAAATTATGCAAGTTCAAAAAAGAATCATCTCAATCCGAGGTCGCATGTAAAAGTTATAGTTGTTTTGAGTTAGCTGTGGAACTCACAAAGTTAGTTCTAGAACTCACGAGTTAGTTCTACGGAACTTGCAAGTTTAGTTCCAGAACTCACAAATTTAGTTCCAGAACTTGTATCAATTGAATGGTAGTTAGTTCCAAAACTTTCAATTCATGGACAAATCAGATTTAGTTCCGGAACTTGCAGATTTAGTTTCAAACTTGCATAAAAGGAATGACAACTTTAGTTCCGGAACTTACATCAACGGAATGACAGTTTTTGAGGGATTGTGAAAACTCAGAGATTCCAATGGGAAATATGAGAGAGATTTTGTTCATAGCAATGTGTTTAATAAAAACCTCATTCAAATTTGTTACAGAGTTTTACCAATGAAGAGAGATCTGACTTTTAATGAGTTGTAGTTCGAGGAAATGTGTATCAGACGAGCACTAAAAGTTCCGTAAAAAAAAAAAAAAATCAAATGGAAAATATGAGAGAGGTTTTTTTCATAGAAATGTGTTTAACAAAAACTCATTTAGATTTGTTACAGGTTTTACCAATGAAGAGAGATCTAACTTTTAGTGAGTCTGCAGTTCGAGGAAACGTGTATCAGATGAGCACTAAACGTTTCATAAATAAAAATAGAAAATCTGATAGAGGTTTTTTTCATAAAAATGTGTTTAACAAAAACCTCATTCATATTTGCTATAGGTTTTACCAATCAAGAGAAATCTAACTTTTAGTGAACTGCAGTTCGAGGAAAAAGCGTATTTGACAAGCGTCAAAAGTTCCACAATCAAAAACAACAAAGTCAAATGAAAATCTGAGAAAGGTATTTGGTCAAAATAATATTTTGAGGGAAATCCTCCTTCCAATAATGTAGAGGAATAAAATCATTATGATTCTTGTTACCGAAAAGCAAGGAGAAGATTTGGGAGCAAATCTTCCTAAAATAAGTGAGATAAAATTTGACTTCAATAATATCTCTCTCTCTCTCTCCATATTTTGTGGAGATGGAGATCTTAGTTGTTAGGATTGGAATAAAGATAAGATCAGATTGTATTTCCTAAAATAAAGAGTTGGTTGGATGCATAAATTATAAATGCAACCTTCCACACTTAGATATGTAATTCTTTTTCCCCAAGTAATCAAGATTTGTTCTTTCTTTCCAATATTTGGAAGTAACGTTTTCTCTGCAACGTTCTAAATTAAAAGTATGAATTAAATCCTCTTCCAAGGAATGAGCTGGCCACTCATTCCAAGGAATATGGATCAATGTGTTAATGTTTATTTCTTTATTTCTACAGTTTTCCTTTTGTTTTAAATTTTTGTTTTTTTATGTTATGTAATTTATTTTGTGAACTTGTAGGTGTCCTTTCCTCTTTCCTTTATTTTTAATTTAGCAATTTCAATTTATGCAAGTGTGCCTTTATTTCTACAAGTGTGCATTTCAATTCATGCAAGTGTGTTTCTTTCATGCAAACTTTATTTCTGCAAGTGTGCCTTTTAATTTCCGCAAGTGTGATTTATTTTATGCAAATTTGGTTTGTGTTTAAAGGAGTTTTTTTCCAAGATATTATTCTCTTAATGCATACAACCTTTGGACACCAACCCAGATTGATATTATTAATGGTGAGGATGGACGACCCTCATCAGTAGCTATGTGAGGACATGGATTTAATGGAGGCACACAGCTCCTTCTATCAAGAGTAATTGTTGTTTTTGAATTTGAATAAAGAAATGTGGTCATGTTTTGGATCTTCTTCCCTTAGATGTTTTTATTTTCAATAAAGTAGAGATCTTCATTATTTGAATGAACACTAACCACATTTTCTCCAAGTGTGTAGGATGTGGAAATCTACGGATATTAGGTAGCTGAGCATGCAGGGTAAGTGCATTTTACTTCATTATAGATATTTCCTTTTGAATAAATTCCCCATTGCATGTACTTCACATCATTAACATCATACACAATGTTCAATTCATTTATTATGGATATCATTCAAAATCTTAAGATATGGAGAGGGATGTAATGAGGCATAATTATCTAGGAAACCACATGTTGCAAATTTCTAGGAAAAGGACATGTTAATTTATAGGAGGGATAGGTGGCATTATTATTTAAAATGATGGATATGTGTTGTACCAACATTAAAACTTTTGACACATTTTTGGTACTATCAACTATTTATGCCACTAAAATTTACACCAACTACAAATAATTAAATGATTTTGGTGTATTTTAAATTGTGCCTCGCTTATCGCTTCATGTCGTTAACCTATTCGTTCAAACACAATCCCGTCTCTCTATCTTCTCCATTACCTAGACTTGTCTACATTAAGGGGAAAAAGAAAAAGTCTGAACCAATCTCTCTGGACCCATTGCTCTATAATGTTGCACTCTCTCATTAATTTTATGATGTCAATGGATAGAATTCATTAGGAAATTCAAAGGGTTTTATGAGAATTTAGTTGAGGAGTTCTTGGAAATTTTGAATCCACTGCTCATGTATTGGGGAAGCGAGTAGAAATAAATAGTCGATTGTTTCGAATGTCTGCAGTGCGCGATTTTGGTCTCAAAGTCATGACCAATGCTCCTCTTAAGGATTTGATTCCCTTGTTTCATGAAGATGGCGAATATTTTCCAGAGGTAATCCTCACCTCCATTGGTGTTTAGAAAGGAATTAAGAGGGAAATTTTTCCTGGAATTTGGAAAGAGGTAGCTAAGTGGGTCAACCGATACTTCATTTGTGATGGAAAACCATCTGTTCTTGGTGGGGATTATTTAAAAATTCTAATACATTTGAGGCATGGCTGCAAAACCTTACACTTAGGGTTAATTTACCTAAATATTTAGCCAATGCAGTCATCAAAGTTGGGAAAAATTATAAGAATGGAAGTGGAAAGGCCATCTTTGAAACATCTCGGGCTTATTCAATTTCTCTTCTCGCACCAAGTTTTCTATAGACCTAAGAAAATTCTCACACGAGATAAGTGCGGGGAATGTTCCACACCAAGGAAACTCAAAAATGGATCATCTTCCATTGCTCGACCCAAGCTCGAGTCAACCTCTCACCTTCACAAGAGCAAGTGGAGGAACCTAGCAGTCAGGGGAACCCATCTTCTACGCCTCCTAATTCCAAGGAACTTTGTTCTACCTACATCTTTAGAAATCAACTCTCTGTAACTCTGGAAATACCATCTATACCTGAAACAAAACCCCAACTCCAAATCGGCTATGATGGAAACGATTTCCATGAGTTACATGAAGATTATGTACCAAAGCATTATTTGCATGAAATTTCTGCCCTCAAGTAAAAACTGAAAGGTATGCACGAAACAAATTCATCTTTGCAAACCGCATTCACTTAAATAATAATAAAAGGTTAGAGAAATTACTACTTTATAGGTAGAAGTTAGTAGCCTCAAAAGACAAAAAGATTTAGGCCTTAGAATTTTGGTTGATTTCAATCAATTATCTCTTCAAAATAAGGAGTTAAAAAAGGAAAACAAGAAATTGAAGGAAGATTTTGAGGCCAACACAAATGAGAAAAATAAGTTACAATCTCTATTGGATTCTATGTACCCTTTAGCTTGTAAACTCTTGTCTTGTAAGAAACCTTCTTCTACCTATATCTCTTGATGGTAACACCTTCTTATCAATTTATAAAGACAGTCTGCATGACATAGAGAATTAGCTCTGTGAATTCTACCTCCATAACATGATTGTCTCCAATGTTCCTGACTTATTTATTAACTTGTTTGTGGGATATTTTCATTTAAAGGCCTTCAAGTCACTTCTTAGGAATCAAATTATGTGGGGTGAAAATATGCTCATTTTTTATCAAACATCTCACACCATTGTGTTTTACATTCGGCCAACTCATCACAATGATGTGGCTATGAGAAATAATTTCAGATCCCTTTACTATCAGTATAGTATTGGAGAAAATGTTGCAAATTTCCTACTGAAATGTGTGCATAATTTTGAGGACTAGAGCCAGCAATATTTTGGGGCAGCAAGGCAAGCTTGTGACAGAAGGTGGGATACTTTGAATTTACCCTTGAAATGGAGAGAGGTGATTTCACCTCAAAATTTAAGTTGGAGTATGAGACGAGGTGATGCCCTCATCAAAATAATAAGGCAGTTGTCAGAAAAGAATGACAAACAATATAATGATGAATGGGTGGGACTACAGGTGAGGCCACCTCTCCTCTTGAGTCCCACTACAACCTAAAAAAAATGTTGCACAATCAAATGAGAGTTTCACAACTTGGTTAAAGTAATTTCCAAAACTCATGGATGTAAGGGCACTAGAAAGAAATATGTTGATCAATTTGAAGAGTATGACATGGCTCAAAAGAGCTTTGCCAAAGGGAAGGACAAAGATGAGTTGCATTGGGACATGTAACAAGTAAAGTGCAGGGAAGATGATGAGTACATTATTTGGCTTATTTATGTCATTCCTATGATTGATAATTTTTCATTTACACATGATTTACTAGTGCATGGGGATGTTTTATATGGTTATATCTTAGTGAGTTTAATGCATTTTCCTTGTCTTTGTTCATGTAACCCGTTAACCGTATAAGTTCCTATTAATTTCCTTTGTGATTGGAATTTACTACCAGTTTTGGTGTGCATTCAAGGAGCCCGAATTTGAAGTCCGTATGCAGTTATGGAGGAATTTTTCCATAAACATGGGTCTTGTTTCTAGCAAGTTCTGTAGGATTTTATGAATCTTAATCAAATACTGTTAGTGGAAGAATTTTGTGCCTATCATTTTGGCATAGTATGTAACTAACTGTGTCTATATATAGACACCTCCTTGAAGAACAATGTAGTAGTTGGATAATACTTATAGTTTTCAATACAGTTCATAACATTTGGTATTTACCTTTGAGATACATCGAATATGATATAGAACTTATTTACAAGTGGATATTGTTCTGAGTATCTTGTGTTGTTAAGATTCCCTCTGTCCCAAGGAAGAGTAAGGGCCCACTCGACCGAGGTGACTGGAGGTTGTTTACGTTCATCCATGAATGTGGTTTCCTGATAAGTCATAATTTTCTCATTTCCTTCACTACAATTTCTATTCAGTGTTTTACTTTCCTTTACTACAATTTCAATTCCAAGTGTGTATTTCCTTTTAAGAAATTTCAATTCCAGTGTGTATTTCCTTTTAAGAAATTTCAATTCAGTGTGTGTGTGTAATTTGAATTTTGTTATATTAATTTGGTGTGTGAATTATAACTCTAGCAAAGTATTTCCATTAAATGCATTTTATTACAGTAATGTGTTTTCCATAGTTCAGCATTACACTTTCGTAGAGTAGCAGAAATAGAAAAGTATAGTAGCCAAAACCCCCAAAGAAACGAACCACTAAGCTCGAGTTTCATAAAGCTCTATTACATACAACCTTAGATACACAATAGTGGTTTTATAATGACACTAGCGAGAAGAACACATTAGTTAAATAATTTGAGAGTAAAATGACCCATCATATATATCCCCTCTTTCCTCTTATTTCCACATCCTCCTCTCGTTGCCAACATCTCCTCATCCCCCTTTGTTGCCATCCTGTAACCCATGTCTTAGTCATCCAATTAGAAAATCGCACCAACTCCTACATCATCATCATCCCATGACATTCATGCCTCCTTCGATGGGTTCTCTTTGTCATGACTAGGAAGTTATCTCTCACCTCATCTCACCTATATATAATAAGCTCACTTAACACCGTCTCGAATGACTTTGAACTTCCATCAAACTCTCACAACCGCACAACCTATATCATCTCGGACGCCTACCATATACCCACCATGTCTGTCATAAACTAACTCTCGATCCACCCCTAGTTGTGCATGATAATCTTAGTAAGGACACCATCTCACCTAATCAACATCAAGATTTATAAGTCTCTTGATGTACCACTTTACATCTCTATCCCACATATCACCATTAGCCCGATTGGCTCGCCACCCGAAAATTCCAGCATATAACACAATTTGGTCACCTGTAACCCATGGTAACCCTAGTGGTCTAATCAATACAATATGGTCTTATGCCCAAGATCGGAGTAGGAACCCTACATCCAATCTTGTCCTCCTCCTCGATCTATACATTGATGGCTCATGGTATGCTCTTGCTAGTAAGGTTGTCACTTAAATGATTGTCCTATCATCCAAAATATTTTTAACACACTGCTAATGTCCATGGGAACCTAACACCCCCGAATCTGGTCATGCATTGCTAGAGATCACCATCATCACCAAAAACTATTCGGATCTTGGATGCCCTCACACATATTTGTTATCAATATGAAAAGGCCCAGATGCAAATGTAATATATGGGGCATTAGCCCCAAACATTCATGTTAAGACCCCTAACTATTATTTGATGTGAGGGTACTATCTTCTCACCCTATATACGTAACCTCATGATGTAATATACATCCTCTAGGGTGATGGTCATCTCACCCATATTAAACCACAATGTGTATGTATGCACATCCCATCCGGCTACTAGTGCAAATATTAAACCCACATCTTGTGGAATCTCATCGTAATGATAGAATCCACCTAGCCCAACTACCACCAAGTGATCCCACTTAGTATCTGTAACATCTCCTCTCATTTGATCAAAGAGGGTAGGTACATTATATCGTAAATAAAGGGACTGTTGGGCCTTCTAAAACCAATCAAACATGTAAACATTAGATGCATCATCATCAAAAAATATGAAATATATCCATCCTAGCCCTAGTTAATGTAGACCCAACTTGGGTCGACACCTCTAAGGTCGGGTCAATGCCTTTTAGGCCCCATCAATGGTGACCTACCCATTTAACAGTGACCACCCCTTGTGCTGATCCAAAAATTTGGAAAAAATGCATAAATGTAGAAAAAAATAACTAAAATGATTAAAAACAAGATAGGGTTTATCACTTGCCATCCTACGAGCCCTCTAGCCCTTCCTCGAGGCTCCTTTGGCCTCTATCTCACTCTCAATATCTCTATATATTCTTAGTTGAGGGATCTAAATCATGACTTTGCAGCATGTAAATGAGCTTTATCACCGACCCATGAGATTATATAGCCCACCAACCGTGGTCACCGTCACTTCATCTACGGTCACTACCAACCCATCCTTACCATTGTCATAATTGTTCATCTTTGTTCTCTTTGATCAATCTTTCCTTTCAAATTATATTTTCTTCCACGTTTTCCTTGAGTGGTCTTCATCCTTTAGGTGTCCCACAAGGGCCTTGTTATCTATCACATCTTAATTTTGCATCATCCTCCCCATTTCAGCCATATTTTTGTTCCCTCTTGGGGCGTCTTTATTTTTTCCCACCTCATACACATATTTGATAGCCGAACCTTATCCTTTTTGTTGTGACTATTGTCTCGACCATTTTCACATTTGTTTGTGCATATTTTATGTCTTCCTTTAACCCATTGGTCCCACGACTTGCACATCCATTTTGAATGGATTACTTCCATCTTGTAGTGGTTTTTTCCAGCTCACTAGTCCATAGGACATTACCGTCATCTCCATTGAGGTCGTACTTTGTTCCCTACCAAAGTGATTAAAAATCACCGCCATATTTTTATTTACTTTTTAATTTTTATTTATCCTCATCTGGGATATCTTATCCCCTCATCTTATTTTCTCATCCTTTTCATCCTTTCTTCATCCATCTCTTTCAAACTCGTGATCGACTTCCTTCATGTCGTCAACCCCTAGTTTTAGGGGGCACCTCATGAAGAATATTTTCATCACTTCTCATTTTTGTCTCATGGATTACCCAACGCAAACCACTCAATAAAAAAGGGAAAATGTAGACACCAATTTTTGGTATCATTACCCCTCACGTCGTGTTTTCTCCTATCATATTTTTCATACATACCTCTCTTCCCTTTTGAATTTCCCTTCTTCCCTCCTAAATTAAATTTATCCCACCTATCATTACTTCCTCTTTAATCATCCCTAATCATGTTTAGGTAATACTAAATCATTATTTTATTCATTTCCTCTTCTTAAATCCTCAATTTTATCCTTTCTAGGCCATCATTTAATGTTTTCACCTCTCCATGGCCTTTATTTTATATTTTCTACCATCCACCTAGCCATTTACTCATTCTATGCACCCTCTCAACCTGCCCTAATCCTTTCAAACACTAATCTCACCTCTTATGGTCTCATTTTCTCAAGCTCATCATCATTCCACCGCCCAAATGGATGGATCCCCATAGTTGGTGACGACCCATCCGAGTATCTATCAACCATATAAGTATCCCTTTACCCCTCCCATTTTAAAGGATGAAATTTTGGAGTCTTCAAGATTTCTTGCAATCTTTCTTTCATTTGTCACTTTCTCTGTAGCTGCTACAATCATCTTGAAGCTTTATTAGAGATATTTTGAGCATATTTAGGATATATGTAGCCCTCTTTTATCATTGCATTTTTGGGCCCTATTTTGTAACTATCATCATCAAATCTTATGTAGTTTTAGCTGTCATAAGGATCTTTCTACCTCGCTTCTTCACAGCATTCATTTCTCATTTGCAATTCTTTATTTCATCCCATTATTTTTTTCCAAGTTTAGATCAGTTCAAGTCGACCTTGTATTATCACCGTCGACCGAGCCTTCTTTCTATCGCTTTCTTTATCATTCAAATCCTCTGTCATCATCTTTATGTTTCTAGATTCATCCAACTCTCATATTTTGTCATTCTGTCATCATAGATTCATTTTATCGACTCGAGTCATTGTCGATCCCTCTTAGTCGCGGTCATCCATGATCATTTCCATACCATTCATCATTATTTTACATAATTTTCTTGCATCGTTTATGTTTCCATCTTGTTTTATAGGGTTATGTCTCCAACTTAGATTCACTTTAAGATCCAGATCAATTCAAATCCAAACCACACAAGAGATCGCACACCTATTTGGTTGTATTTTCTTCTCATCCTTCCTTATTCATTGTTAACTACTCCTCTACAACCTTGGGTCACTATCGATCCACCCACTTTTGATTTATTTTTCATCCATTTAGATCAGATCTACATTTTTTCATCTTGATTGCCTTTTCAGCTTTCTATTTTACTTCAAATTCAACTACATCCAATTTATCAAAATGAGGGTTTCCATCCATTATAAGAAGTTTTCACTTCTCAAAACCGACATTGTCGAAACCCTCCCATCTATCTACTAATCCATCCTCTGTTGAGTTTCTCTTGATTTGTAGGTTATCTAGCTCGAGATAATGAGGAGTTCATCTTTGCATCCTAATCCATTCATCACATATCAAGGTACCTTAAACCCTTAAATAATTTGAGTTACTTGTTTCTTTTAATACTATTTCATTAATCTGATATATGAGCGAGGAAACTTGGTTTAACATTTCTATTTTTAAGCAGTAAGGAAAAACTACTATTTTTAGATTCCTTACAAAAAAATTTCTCTCAAGTTCCTACCTAACTTAAATTATTACCACTAATGAAAGTTTTCTATTTTTAGATACCCACTTTTTTTTTTTGGACATGAATATTTTTAGAAATTATCCCAAATTACACTTTTTGATGTTTTTTACTTTTCTAGGATATATCGAATGTTAAGAATTTATCACTTTGGGAAAATTACTATTTTTAGTAACCTATTGTTCACAAAAAGATATTTTTAGAACCTAGACTTTTGGTTTTGGATCACAAAAACCACCATAAAAATGTTATATTATGCACATGTTTCTTCCGCTCCAAATTTTATGTCTCATAAATATATGTGAAATTGAAAAAGTAGCTTTTAGTGTTTGGAATTTCATTTTTTATTACAAAAATATAGGGCATTAATTATTTTTGTACTGTAATCTTCCCAAAGGAATTTTGGAGAGGAATACTTTGACAAAGTTTCACAAAGTGATCGATTCCTGTTAGAAAGATATGTGTAAATATTCATTTTTGATGGTTATGGATGGATGAGAAAATTTAATATCACCTCTAGTGAAAATGGAGTTTTTGAGGGTGTTTTAGCAAAGAACCTATGTGAAAATGGAAACCTTTGAAGTGAGAATGAGTTACAAATGAGATTTCGTGAGGCTTTAATGCATTTTTCTAATTGTACCTCAACCTGGGTTACAATGGAGTTTACATGGGGTTTGAATCGGTGAAATTAAGAAATTTGGGGAAATGGAAGTATAAAAGTGTGATTGGGATCAATATTATGACAAGTGACAACGTGTGGCGATAGGTGAGTGAGATGAGGGGTTGGGAAAACACCTATGGAGCTAAATGGGGTCACATGGGGGTCCAGGAGCTCCAAATTTATATGGGTTGCACTTTATCATCCACTTGTATCCCTAGGGGTTCAGGGGAAAAATTGGAACAATTGGGAAACAAAAGTGTGACCAGGGTGAGGAGTGAGGTCGCACTTTTGTGCCCCTCTTGTCCCCTTGCACTATAACGGAAAATGAGACAATCAGATACAAAGGACACAAAAGTGTGAGTAGGGGAGGAGTATGAGGTCAAAATTTTGTGTCCCTCATGTCCTCGTTATCGCCAAGGGGATAATTGGGGTAAAGCGAGTCAAAAGTGTGACTGGATCGAAATGGAAAGCCATATTTACACTAGATGTCCAGAAATGGCAAGGAAACTTACTTTTTTCACTCAAGAGGCGTAAGATGATGTTTTGGGGTCAAATATTATATAATTATGATTCTGAAACACATTACAATATAAATGGAACAAATTTAAAAACTCGATATTCCCGTAATTAAAAATTTAGGCCCTTTTGTTTTGAGAATAGATAGGGAAAATGCATTATTTTGGAATTCTTCATGAAACATTTAAACCTCAAATAAAAATTGATGTTCCCACTATGTAGAGAATTATTATAGATTTCATATGCCTAATCGGTTTCCTCTTAACTCATTACGGAGCTCCCGGAATCATCTAGAGAAGTTAAGATTCATCATTAGACTATTTGTTCCTTGCACCTATAAAATCATTGTTAAGAAGATATTCCTTGAATGAGAAATTATTTCCTAAATATTCCTAAAATTATTCCAAAACCTTCAATACTCCCCAAAATAACCTCTATATGTTTAATAACTTTCCGAACTCTCTTGAAGGTTGTGTATTGGCTCCAAAATGAAAAAAATTGGTTATCTAGGCTCCCACAAAGACTTGTCTTTCCTTAAACTTTGATTTACCTTATCACACCCCCTTACACACTAAGACATGTTTGAGAACCGCATTAGAACCATCTTCAATGCCATGATAATGATGCCACATGGTGTTTCACATAGAATGTTTCCATTCGGAATAGAATTGTTTCTATCCTTTCATTCTCTTGAGAAACAGATAAGGGTTAGGGCTAGGAGGAATACCCGTTGAATGTTGGGGAAGGTGTGTGCATCTTGTAGAGAGATCAGATCGATTGTGAAGAAATCCTTTTTGTTTGGGAAGGACTACCTACAAATAAGAATGCAAGACCACCAGATTTTAGTTAGACAATAAATGAGGGAATCGCTTGGGCCCAGAAACATTAGACTTCCTTTCGAAGGTGGTCAGTTCCCTTTTAATACAAATTAATTCAAATAATAATAAAGAAGCTATTGCGAAATCACGATTTAGGTACCTCGTTACAAAGCAATAGAGACTAGACTACCAATAATAATATGTCATGTTGTTTGTTTGGTCACTGGTTATTGATACGTTCAGGTCAAGTTACGGGGATAGACCAGGCTGGATCTGAGGTTGTTAGGAGACAAATAGGTGAAAGGAAGGTTTTGGGTATAAGTCACAGTGACCGATGCCGGTCACTGGATAACTAACCATGGTTAGAGAACCGCTACCGGTAGGGGATAACCGACACCGGTAGGGTCAGTAATCTAGGTGCTTCTGGGTAGAGGTTGATTGTAGGGTGATTGTGGGGTTTTTAAGACTGGTAGGTGGTTAAGGGAATAGTGAGATGACAGGAAGACTCAGAGAGTGATAAAACTATCTTCTGGGTAATACAAGGATGTATGGATGAAGGTTAGGTGTAGGGTGCTGGCAGGTGGTAGATCTAGGAGTGAGCTTATAATTACTATGAATCAAAAAGTTCAAGAAATGGTGTTTAGAAACATACAAGACACTACTTACTCGTTCTTGATGAAGATTCAGTCCAAGGAATGTGGTAGTGATGAAGAGTTTAGTTGGGATGATCCGGTATTAGAAAGTGAGCTGATGAAGCTATCCTCAGTCTTTTCCAATGCCCGAATGAGGGTGACAAAGTGATCTAGTGGCTCGATTCTGCCTTCGGCTCGATGCTCTTCTTTGCAACCTCTTCTCTTTTCTTCACTTGTCTCTGTCTTACAAATGAATTCCGGATCTTTGCAAATGAATTCGGATCCTTGTGTTTTGGTTGGGAGAGGTCATTTACATGGAACCGACGGCGGTTAAATAACCGATGGCGATCAAGTAGGAACCGATGTCAGTTAGGTCAAAGTTGGCTATTTTTAGTAAAATAGCCAACCTTCCCTCCTTTTCTCCCGAGGGATTAATTGTGGGCTTGCTCAAGTCATTATTAGGTTTGTTTTGATGTGGGTGAGGGGTGATGAGTCATGGGTGTGGGTTTAGACCAAGTCACAGGTCTTAATTAGGTTAGTTTAGGGTTAGGGCTAGGTCATGGTGAGGTGGTGAGGTGAGGTGGCAGGATTAGAGATGTGGATTTATTAATTATAAGGTAATTAATAAATAGTTAAGTGTGTAAGGTTTAGGTGGTGAGGTAGGGTTAGGTTGCATGGGATGAGATACGGGTACGGGCGTCGTAAGACCCAAATTTGGTGTCTACATTTGCCCTTTTTGTCGTGTAGCTTGTATGTTAAAGTGCACCGACAAAAATAAGAAGTGGTTGCCCTGATTAAGGGTATAGGTAATCCCCTCAAATCTATCACAGATTGAGGTGACGTGAAATCGTGGGATAGGGTTGATAAAGGGTGAATTATGATGAGATGATGATAAGAAGGTGGGGTAAGTTCAAGGAAAGCAGAGACGCACGTTGAGATGCGATAGTGTGACCAAGGTACATGATTTGAATAGCAAACAAGCAATTCATAGGCAAAGGTCGATAGTTTATCCAAACAAGGCTGATATAATCCTGGTATCCAAGGCATAAGAAGTAGCTCCAGGGGATATAATGGGTAAGGTACCGGAATGTTTAGGCATGTTCGGTAGTACCAAATGGTTGGTTTGGTTGAGATAAATGTCACGGTCTCGGTCTAGGCAAAGCTGGTCACCTGATCAATTTGAGTATCTTAGTCATGCTAAAACATGAACAGGTGAGCTTGATTGAACAAATAGCTACATGATGGGTGGATAGAATCATAATTTATGGGCTTCGGTCGAGGTACTTAATTGGTGCAGCCGTGGGTCGGGCCGATTGGTTGGTTGCGGCCTTGGGTTGGGCCAATTGATTTGTTGCGGCCTTGGGTCGGGCCAAGTGGTTGGTTGCGGCCTTAGGTCGGGCCGAGTGGTTGGTTGCAGCCTTGAGTCGGGCCAATTGGTGAGGTGTGGCCTTGGGTCGAGCCGATTGGATTGGTTGGTGCGGCCTTGGGTCGGGCCGAGTGGTGGGTTGAGGCCTTGGGTCGGGTCGAGTGATTGGTTGTGGCCTTGGGTTTGGCCAATTGATTTGTTACGGCCTTAGGTCGGAATGAGTGGTTGGTTGCGGCCTTGGGTTGGGCCAAGTGATTGGTTACGGCCTTGGGTCGGGCCAATTGGTGAGGTGTGGCCTTGGTCGGGCCAAGTGAATTCAAAATAAGGCTATTTAGCAAAGCCGGGAGTAGGTGATGTGATGAGAAATGGAAATTGGTGGAGAAGGGCAAGAATTAGGAAACACTAGGCATGTAACCGATATCGGTAAGTTATGACCGGTATCGGTTAAACGACCGATATCGGTGTTCTAGGGCGTGCTATAACCGATATCGGTTATAGGTCAAAACCTATAAAAAGAAAAATATGGCGTGTCATTGTCACATTGTCAATTTGAGTGCCAAACTTTTACTTGTCTGAGTTTTAAATTGATTTTGTTGAGTTTTCAGGCTGAGTTGGCACTAGTTGAGTGGAGGAGGGAGTTATTGGTAGGCCCCAGCGATCAGGAAGTAGAGTTTGATTGGTTGAGGACCCTGCTGAGGAGATTTGGAGCTATGGCACAGCCTGGAGGAGCAGGAGGTGCTAGAGGAGCTGGACCACCACCACCTATCCCACCACGACGACGTGTAGTCATACCGGTAGGCTCTGAACCCCTTTTTGCGTGAAGTTGAAGCATTTAGCTAGGATGTGGGTTTTGGGGTAGGAATCCAAAATTTAATAAAATAATGAATAAATGAAGGTAAATCATAAAATGGAGTGGGTAGGTATGTTAGGTAGGCCAAAACGGCAGGGTGGGTAAGTTTTTAGGTAATTCTTGTGGGTAGATGGGTAGAAATAGGAAAAAAGGGGATTTGGGGGCCGTTGTTGGTCCGGCCCCGAAATCCCACAGTGACCGATGTCGGTCACTAGGCGACCGACATCGGTCACAGAATAATTGTATAGATTACTGTGTTATAGACCGGCGTCGGTCATATGTCGACCGGCGTCGGTACATACAATGTGGTTGGGGACCGATGGCGGTCGAGGGTGACCGGTACCGGTCACCATGGGTAGAAGTTAGGGTTGTGAAATTTGTGGTGTTCGTTTGTTGTAGGCGGGTAGGATAGAGTTTTTTTGGGGGTGAAGGGGGAGAAGGTAGAGTTGCTGGTAAAGGTTATTGGGGTGGGGGTAATCGAGTGGTTGGGGGCCGGTTCGGGTAGGATAGATTAAGTGTTGTGTATGAAGTAGGAGGTGTTAAATTGGCGGGGTATGGTTAGAGGGCGTGAGAGTAGAGCGGGGCGGTTGGTAGGGTGTGAGATAGGTAAAGGGGATATTGTAGATGTATAGGGTAAGATAGGTGGGTGTAGATGTGTGTATAGAGTCGGGTTGTGGTTGGGTGGGTGAGTGGGTATAGAGGGTTAAGGTAGTTGTTTTGTAAAGGGTAGGCCTGATGGAGTGGGTTGTTTTTGCAGCACGCCAAGAAATGGCGACGATGCAGATTGGATGCCACCTCTACTGGGGTGGATGCGACCACATGTGACTACAGCGTAGTGGGTAGTCATGCGAGAGGTTGGACTCGGTGGAGTCCAGAGGTATAGGGTTGTGGATAGGGACCACAGCCTGATGGTTTCCCTCATCGAGAGATGGGATCTGGAAACCAATGTCTTCCATCTCCCTATGGGAGAGATGACGGTCACATTAGAGGATGTGTATTGCATCCTAAGACTTCCGATCATAGGTGAGGCGGTGTTCCAGGTGGATGCCGAGATAGCGATGGACAGCATCCTATAGATATTCGGGGATGTAGCCCCATTGATTACGTACCATAGTGTGAGTATTTGATACAGCAATATGTATCGCACACATCGACAGGAGACACGGCTTTCCATGCTGATGATGATTGACATCACCTACTTCGCCCTCCCGGACTCAGAGGGAGGTCACTTCCCATGGGCACTGATGGGAGTACTGCATGAGATGGTGGAGGAGCACACCTGCTATGCATGGGCACCGGTGTATCTGGTGTAGCTATACAGAGAGCTCTGGGGCTATCGCCGTATGAGGTGATTTGGTATATGTTCGACATTTTTGTTACACTGCTAGGCCTACGAGCATATCATCTGTATACGACCAGTAGGGTTTCCCCAGCAGCCAGGGCCACAGGTAGTGTATAGATATGGATTTCAGAGGTGGTTGGGGGTCATGGGCCAGCCACGAGCAGTGATTGCAGGGCGAGATGTGGCATACTACCGGCATATGTTAGAGGGCCTGACCACACTCGATATTATATGGAGGCCATACAGAGGCCATCAGCCCCAAGGAGGAGCCCAAGCGCAGCTACGATGGATCCAAAGATATCTTCCGGATAGCCGGACATTTACCCGGGAGCATGAGCGGATTCCCCTAGAGAGGGTACGCCGACAGTTGGGCCTACGGCAGGATGAGCCACCTCCCTTCCCATAGTATCGGAGGGAGGATGTAGAGGCACCATTACCTGTACCGTTGCAGCCATGTGACCCAGGCTGGGTAGCAGAGAGGCCAGCCGATGATACGGTGGATGATGCTGGGGTGACAGGTTCATTTTTGGTGTGGTGGGCAGGGCAGAGGGCAGTCATGAGAGCACAGCCCGCACAGCCAGATTTGTGGTTGTTATAGCGAGATGGATCATCTCTTAGGCCAGATGTAGTTATTACAGGGCAGCTTGCTACTGCATAGGCACAGATTGGGGTGCTATAGGGGCAGTTGGCCCAAGCACAAGTACAGAGATAGGTGCACCTCGAGCACAAGCACTGCACGCACAGTACAGCAAATGAGCACGAGCACCGCATAGGCACAGGGACAGCCACAGGCACAAACACAGGGATAGGCACCGGCCAGGCACAGGGTGTATAGGCAGGTCAGGGGCCACTTCTATTAGGAGCCGGGGACCAGCCCCACTAGCCATGGTGGCACGGGCCCAATATATGGAGGTGAGAGCAGAGGCCCGATATTATTAGGACGTGCTAGATGGTACCGGTGCCAACTATCAGCCATATGCAGCTCACAGGGTGGAGACATCCTGGAGTCACAGGTCACAGGGGGCCATAGCCACAGCTAATGGGTCAGTGACGGGTAGGAGGCGAGATCCGCACGGGGCCACCGAGAGACGTGCCAAGGGAGGGGGAGAGAGATGAGGATTTTGTTGATAGAGACACCGGTCTAGTGAACCGAGTGTGTACATAGAGGCCTGCATGCCCATAGAGGATTTATTTATTCATCTTGGTTGTATATACCGGCCTGCGAGCCGAGTACATTTTGTATAGTGGATACCGCCTACGAGTCGAGTATATTTTTACATGAGAGACCGCCTACGAGCCGAGTCACGATTTTGACAGAGACAAAGGTCTCGTATGCCAAATTTGTATTTTTAGATCACAGAGGCCCCATGCGGCAATTTTTATATGTTGACATTGATTTGATGATGATATATAGATGAGTTTGCTCCACATGGTGTGTAAAATTTTTGATTTGATGCATGTATTAAAGTGTTTCATGTGTTTTTCGATGGTATTGAAATTTGATGTATATATAGATGATGTTGATGAAGTTTTGCATATGTGTTGATGGTATTCTGATGATAGATATTGATAACTATGTCGTTATGCAAGGAAAAGAGGCGGGCGCCACCAAAAATTTACAAAAAACAAAGAAATGGCCTAGGATAACCAAAGGGAGAGAGGTAACCGATACCGGTTAGGTAACCGATGTCATATAAATGTAATCGATACCGGTTAGGTAACCGATATCGGTTATGCTAAAATGAGCTTTTCTAAAAATAGAAAAGCTTGGGAGGCAACTTAAGTTCTTATTTTTAGAGTCATGCGTCATTCGACCGATACCGGTTAGGTAACCGATATCGGTTATGCTAAAACGAGCTTTTCTAAAAATAGAAAATCTTGGGAGGTAACTTAAGTTCTTATTTTTAGAGTCATGCAACAAGTTAAATACGAGAATGCGATGTTGTTGACGGCTTATACAGGTAATTGCATGAGAGAATTGAGTGATAAGGAGGAAAGAGACAGGTAAAGTAATCGTGGGCTTAGATTAAGAAGGCAGAAAGGAAAATTATATTGAAGAGGGTGGTGAACATGGTTGAACAAGGAGAAGCATCCAGTGGGCAGAGAAGAGAGGGAAGACAGGTTCCACCTCAAGCTGCTGCATCCCAAGAGGTATAAGTTTTGGTTGGAATTCAATTCTTGCATGTTTATGAATAGGATGAGAGAAGGTAAGTGGGTAAAAAAAAAAAAGGTGATAGGAAAGGGTTCGGGATGGGGTGAGTGTTATGGGGTAGGTGATCAGGGGTTTCGGTATGTTTGTAGGTACAGAGAGGGGTAAACGAGTGAATAATTATCGTAGGTGGTGTTTTTAAGCAGGGTGTATAGAATTGATAGTGACCGATATCGTTTAGAGATAACCGGTATCGGTTAGGTAACTGGTATCGGTTATCTATAACCGATATCGGTTACTGTGTAAAATTCCAGAATGTGATAAAAACACCTGGGGATTTTATTTATTGATTTGATGTATGTAGGTAGAGGCAGGGTTGAGGATGAATGATAGGGTGCCAACTTTGTTGTCACGGGTCCGAGCGGATGTAACACCAGCTGAGTGGGCATTGATAAACCGTGTGGGGTTAAGTGGAATCCGCTATTATTCATGAATCACACGCAATCATGCTATGTTACAGGCATTGATTGAGAGATGGAATCCAGAAAAGAATACCTTCTTTCTACCAATAGGGAGACGACAAAGTGACATTAGAAGATGTGTTCCGAGTTTTGAGACTCCCAATTATAGGAAGACCAAAGTGTATGAGACAGGGCCTAGCGCAAAAGCGGGGAGCGATAACAACAAGATTTGGTCCAATCGAACGAGATTTGACACAAATGAGGTTTGACATTCACTTATGGTGTAATGTTTGCAGCACACCCTGAGGCAAAAAGGTTGGCAGTGGTATTGATGATAGTGGTGGGGTATTATGCATTACCGAGGGTGGATGGGGAAGATTTCCAAAATCATTGATGTGTATTATTTGGGAAATGATAGAAAGGAGCGTGACTTTCGCATGGGCACCCGCATATCTGGCGGAGCTATACAGGGGTTTATGGGCCTGCAAGTGAAATCACAGGACTACATTGGATTGTGCATACCTATTACATTGTTGGGCCTATGAGCACATTGTGTGTGTGCGACCAATAGGCCAACCAATCCAGGAGGAGAGACAGGAGTGCAGAGGTTGGGATTCAGACGATGGGTCCAGATAGAGCAAGAGGCGAGATCCGAGACCGTGACAGATGACGTCGAGTATTATAGGCAGATGTGGGAGATGGTGACGATTACAGATATCCATTGGAGGCCTTACGGGAACTATATGGTGATAGAGAACATAGCAGAGGATTTGAGGGGTGTAGAGTGATTAAGGTGGATTACGGGACACAGGCCAGGTGAGTACGAGAGGATTCCTCTAGATCGCGTGCGGTGACAATTTGGATTTGTTCAGGATATACCCATGGCTTATAGACCATACATGAGGATTGACGCCGAGGCATCATTCTCACCTCCCCGGCCGACACCTCTAGAAGGACCAGAAGAGACAAAGCACCGATCGCAAGGTAATGGATGCGAGGAGTAGCAGAGGCTTATAGATTATGGTGGGTAGCAGAGCCGCGAGGCGCACGTGAGAGGGCCGAACATCCCGACATAGCTGTGATTACAAAGGAGAGATACCGCCTGCATGGTTTGGTTCACCACTTCAAACACAGTGAATGGGACAATGGGATTGTTAGAGGTTTCACGATTCTGAAGTGGAGAGACTAGAGGCAAGATTATTCCACGTGAGAGGGCGTATTCGTATGTTACAGGAGATGTTGGTAGATCAGTGGGAGGAACCAATAGCAGTGGCACCTTTGAGGATGGAGAGGCTAGGTGAGTGGCGTCGACGGTCACGATCACCACCTGGTTCGGGATGAGGCGCAAGGGTCTAAGTGAATTTCATAGGGGTAGAAGAATAAATAAGGATGCCGACCTACGTATTGATGATAGAGAAGATGTATTTGTTTAACATCTAAATAAAACTGAATATGTATGTTGATTTGAGTTTACAATAATAATAAGAATGTTTGTGTTTCGAATGTTTTGAATTGATAAAAGACCAAGGTGAGTGTTATCAATATAAATATGCAAAATCATGTATATTTTAACAACACATGATAGGTTATGGTAGGGGATGGTCGAGCTAACCTTGGGAGACCCCATGTCTCCTAAGTGCTACCTACATAGCCCATTGCACAAAGCAAGGAGGGGCCTTAGACCGATGTAGTTCTCCCTTAGGACCAGGGAGAGGTGAATTCAGGAAATTTGGTTGTGGTTAGGCAATTTGTTGGTTGGTAAAAATTGATGTTGGTAGGGTAATGTTGTTGGTGTTAGTAAGGTATTGGCGGTGTTGGTGTGGGTAAGTGAAGTGAGGTTGAGCTTACCCAAGAATAGGGAATCATGTCCTGATTAAGGTTAACACATAATCCTAGATTCGGGTAAAAGAGGAAAAAGTGTCCCATAATTGAAAAGAGAAAAACAAACCACGTATTATCGTAGGATGAGCTTGAATCCCTAGGTACCTTGCATAGGTGAGAAGTCGATAGGTGAAAAGAGTTGTATAATCACAATATATCAAATATACGTCACGTCCCTTGAGTTTTTTTTTTTTTTTAAGAATGGTGAGGTGAGGTGGATGGTATAGCTGGGGTGTAGAGAACTTGTTATAAGGTGATTATTCTGACGAAAGAGAACCAAACCTGAATAGACAAGTCCATGACTCAAAAGTGCTTTTGAATATTGCTTTTATTTTTCTGGATATAGACTGATCGATGCGGGAAGTCTATATGGGATATGCATTTTGTTGTTCTTGAGGTCTTCACGAAGCTGATCAATGCGAGAAGCTTCTGATAGAGGCTGAATTTGTATAGCTGTCCTTCAAGGGAGCAGTCTATTTATAGTAGTAGATGCGGCTTTGGCACATAGTCTGTCCTTCGAGGAGCAATCTATTTATAATAGCTGATGTGGTGTTGCACATAGCTGTCCTTCGAGGAGCAAGATCTATGTATAATAGTAGATGTGGCGTTACACATAGCTATCCTTCGAGGGAGTAGTCTATGTATAACTTAGAGTTCTAGATGTCCGTTTGGCATGAAGCATCTAGTTTTGCAGGAAATTTGACTCAAGAATATCCCATAATTGTTTTATTGAGAACGTGTTATTTTGATACTTTTAAGTCATGGACCAGACTAAAAAGGGGAAGGCATATTTAAGAGGAGGTGATGATCAAACCACGTGAGGTTGATTCTACTTTGAGATGCACGAAATAAACTATATGAGGTGGTAAATGAGCTCAAGGGACAAGTGTAAGGTAGATAAGAAGTGAGGTAACACTAATTTCAACAGTAGAATGGTCGGAGATGCAAGGCATTAAGGGGTTCAAGCTCAGGTTTACCATTAAGTGAAGCTAAATGGTAAGTGCCTGATCCGTAAGTGTGAGTGATAATGTAAGGCCCAATCCAATTAGGAGCAAATTTTCCACATTTTCTCTTTTCTAGTTTGGTCACATGTTGATTCTCTTTGAGGACAAGATCACCAATCTGAAAGGTACGCTCATGAATTCACTTATCATAAGCACGCTTGATGCACTTTTGATAGATTTGAAGGTGGTCAAGAGCTGTAAGATGACGCTCGTCAAGAAACTCTAATTGGGCTAACCGCTCTTGGCGAAATCATCATTGGTGAGAATATCCTGAGAGATATCATTTGTATTTCGAGAGGAAAGACAGCCTCTGTACCATATACCAAAGAGAATGGTGTGGCATTAGTGGAGGTGTGAATGCTGGTATGATAAGCCCAAAGGGAAAAGGGGATGTGATCATGCTAGTTTTTTCCAAAATCGTTAACAACTTTCATGAGAATTTTGATTAAGGTTTTGTTAGAAGATTTGGCTTGTCCATTTGCTTGTGGATAATAGGGTGACAAAAAGCTAAGTTTGATACCAAAGTTGTCACAAAGGTCTTGTAACAACTTATTTTTGAAATATTTTCCATTATCTGTTATCAGGTGATGAGGAACACCAAAATGACAGATAATGTGATGATTGATGAACTCAACGATTTTTTCTTTTTTGTTGAAATGAGTGGAATGGCCTCCACCCATTTAGTGTAATATTCAGTTGCCATGATGATCCAACGGTGATGCTACGAAGAAGGCGGGTGAATCTCACCAATAAGGTCTAAACCCCATTGTGAGAAAGGCCAAAGATCTCGTGCGACCTATAACGGGTGGCTAGGAGTATGTTGAAGGTTGGCATGTTGTTGACACATAACACAACACTTAACATATTTGTAGTAGTCTTTATTGAGAGTAGGCCAATAATATCCTAGGCGAAGGATCCGTTTGGCCATGGTGAGGCCACTAAAGTGCCCGCCACAAAGTCCGTCGTGGATTTGTTGGGTGGTATGAGCAACTTCAGCGCTGGTTAGACAACGAAGGAGGATACCATCAAAGCCACATTTATAGAGGAGTCCCCCCATGACGACATAACGAGAAACACTTTTAAGAAAAGCATGTTTGCCATTACTAGTAAGGTCAGGTGGTAGAACAGAGGTTGTAAGGTAGTCGTGAAATTGGTGATACCAGGTATCCTGCGAATCAGCAGATACATTATTTACCATACAAACATCCGGAACTAAGTAAGATGGGGCAAAGAGTTGTTGGACCAAGACAAATATGTCCGAGTCAGTTGGTGAGGCCAGAATTTGTGAGGCCAAGCAAGCCATAGTATCTGTAAATTTATTAGTTGAGCGAGGAATGGTTTGGATAGTATAATGAGTAAATAAGGTCAAAAGTGAATCCATGTAATGTTTGTACTTTTGAAGTTCCTCATTTTTACATTGGTAGATGCCCATAACTTGATTGAATACCAATTGAGAGTCACTGAAAATGTTAATAGACTTCACACCTAAGTGTAACGCAACCTGGAGACCCAAAACAGGGGCCTTGTATTCCTCTGTATTATTAGTGCAGAGGAAATCGAGCCAGAATGAAAGAGGCATAGGTTCAGCATCAAGAGGAATGAGAACAACGCTTGCCCCTCCACCGCGCTGGAATTTGGATCCATCGAAGAAGAGGGTCATTGGATACGACACCTCACTGAGGGAAAGAGTTGCAATGAGCTCGTCAGGGAAAGTAAAATTGGTAAATTGTTCCCCAGGTAAATGGGCTTCCGCGAGTTGGTCTGTGATAGTTTGTCCCTTGACTGATTTCTGGTGTACAAACTCAAGGTCGAGGTCAGCGAGGAGCATAAGCCATCGGGAAATGCGTTGGTTTAGATGAGGTTTGGCGTACATATAATGGATGGGGTCAGCGTTGGTGATGATAAAAGTTTTGTGATTCAGGAGGTAATGTCGAGTTTGGTGGCCACAAATGATAGGGCTAGGCACAACTTTTCTACATGTGTATACCTAGTCTCGTAATCCACAAAAGTACGGCTTATGTAATAAACGGCTTGTTCTCGATGCTCGGAGTCACAATGTGTGAGCATGGCTCCTACAGCATGGTCGGTGGCAGAAAGATAAAGGTAGAAAGGGTGATCATCCTGAGGTGGGACAAGCACGGGTGGCTGCAAGAGATAGGCTTTAAGAGCCTCAAAGGCTTGGTGGCATTCCTCGCTCCATTGAAAGACAATGTCTTTTTTAAGGAGATGATGGAAAGGTTGACATCGGTCCGAGAGTTGTGAAATGAAACACCGGATAGATTGGAGTTTTCCCTGCAAACTACGCAATTGTTTGAGGTTAGTGGGTGGGGGCATTTCTAGGATTGCTTGGACTTTAGCTGGGTCGACCTCAATGCCATGCAAAGAGACGATAAAACCAAGGAGTTTTCCCGAAAGGACACCAAAGACACATTTCTTTGGTTGAAGACGAACACAATATTGTAATAAGTGATCGAAAATAATGGTTAAAACATCAAGATTTTCACCGCGATGTTTAGATTTTCCAAGAAGATCATCGACATAATCCTCAAGGATAGTGTGCATAATGTCATGAAAAATATAATTCATAGCTTGGCGATGATAGGTCGCACCAGCATTCTTAAGGCCAAATGACATGACATGATAGCAGAAGGTTCCCCAAGGAGTAATGAAGGCGGTTTTATGTTGATCGGCCGGGGCTACCAAAATTTGATTGTAGCCCGAGAAGCCATCCATGAGAGAAAGCATCTCATGGCCTACAGTGAGATCAACAAGTTGATCAATACGAGGTAGGGGCAATTCATCCTTAGGGCAAGCAAGGTCAATGTCCTATAAATCCATACATATCTGAAGTCCCCCATCGCTTTAGTGACAGGTACAATGTTAGAAATCCATTGAGGATAGTCAATGGGTAAGATGAAGGAAACATAAAGGAGTCATCGAAGCTCCTCTTTGACCAAGAGGGAAATGCGTGGATGCATTTTTCTCAGTTTTTGTTTAACTAGTTTGGAGTCGGGTTTCAGAGTAATGTTATGGACAATAATGTCAGGATCGATTCCTGGCATGTCAGCATAGGACCAAGCAAAAGCTTGGTTGCGGGCACAGAGGAAGGTAGTGAAGGTAGTTTGTTCTGATGTGTTAAGAGATTGTTTGATCTTCACAATGTGAGGATCATCCTCTGTGTGGATGTTGATTTCTATAGTCGATTCATTCAACATGGTTTGAGTTTTAGATGGTAAGGCGCGTTGAATATAAGAGTCATCCGCACCAAGGTAAGTGAGGATGGAGTCGTCATCCTGGCACTCAACAACATTAATTGAAGGTGAGTCTTCTTCGATCATGTCTGGATACAGAAGGGGAAGAGAAGATGGGTCCTCATTATCACGTTGATAAGTGAGAGGACCCAGGAAGATAGCATTTACGAAAAAAAAAAGTTAGGAGGGATAAATTCCGGGTCTATCGACTCTGTGGGTGAAGATGGCAAAATAGGTGATGATGGTTCAGAAGAGGTAATGTCGTTGTCTTCCCAGATACAACTGACACGAGGTTTCTTTGGTGTAAGTGTTTCAGAAAATCCAAGACCACTACGATCTTTGTGTTTGCGTGTAGTCACGGGAATGATTGTATGTCGGCCTTGTTCATAAAGACCGAAACCAAAACCTTTCCAAGCACAACGAGTCAAGAAGGTGAGGGCGAAACAATGATTTGTCAGATATTGAAAATCGGATTGGAAGGGAACCACACCAAGGGGAGGTTCAGGGGTAATGGAGGGTGCATCGACACCCCCATACGTTAGGTTGGTGCGGCAATTAGGTGGTCCATAGGAGATCACCTCCCCCACACGACGGTCGTAGGTAGGATGTGCATGTAACTGTCCATACTCCTGTGGGGTATGGAAAGTGCTAACGTTATATAGGTGATACTCCCCTAGCGTAAGGCGTTGAAAAACATCTACCAAGGGATCTGAAGTTGGGATGTTGTCTCGTGGGGAAAGAAGTGGAATTCGCGGTGGTGGATTCATTGGTCAAAGGTGTGAGTGTGGTTAAGGTGGATGGTGGAGGTGTGGTTGAAGTAGATGGTTGGGCTGGATCAATGGGTGCCTTGACTGGTACAAGCACATCATTAGGGTGGTATAACATGTTGCAGGTTTTGAAGGGGGAAGCATCAGCTTTGACAGTGTATGACTTCCCCTCATACTCAAATTTGATGCATCTATGTAAGGTGGAGGGAACACATCCCATAGCCCAGATCCAAGGGCGGCCTAGCAACATGTTGTATTGGAACTCTCCCTCAAGGATGTAGAAGAGTTCGGGTAAGGTACGTGGCCCTACACGAATGTTAAGGATCACGGTGCCTAAGGTAGAAGTAATAGCATCATTGAATGAACGTAACATGGTGGGGTTGGCACACATGTAGCTAGAAGGGATATTCATTTGTTGGAAGGCTTTGGAAGAGATGATGTTTAGGCTAGTGCCCCCGTCAATCATAACATGACGTACTCGGATGTCCCGGACATAAGCCGAGATGAAAAGAGTGGGGTCAGGATCTTCTGCACCAAAGACGACAATTTTGTCTTCGAGAAAATGACAACAACGGCTTGCTTGTATAGGGACAAAAGTGGTTGTGGAGGTAGGTTGTTTGGTGAGAGAAGCGATGTGGTTGGGTGTTAAAATGGAAGTGACGGGAAAGGTTTCATTAGGTAGGACCTCTATCCCTTGAAGGATCTCAATTAAAGCTTGTCGATGTGATTCAGATGTTTGAATGAGATCATAGAGTGTCATTTTGACAGGAGATTGGTGAAGTTGTTTGATCATGGTGCGGTGGGAAACTCCATCAGAGATGGGATAGGCAGGTCCACGAATGACCACTTTTGGTGGTGGTGCGATCGGGATGGCAGAAGGAGAAAGAGAGGCCGCAGGTATGCGTTCTTTAGCTTTTCCATTGTTTTTCTGACCTCGAGTAGCAATGTTAATCATGTTGATCTCATGGATACGAGAGGAGGAAGATGGCAGGGATAATTCATTATTCTCGAGAGGTGGGGTTGCAATGATGATAGATTTTGGTGAGGCAGGGACAGGTGGTATAGGAGAAGGAATCGAAGCTAGGGGCTTCTCTCTCCATAAATTGTCTTTCTTAGGTCTGTCTATCCGAGATAGGTGACTGCGAAGGATGGCTTTCAAAGATTTGCATCCTTCTACATCATGTCCTAGTGTGTGATGGTAAGCACAGATTTTAGACTCATCATAACCTATAGGTTGAGGTTTAGATGGATCATAGAGTCTGAGTGGGGGTAGGGAAATGGTCGCATTCTCCACCAACATATCAAGGATCTTGGTGTAAGATCCTTTGAGCGGATCAAAGTCAGAGGAAGATGAGGCTATTGATTGGGTGGGTTTTGGTAATGGTTGGGTATGGTTGGTTCATACGGGGGGTGGTTTAGACAAGGGGTTTTGATAATTGGTTTTAACTAAACGTGGTTTCTTCAAAGCGTAGAACTCATGTTTAGCTGGTTAGATGTTGAGGCCACGAGATGACGTGGTGGCGAGGAAATAACCACGGGAAAGAGGAGTGACAGCAAAACAAATCCTTTCTTGAGGATGGAGTTTTTTTAGGGTTGGTAGGTGGACAGATACTTGGGGTGATGGTGTTGGTACACCCGTGGATCTTTGTATGGGTGCGAAAGGTGCAGGTTGTTTTAAAGAAAACACGGAGGTATGATGTATTGAGGCAAGGTGGAGGGGTGAGGTCCTAATATATAAGGTAGGTGTGATGGCGAGGGTTTTAGTTGTGATAGAGGAATAGATTGGCCTTGAGGAGATTGGGTCTCATGTCTCTAGGTGGATGGACGGATTTATTTTTGATAAATCTAACTGTTTAGGTGGGTGTGTTAGGCTGGGTATTGGTGAAGTCCCAAGCATAGGGGAAGGTTTGGTTAGGTTAATAGAGGTGGATGAGGTATTCGGTAGAGATGAGGGGGGTGAAGATGAGGACATAGGCATTTTGAGCTTTTGTAAACACCTCGGGTATATGGTAGAGGTATCTGGTTTAGTCATCTACATTTGAGTAGAGCATGGTGTACTCAAATGCTCCCATAAGATTTGTCTATCTTCTGGGGGATAATAGTCTTCACGTGTGAACATGAAATTTTGTATGGAAGAGAGGTGGGTTGTGATTCCGGTCCACTGTGGGTGTGATACAGGGGGTAAATGAGGCACTGTATCAATGGGTGCTAAGAGGTCAACCGGTCGCTGGAAAGATTTAGGTGATGAAGAACTAATAGGTAGGAGGGCATGTTTGAGGGGATCCATCATGATTGAGGAGTTTGGTGATGTAGGCTCAAGGGGTTTCTCCTTTAAGGGTGATAAAAAAGTGGCAAGCCTTCTTCTGTTGTAGCAAGAGTGGTGGAAGGAGATGTTTGGGAAATAGATAAGTTAGATAACATCCGCTCACAATCTTGCAGGGATGTGGTGTAAGAAGGTTCATTTGTGAGAAGAGAACTCTAGGTGGTTAATTCCTGTATCGGTAAAGGAATAGCAGGACTGTCCTCTTGTCTTGATGAAGGAGAAGGGGGTGAAAATTCCTGAGTTGGCGAAGAAGCTTGATTCAGAATTCCCTCAATGGAAGCCCTGGGTTGGGAGTTGAAAATCGCATGGATCTCATGCACACTCTTCTCCTCGGCTGAGGTGTATTGATTTGTGTTATTATTAGATGCATGGTTTGGAAATGGTTTGTTGAAGATTTTTAAATTTTGATTAGCGGGGGCATTAGGATTATCGAGAGTTATATCCCCTACATCAACCATTTCCTGCACTATGTTTTTCAACATCTTGCAGTTTTCGTGACTGTGTCCCTTCACATGATGGAAGTTACAGAAGTCATTTTCTTTATACCAAGAAGGTACGGTGTGGGTGGAATCAAACCCGGAGTGAGGTTTAATAAGAGGCAAGGTGATAACTCCTGCTTTAAGCAATTTGTCTAAGATCACACCATAAGTTTCTCCCAAGGGAGTGTAGTTGATGGGCTCAGCTTTATACTTATAGGTGGCTTTTGGCGGGGTATTAGATGGTGCTTGGGATTTGACCATCACCGCGTGTACTGCACTCTTTGATTTTAAAGCAGTGGATGCATGAGAGTTGGTGGTGTTGGGTTTGGTGGTAGAGTCTTGAGTCCGGAAATTTGAGCTTTTGTTGCGTAACCTCAATTTCTCCTCCTCTAAGGCTCAAATCTCTAGTTTCTGAGCCATAGTAAAGGCCTCATCAAAGGTGTGGAAAGTTTGAATTTGAAGGGTGGGGGAAATATGTTTAGCGCAGGCCCACGTAAAGAGTTCGATGAGCTCGGCCTGAGGTAAGGCGTAAGTAAGTTGGTTGATGAGGCCCCGCCAACGATCTAACGAAATCTGCGATAGACTCGTCTTCAAATCGTCGAATGGCATAGAGGTCGATAATGGATACTTTCTTGGCAATATTGATGGAGAAGTGATCCAAGAAAGATTGAGCTAACTGGTTAAAGGAGAAGATTGAATGCTGGGTTAAAGCACTATACCACTCCAAGGTAGGTCCTGATAAGGACATGGGAAAGGTATGGAGTAGTAAGGCATCGTCATGAGCAATCAGATAACAGGCATGTCTGAACGATCACATGTGTTGTTGAGGGTCCTCCTTACTATTAAAGTGAGTAAATTTCAGTAATTCCCATTGAGGAGGATATGTATGAAGGGGGATAGAAGGATGAATAGGCTCCCGACAAACTTGCTCTTATGTCAGGGCGCTACGAATTCCTGAAACAAAAGCCTCAAGATTTTACATCTTGTCCATCATCTGTTTGATTAAGTCATTGGTTGGGTTAGATGATGATGCTATCATTGTAAATAGAGGAGGATTGGTCCAAGATCCGCTACTAGAAAGTGGTGGGATTGAATGTGTTGGGGCAGCTGAATAAGGGTGTCCTATATAAGAGGTTGAGGCCACCGGATAAATTTGTGGAAATGAAAAGGTGGGCGGAACTTGTGAGGGAAAGCTCGTGTGTATAGGTGGCAGAGAGCAAGTTATGAAAGAGGCAACTTGCGAGAGAGATGAGGTAGGGGCAGTGGACGGTAGTGATATGTGGGGTCCCAGATTAACCAAAGGAAAACCAAGTGGTGCAGTATGAACCACCGAAGCTACTGAGCTGGGAGACGGGGCTAAGGATGAAGATAGTGAAGCGGAGTTATTAGGTGGGGAAGGGGCTAAGTGCATGGTGATACTAATAGGCATACCAATGAGGAGCTGACCATTGGGTGCACGGTCAGGGGTATGAGACAAATAATATTGTACAGCGCTAGGATTAGCATCCAAAAATTTGGCAAATTCCTTATCTCCTACAGGGATCTTGGGAAAATTGCTGGTATCTGTAGGATTCTCCATAGGATGCGAAGGGGGTGACTCAGGAAAAGGCATGGAACAGGCATGTGAAACCATGGCTGCTGCTTGTTTCCGGGTGATAACAACCATGGACAATAGGACATAGCAGGGATTTAATCAATCTGGAAGAAAACAACAACAAAATGTTGGAATTGATAGGTTGCTAGTTTGTCAAGAACTGTTAAACACAAAATCGAACGGTTAGATAATCGTATCGGTCACTTGTAAAAGCAAAGAGAAGATGTAAGAAGCTCTGGTTTGGGGATAACAATGATTAATATACCTACCAAACTATCTTGAAGTGATCACTGAAATAGTGTATGACAGAAAAATAGAACTAAAAACAAGCAAGATGCACAAGCAAATCAAGAGACTAAACCTAGGATTAGTTTTAATCACTTTGGGCTTATGCCTTAGATGCCAGATGATGTCAATCCTAAACAAGAGACCTAAGGGAGATGTCAAGTTTGTTTTGGCTCATAAGGCTACCTCAATCGGGTGGAGGAATACCGCGGAAAAGGGGGGATGTTTGAGTTGTTGTGTTAATTATGATGTGATTTGGTATGTGTTGTGCAGTGAGAGTAAGATTAATTTCTCGTCAATACCGTGGATATCACCCCCACGTGTACGACATGTTACTTAATATACATTCACTAGAATTAAAAACAACAAGCAAGAATATGATGCACGTGTTTCAAACCCAAATCGAAAATGATATTCGATGAAACAAAGAAGATGAATTTCATTAGTTCAACGATTCTAAAGAAAGACAAATTATTTTACCAAAATGATAAAATATTTTGTGAATATTTAGAAGAAAGAAACAAGAAGTATTCTCCCTATATGAAATAAATCAAGAAAGAAAGAAACCCGAAATGGGTCCCACCGGCATGCCAAAATGTTTCACACAGAATGTTTCCGTTCCGGAATAGACTTGCTTCTATCCTTTCATTCTCTTGAGAAACAGATAAGGGTTAGGGCTAGGAGGAATACCTGTTGAATGTTGGGAAGGTGTGTGCGTACATATAGAGAGATCAGATCAATTGTGAAGAACTCCTTTTTGTCTGGGAAGGACTACCTGTAAATAAGAATGCAAGACCACCAGATTTTAGTTAGACAATAAATGAGGGAACTACCTTGGGCCCAAGAAACATTAGACTTCCTTTCGAAGGTGGTCAGTTCCCTTTTAATAATAATTAATGCAAATAATAATAAAGAAGCTATTGCAAAATCATGATTTAGGTACCTGCGTTACAAAAAGCAATAGAGACTAAACTACCAATAATAAAACGTCATGTTGTTTGTTTGGTCACCGGTTATTAATACGTTGCTCAGTGTCAAGTTACGAAATAAACCAGTGGATCTCGAGGTTGTTAGGAGATAAATAGGTGAAAGGATGGTTTTGGGTATAAGTCACAGTGACTGATGCCAGTCACTGGATAACCGACCGCGGTTAGAGAACCGCTACCGGTAGGGGATAACCAACGCCGGTAGGGTCAGTAATCTAGGTGCTTCTGGGTAGAGGTTGGTTATAGGGTGATTGTGGGGTTTTTAAGACTCGGTGGGTGGTTGAGGGGAATAGTGAGATGACGGGAAGACTCGTGAGAGTGATAAAACTATCTTCCGGGTAATACAAAGATATATGGATGAAGTTTAAATGTAGGGTGCTGGCAGGTGGTAGATCTAGGAGTGAGCTTATAATTACTATCAATCAAAAAGTTCAAGAAATGGTGTTTAGAAACATACAATCACACTACTTACTCGTTCTTGATGAAGATTCGAGTCCAAGGAATGTGGTAGTGATGTAAGGTTCATTGGGATGATCCAAAGATTGGAAAGTGAGCTGATGAAGCTATCCTCAGCCTTTTCCAATTCTTGAATGAGGGTGACAGCGATCCAAAGGGCTCCGATTCACAGCCTTGGCTTGATGCTCTTCTCTGCAACCTCTTCTCTTTTCTTCACTTTTCTCTGTCTTGCAAATGAATTCCGGATCTTTGCAAATGAATTCGGATCCTTGTGTTTTGGTTGGGGGAGGTCATTTACAGGGAACCGATGGTGGTTACGTAACCGACGGTGGTCGAGTAGGAACCGATGTTGGTTAGGTCAAAGTTGGCTATTTTTAGTAAAATAGCCAACCTTCCCTCCTTTTCTCCCGAGGGATCAGTTATGGGCTTGGTCAAGTTATTATTAGGTTTGTTTTGATGTGGGTGAGGGGTGATGAGTCATGGGTGTGGGTTTAGACCAAGTCATAGGTCTTAATTAGGTTAGTTTAGGGTTAGGGATAGGTCATGGTGAGGTGGCGAGGTGAGGTGGCAGGGTTGGAGATGTGGATTTATTAATTATAAGGTAATTAATAAATAATTAAGTGTGTAAGGTTTAGGTGGTGAGGTAGGGTTAGGTTGTGGGACGAGATACGGGGTACAGGGTGTCATAAGACCCAAATTTGGTGTCTACACATGGTGTAGGCCTGATAAGAGGGGGTTTCAATAAGATCGGAAGGTAAAATTTTACACTCTAGGCTTAGTTATCATGGTTTAAATTTTGAATTTTTATGCTTTTCATTTTACATGATAATAGATAGATCAAACTCAGTGACATTGGATCATAAGGGGTAAGAGAGCCTCATTTTTCTCATGGGTGAATATATCAAAAAAATCCATTGGATAATGGAGTCCTTTACTACAATTAATAGACAAAAATAGGTAAACAACACACACAATAGGAAGGAAACACACCCAAATCGAAAGAAAGGACACACACATATAAAAGGGAAATTATGGTATAATGGTTTTGATAACCGAACTCACTTCCCGTATAGTTTAAAATGTTACCCAATGTGAGGTAACTCTAATAGAGTTTCATCAGATAAGTCATGTAGTATGTATTCTCTACACGTAAATGTTTGATCATGAAAGGGCCAAGCTATAATGAATCAAAATTCCCATAGATTCCCTTGGTATCTCTCCTTTTGTCCTAGAGAAGGATAAGATCTCTAATTTGGAAACTTCTATTTTTGTTTTCTTATCGAATATTCCTTTAACCTTAGATTTATGTCTTTTAATTGTGTCAACTACTACCATTCTATCTTCATTCAAAATTTCCAAGTAGTGTATCTGTTTGTTAAGAGCATATGAATACTCTCTTTTTCTACCTCCTTCTCTAGTCGTAAGGCATGTAACTCCTAAGAAATGTGATTTTAGCTTCAAGCTCATATAGTAGCTAGAAAGGAAATGTGCCAAAGGGATTTATTGGTCATGATTTGGTCAACCCATAAGGCATCATATGATTTTTTTATGTCAATCCATTTGATTGGCATCCACTAACTTGTAAACAAAAGTGACAATATAATTATTACAAGATTTTTCCTTTTCATTGGCTTGTGGATAGTAATTGATAGAATGAGATGGGGAAATACCATGATTGTAGAATAATTACATCAACTCACCTCAAGGAAAGTAAGTCATATTATTTTCCGCTATCTTGTTTGGAATCCCAAATCTAATAATAATGTTTTCTTTCACGGAATTAAACATTGTCTCGTAATTGACATGCTTCATTAGGATGGCCTTTACCCACTTTGTTTGTAAATAAGTATTTGGAATCCTTGTAATCATAAGTAGTTCATTTTAGAATAGGTTCCATGGTAAGTTTAGATAATTTGGATCAGATTTCAATGTATCTCCTTCAAGTTCCACAAGATCAACTCCAATCGAGTGCTTAGTTCAAGCAGTAATGTAACAGGGAAAATTTTAATGGTGAATACTCATTAATTCAAAAATATTCATGTTATTAAAATTTTAAATTCGTGAATTTTTATAGAAGGGAGTAGGCATGGGTTGCCAAAAATTTCTTGTTACAAGTTAATTTTAGTGGTTATTCGCCATCCACGTGAAAGAGAAATTCATAATATTCACCTTAATATCATTTGCTATTTTATGTAGAATATTTTATATATATATATATATACATCATATATATATATATATATATATATATATATTACTTACGCCATATTTTGGGAGGAAAAATTTCTCATTGAGACAATCATTTTAACTGCTAACATCAAAAAAAAATTCCCATACAAATTACTGAAATATGTATTTTTTCAAAGAAAAACAATATTTTAAATTGTTTTTGTTCATACCATATTTTGTGAGGATAAATTTTTCGCCGAGCTGATCATTTTAATTGCTACATCAAAAAACAAATTCAAAAAAATTACATATAGTTTTGGCTGACATCATATACTATCACCGACAACATAATATATGGTGTCAACTAATAAAGATAAGAAATGCTATCTTGGTGACATCATATTAATGTAAAATTCAATTTTCCTAAGTTCACCATTAGCGCAAAAGTTAATTTTCCCTGATTCGCCAACCAATTTCTACGATTTTTTTTTTCGAGGAGGGGTTTAAATTTTCCCTAGACTCCAAAGACAAGGTCTAAAGGATAATATCAATTTTCTTCAAGGTTAATATTGACTCCATGCATAATGGATGCTTTAAGGTCTCTGGTAATCATCATCTAGTAGACAAATGTCCCATGAAGGTCACCAAACTATTGTTCAAAATTGCACCCTATGTAATTTTGAACAACTCATCTAAGTTGAGAATGAAATAAATTCTTAAAGGAAAATCAGTGAGTCACTTAGTCAATCTTCCATAGAGTGTATAAGGACATTTTTTGTGGATTCCCTAAACCATGGAACAAAAATACTAGCGGTTTGGGAAATTTGTGGATTTTGATGAAAATAGTATTTTGTAAAGGTTTTTATTCCTTCATATCACTAAGGAAGTTAATCTTCTGTGGACATCAAATAATTCTCTTGTGGTTCAAGACAAGTCACAACACGACATGGGATCACATCCTCATAAAAGGATGGAAAATTAGTGAAGGAAAGAATCATTTTACGATGTATGAATGATAAGATTGTGCTTTGTGGTATGGGTAAGTGAAATATCATGCACACTTGAAAGAAGAAACATTCTAAATATTTTTCAATTTTGTAGAATCAAACATGAATTCGATAATTTAGAATCCACAATGTAAGAAGAAGTGCCACTAGGCATCATGCGATGATTAAAAAATTAAGTTCAAATGTAACTAAGGAAAATCAGGTGAGCATTTTTAGTAATTTGTGGGCTTACCAAATTGATGTGTTGCACGTTTCCTCACCGATCCATGGAATGAAGTAACATAATTGTGGATAAAGAACATGCATCAATGAGAATTAGTGCTCATCAAACTAGATATTTGGAGGGCCATGGAAGACCATGAATTAAATCAAACCCAAAGAGTCACAAGTGAAATCCATTCATGTTATTAAACCATATTACCAAATACCTTAACCACTAGAATTTAATGAAGTATGGTGTCATCTTGTGTGGTCTCGATGGCATGTGATGGAATCAAGTTACCATGTTTTGGTGGTTGTCTCTCTTCATATGGTGCACATTCATTTACTAAAATTCAACACTACATGGAATCATGATGTTCAAACTTATTCCAAACGTTTTCAAGAATTGGTACTCCAACATGGCATTCATTCCTTCCATATTATTTTTTTCCTCTTCCTCGATGAGTTGTATAAATGTAAGTTCTTAAACACATTCTAGGGGTTCTTCTCATTTTCTCTTGATTGGCATATTTTGGAGTTTCACACCCATGGACTCAAATTTCATGCTTTTGACCTCTAAAACTTATGAAGGAAGAGTTAATTTCCTCAACTCTATATGTAAATTGTCATGCTTCAATCAATACAAGTTTGGTTTCTTTCTTTCCTTCAATGTTTTTGTAATTGGCATGAATATGTTTTCCCTCTTATGTATTTCACATTATTTTAGTTACGTGCAATAGAATTAAGTGTATCCTTCATGATCTTAATTCATAAATTTACACATGTGTCTCCCGAATCGAATAAGTTCCACATTTTAATTTGGTGCATAATTTCCCATTCTAGCTTAGATTTTTACTTTTGTATCCCCTCACCCCTATTCCCTGGAGCTATTAGTATATGTTAGCTTAGGAGTATTGTTATTGTTAGGTTATAACAGAGGAAATTGGCCTTCATCGAAGGTCTGGCTTAGGCCACAAGTCCCACACTAGACAATCTCATGTTGCCCAATAATTTTTATCTTCACACATAATCATATCCATAGGGTGTAATTTTTGGTGAAAACATGCCACATAACACATCGTGACCAAATTATATGGTGAAAGATAGGAAGCATGTGATGTAAAATATAAATTTATGGAATGATATTCGTGGAGGATTTACTATGTTGACTGATTAAAAAATTTGATTTTTTGAAGAGCAGAGTATATAGATGAGAAATCCAGAAAGAGATAGAGAAATTTATTGATTAGACTCAAAATTAAAGCATGTCTTTATGAAGGAGCATATCCAAACTTTTCATTTCAAAAGGATAAGTGATTAACTGAAAATGGATCTAAACTAATGAAATTATAGCCACTAGTTAATCTAAATAGGATGACTAAAACAATGTATAAGTGAAACTAAGACAATTTGAAATAATTGTAAATAAATATACGAAGTGAAATAAAACCATAAATATATAAGAAAAGAAGGAGAAATTACTTAGTTGATTGAAGGATACTGTCGTAGGTTGTTGCGGTTCTAGAAATAAAATTTAGAAGTGCATACGACCACTCAGAAGTCCTATAAAGATTGGATCTTGAAGATCTGAAATGACTGGGGAACTTGGGAAGGTACTGGGATGCCTGTGCACCCCGGTTTATAGATTAGGTGCCATGATATCTGTAAATGCTCAACACTAGAATTTTATATGGTCCCAAGGTGGTCCTAAGTACTACTCGTATGTCACACCGGATTCATTATGTTACGTTAGGTGTGTAAAATAAAGAAATGATGACCTGCAAGATGAAAGGAAGTTTCAAACCCTAAGAAAAATAAAATATGCAAAATGAATGGGTCAGACTAACCTCAACCACCAACCTAGTGGTCTTATCACTTAAATTTGCACTATGTTTCAAACCCGGATGTAGTTCTAGTGTGTGTGTGTGTGTGGATATCATTCCCTATGTGCTCTTGTGCTAGTCGTACTTTGTGAAGTATCGAGAAATAGTAACTCTAGAAAATGTAATAGCATGTGTGCATGGAATAGAATAGAATCCCTCCCCCTATGTCATTTGTGTTGATCCAAATCTCCTATCCTTGATGCATGAAACTATGTGGATGTGATTGATGCCATGGATAGTAGTATGTGACCCTAGGACCCTTATTATGGTCTTATAAATATATATTTATAGGGTTCTCAAGCTCTAATTTCATAATTAACCCTGACGTGGCCGACTAGGAAAAGGATAAGGATGAAAAATGGCTAAGAAGACCCCAAAAAGAATTAGGAAAGTGGAACATAGATCGGGCACCCTGGTGGGACCAGGGCACCTCGGATAGGCCTAGGCTCTTGGTTTAGGCTAAATTTCCTGTATATTTAGGAAATAGGTGGATATGTATGAAGGAATATGTGGGAATGAACAAATAAAATATACAATAAAGGTGGCCAAAAGGTGGGATTAATAAGTACGTTATTCACTTGAGAAATTTCTAAATAGTAGTATAAGACCGGGATAAATAATGCCTAAAGTGCATGATTTTTTGTCTACATTTTTCTCCCACTTTATGCTTATTAGTGGGCAACGCTTGGTAATATAAAGTAGATAGAGATACATACTTGATATATATGCAGAGTGTAGAATAAGGCATGTTGATGGACTAGAATCAAGTTTGGAATGAAAAAAAAATGAAAAAGTGGAGGAGATTGGATTCTAAGGATGAAAAATGCATATAAAAAGTGATGAGAGTGAACCTAGGGTAGAACACGTGTGTAGGTTTTGTTGTGTGTAGTGTACCTTCATGGTTACTAAAGGAAAGTGCATGTAGTGGTGTGTTGTCATTGTTGTTGTTCTTGTTTTTTTATTGCCCCAAAATTGACTTTGTTTCTCATATGACTGGATCTACAAGGATGAAATGATCAAGTAGTCAAATATGTATGTATGTAAAAATGCTATGTAAAATATGCATGTGTATAGAAATGTGTAAAGTACACAAATGTAAAATACACTAGAAATAAAATTGTAAATGTAACATATGCACCAAATACATGTTGAGAAAAAGGATGTAGAAGGATATCATGTACTATCATGAGTTTTTTAGGCTATCTCATGCCACCTTGGCTAAAGAAGTATAGGAGGGAATTCCCTGTGTCCTCTAACATTTAACTTCTTATGTTGGAATGTTTGAATATATCTTTATCTTTTCTAGTTTTTGGGCAATATGATTCCACTAGATGAAGTAGTGTAGAGAGGCACACCCACTTTAACCCCCAATCCTATAACTACTCTGCAAAATTTTCAAAGGACACCATGTCCTAAAGAGGCTGATGTGTATGGATTTTGTAGACTGATGTGAACTCATTCATTGTATGTAAACCGGTGTAAATACGTTGTGTTATTATAAAATCTCAATGATGCCTCCCTCTTTGGTGGTGCATGCGAGGTCACTAAAAGGAGAATGCAGCCCCAAAAGAGGACCAACCACACTCTAACCTATAGAACTCTACCTTGCATGGGGAAAAGGTAAAATGCTTGGTAGATACCAAGGCATACTAAAACTTGGGATGGATAGTAAAAAAACATGCATACAATAAGATAAGTGTAAAATACATAGACAATGTAGTAACTACCAAGCACAGTAGTGTAAGAAAGCAAGAAAAAGTAGACCACACAAAGCGGGTTATAAACATGGTACATCACTCACGATGTCGTAAGACATGCAAGGCCATCATAGCCTCAAACAATAGACAAGTGTGCACATAATTAAAGGAAAATCCAAATACAATGGTAAACAATGCAGATAAGTAGAAACAAATAAGTAGTCACGGAAACATGTTATCCCGCAAAACAAGTGTTGGACATGGAACACCTATTAACATGTTAGACGAGATAAAAATATGTCAAAGAGTTTATAAACAAGTAATATAAGATGGTAAAGACAAAATGAAATAATAACACTGGATAAGATGAATATGGATGCCCCCAATGACCGATATAGGAATGGTAGAAGGCGAGCATCCATGCCATGTGCGAGAATCTTGTGTCTACGATCACACTAAACAAAGATGTCAACATACTTGTGTGTATGATAATGACATATAATAAAGAAGTATAACATGTGTAGTAAAGTGATCACGTAAAACACTATTAAACAAGAGTAAATGCCCATAAGACAATGTAGTATGTTTTGTATGGATGGAATGCAATGCAAGATGGAGTGATAGGAGAAACGTTCCCCTCGAGTGAATGGAAGTGTATGCAGTGAGGTTCATTTTGATTTCCCCCTCAGTAGTGAATAATGAATCATAAACAAGAGTACATCATCAGGAAATGGTCAAGTAGTTTTGGTTGTGTCTAGCATGCTATGATGAGTGTGTAATGGTGATGAAATGTGACATGTGAAGATATGTGCGTGAACCCTATAGCCAAAGCGTGTATCATGAATATTTGAATAGATGAGTGATGATTTATCCCTAAGCATATATCACCGTAGAATGAGTGGATGGAAAAGGGGTAATGATTTAACCTAAAGTGTATGTCACAATAAGATGAATAATAAGGGAGATGTGATGTAACCTAAGGTGTTTACTACTACAAGATGATAGAATATGTGATGATTGAACCTAAGGTGTATTTCACTAACGTTGGAAATGTCACATGGGGAAAATGTTGCATGATGAATGTAAGTTCCTTTTGATTGGTAAACCCTCTGTAGTAGAGTATGGACTGAGGAAATAAAGTGCGTCATAAGGTGGTGATTGTAACGTGTAAAAGAAAATGTAGTGTACATGAAAAAGTGATGAAGAGCGTATGTAAATGCACGGTGTAGGAAATGTGATGTAGGATGTGTAATTTAGATAGGATATGTAATGTGGGAAATTACAATACGAGGCGTATATAGAAATGGAATATGTAATGAAGATAGGTAGAACTAGACCAATGTGTAATAAAATCTAGTGGAATGTGTATAATGCATATGGGTGATAAATATTCCATGTGAATCATTCAATGTAAGTGTAGTCATTTTTGTACCCTTCAAAGAATAGGAAAATCCCATGCGCGTCAACCTATCACCCAGTGGGCGGCTGGGTGCACACGCGGCATCAAGCCCTCCTTTATGTGAGTTGTGTGAGAATGCATCATCTATGACACATACTTAAATGTAGAGAATGGAAAAGAACCATGCATTCATATTGAGATCATATGACAATTTTCTAGAATAATGCATCCATTCAGACAAGGAAAGCATTAATAGAATATAGATCTTGACCATAATAGAAAGAAAATACACAAGGGTTTACATTCATTCAAAAAGAATATACCCAAAATAGATCCATATAGATATAAGCATAAACCAAGAACCACATATCTTCATATTCAACATGTTTGATAATCACATTACATTTATTGAGGCCATCAAAGATCATTATAATAGTACAGACTAGAGTCATGCATCGAATCGATTTAGGTCCCTCATATTACATAGAAAACATAGGACCATCACCTTGTTATTCCATTACTCCTACAAACCATCTAAACCCAACCCATGGAACTTTCCATGATATTTCGTAGAGCTTAACCTCTCATTTCAATCCTCTTCTCTACTTCTTTTCCACCAACATCTCTTTTCTTCTACGGGCGCTTTACAAGATAGCCTCAACAACCACCGTCATGCCTTTTAGAAGTTACAAATCATTCACCAAGTGTTGAAGTGGTCCTCCATGGGAGCATGCATTTTTCAATCCGAGCTTTCCAATTCTTGTAATGATGTCTTTTAGAGCCTTCTATCGCATTCCTGGAATATTCCCTTTTTGATCCTCGGTCACCAAGTGACACCATATCCACAAGGGTCATGCTTTTCTCATGTGCTATCTAGGATGCCAAATGCGGCTAAGTACAAAACCTATTTTTCCTTGCACCCACGCACCGTGTGTTTTGAAAAAACCCTGCCATAACCCTTTCCTTGCGTACCTTCAACCCGTGTGCGCACGTGCCTTCTTGTACTTATCTCGATGTTTTGGGGCCCAACATCACCCCACACTACGTGTATTCTCTGTCCTTAGAAACACTCTTCAATAAAGAATTAAAGAATGGTGGATCCTTACAAATGGTTAGAATGGAAGAATGAGAGAATGAAGAAATGAGTAAAACAATGAAAGAATGGGGAAATTTATTTACTTATGGATGAGGAGAGGGAAATCCTTCCTTAAATTTGCTTATAACTTCCCCCAAGCATCGACCTCATTTTATGCTTGCTGACAGAGGTCACCCACTAGGGTGCTTACTTATTCAAAACTAAGCTCCTCTCCCTTAACACTCATTTTCTCCACAATATCCTCTAGTTTCTTGCCCAAATCCTTGAGCACATCCATCCTTCGAGTGATTTGAGGGTACAATTCCTTTATCTGGTTCTTGATTGAGCCCCACAAGGTCTCAATGGCCTCTAATTTCTTTTCTACCTCGGTTAGGATCTTGTCTCACTTTGCCCTGTTCCCTTTGTTCTTTTCCTAGAACTCCTTGAGTTCTACTTCATGGGTGGAAACTAAGATACTTTCCACTCTATCTTTGTCCACACAGCTTATCATAGGTAGCCTCGGCAAAGGCTTACGTAATGACCTTTACATTGGTGAGGATCTTGTTATACTTGAGCAATAATCTCTACAAATTTCACCTTATTTTCTTTCTCTTGGCATACTAACATCTCCTCTACTGATTCTAGGGAAATTGGTTGCCTCTCCATAGTGAGTATGCAAGGCAAGTCCTCTAGGAATTGCAAGGATGATCTATACTTATGCGCGGTAGCATTAAGTCCGGATGCTTTAGGAAATTGGCACCCATGATCATCTCTATCTTCTCGTATGCCTTGCACACACCGTTATATCATTTTTGAGTTTATGCCAAAAAATGAGATAACCCTAAGAAATTTTTGAGCTGGTTTTCTAAGAATCACCTTTCAGAGAGATAATTGGGTTTTCGGGTTTCACAAGCAAGACAACATGTGTTTTGGGTGCTTCATGTCGTGTGTTCCCCGAAACTTGAAACCCGCATCAAGTAAGGCGAGTCGGGTTTACGGACCTTCCAAGCATTGGAACATGCCTTCATCAAAACATGCCTCATGTCGTGTGTCTTCCGATTCCCGAAACCCGACTTACTCCTTTGTTTCGGGTTTTCGGGTCTTCCAAGCATCGGAACATGCCTTCGTCAAAACATGCCTCATGTCGCGTGTCTTCCAATCCCTGAAACCCGAATTGCTCTGAAACCCTTTGTGTCGGGTTTCCGGATATCCCAAGCATGCTGACATGGCATTAATGCCGAGTTGTCAGGTAGTTGGCACGTGTCAACTGAAGTGTATTAAATGCAGAATTTCTTATAAATATTTGGATTTCCATGTCATTTTTACTAGACGTACTTTTTACCTCGTGGATTTTTGTGCATGCATCCTCGACCCAGAAACCCGACTCGCCTTTGTGCCTGATTGCATTGCTAGTTTTTGATCATTTCTTGTTCTAGTTCAAGGTATTTTTCTTCATTATTTATTTGTGGTTTTTGTGGAATAATTGTGTAAACAATTCGCCAGGATTCTTTCTTTTCTTATCGTGGTTGTTGGGGTTTTATCTTTTCCATTTTGGGTGTTGCTCTCTAAATCAGTTTTTGTTTTAGGGTTACCCTTTGGAATAATCACTTTGTTTTTATTCCCTAAGATGTCATTGTAATTAAAAATATATTGGGGATATCAACAAGAAGAAAAACTTGCATGTTTCAACTCAACAATTACCCCATTCCCTCTTCTCGGGTTTTCGGGGTGCTTTGCAGTGTTCAAAACATACAAAGATATATCGTAAAGTTTAAAGTATCAGACATTCTGAACTCTCTGGCATCTTCTCAGTGTGTCGCATTTTCCGAAGTGTCCGGCATCCTCCCAGTGTGTAAGGTTTTTCCATCTTTTCGGCATCTCCAGTGTGTCGGGTTTTCCGAAGTGTTCAACACCTTCTGATCTCCAACACTCTCCTCATGTCGGACCCTGGTCCATCACAAGATAAGACTGAAAAATTAGGGAGGATGAAGTAAAAATTCAGGAAGGTGGAGTCTCCCTCCTACATTGACTGTAATTATGACATCCGGGATACAGAGCTCGGAAACATAGATATGGAGGATTTTTGGAATAGGGTCAAGAGCTCTTCTCAGACTCCATGGATGAAATCAATAGTTGACAGTGGTCTACCTCTTACAGTAGGTTTCCCTATGTCCGCTCAATGCCCCGAGTTCATCTTAGCCTGTGCTTCAAATTATGACTCTGCTTCTCGTTCTGTGAAAAACCAGGTGGGAGAAGTTGTAATCAAGTTGGATGGAGGTTACTTTGATGACCTTCTCAAGCTGCCTAATTTTGAGGAATATGGAGATGTGGATCTCAAGTCAGCCCAAAAATCTTGGGACAATGATCAGGAGGATTGCATCAAGCATGTGAATAAGAAGTTCCTAATCAAAGCCAAACCGGCTATTTCCAGGTTCCCAAGACTTGTTCCCAGAAGTGATTTCATTCAGGAAATCAATGATATCATTACTCTGTTGAGTCGGGTTTTTGGTTTCCCTAAATCAAATTTTTTCCAAGGATGGATGTACCAGTTCATGATCATTATTAAGAAGAATCAACAGGGAATTGATTGGGGTACTCTTATCAGTAATGAGATAGATTCTCAAATGACAACAATCCTGTCTACGGAAAGTTTTATATGTCCTCGTATGTCACCTATGCAGCGGTCGGCATGAGAAACTATCCCGGGTTGGACACCAAGGGGAACAAGACAGTGGAGCATGTTTATCAATATTTTCCTCAGCTGACAAGAAAAGGGTCTGAAGACCAATTCAGAAGGGTAAATGATGCCTTCTTTTATGAGAACATCTACAAGTTGAGCCCCGAACTGAGGAAAATGAGAGTCTCTGATGAGGCATGGGCTGAAGTTTCAAAATGGGGTTGTGTCTTCTTGTAATTTAAGAAGTTCACATATCTTTGAGTAGTCATGTACCCAGGGGATCCTTTCCATTTGCCTAGATATCCAGGGGACAAACTAATCTTGATGGAGTTGGTCAGGAAATTGTTGGATTTTCACAAGTTCCAATAGAGTAAACACAAGGCCGTTGTATCTTTCCCAATTTCTATTGGAAGGTATACTTGTTCAATGGTGGTGAAAGCCAAGAATGTTTTCCATGAGCTTCAAGATAAGTTGAAGAAGCACATGAAGCCCCGAGACGGGTTTGATTTTCGAGGAGTCCTCAAGGCATATGGAACTCTGCACCCGCACATGCCAAGCATAGAAGACATCTGGATTGATTTACGTGATGAGGTTGTTGTCCGAAGAAAATATCATAGCAGGTTGACACTTGCTGAAATTCAGACACTTGAGCTCACTGACATACCAGAAGGTACTAGTGATAATGAAAGTGTTCTGGATCCTTCCTATGATGGATTGAATGAAGATCAATATGTTTTCCCACCTATTGATTGGTCTATCAGTGAAAAATCCTCCGTTACAGATAGATCAACCCTGATTCTTGCACGCACCAAAGCATGGCTCGCCTCTTGGGGAATGAGTTTTAAAGATGATAATTTTTCAAAGTTGGTTGCTGTAGAGGTGGGGCCCTCCAAAAAGGAAAAGATAAAATATCTTCTAAGGGACCTATAAAGGTCAAGTTTTTCAAGAAGAGAAAATAACGAGAAATATCTTCAATTGTTACTCTAGTTAAAACAAAGGTGAATGTGCCGAATCACCAACACCACCGAAATAAGAGAAATTTCTTTGGACGGAGAAGTAAGCCACCTTTAGTTTCACCATTTTTGACTGCCCAATTGAAGTCACCTTATCTCTTGCATCCCATGCTTTGGAGTCGGGATCTGCGCTTCCTCCTTCACAACCACTCCTACCTCCTCTTTCCCCATCTACTTCTTCGGTCATGGCCATCATTTTCTCTGGACTCTCACCCCTCTCTGCTGCGACCAAACTAACTACCAACATGCCCCCTCCTGTGCCTCTTTTTATTGAATCTGCTACCACATTGGTAACTATCCCCACTCCACCAGTGGATCCCTCTCCCCCGAAAGTATGACACCAACTTCTACAATAGTGGTAACTCCTTCTGACACACCTCAATGGCTACTTGAGAAAACTCCGAGGAAGAGGAAGATGGTTGTACCCATACCAGCCTTTGATTTTAGTTCACTCAAGGCCTCTACTGCTAAATCAGCCAAGAAACCCAAAATAGTTTCAAGGGTTTTGGTGGATGCTTCGGGGCATAAGTTTTTAGAGATCGCCACTCCCGCGACTGAAAAAAACCAAAGAGGACATAACGGCCTCTGACTATCAGATAACCAGGGTGGCTCTAGGAGAAGTGACAATAGAAGGAGCACAACAGGATGCATGGGATGCTATAAACGTGCTATGCCAAAAATTGAAGGAAACAAAGGACAACAGAGATGAGCTTAAAGAAAAGTTGGAGCAGTTAACTGAAGTATTGCTTAAGCTCTCAAAACCCCTTGAATCCATACCATCTTCCTCTGTCCCTATCGGGTTTGATTTCTCATCAGTGCCTATAATTGAGAAGATTAATGAAAAAGGAAGGGTGGTCGATGAATGGACCCAAAGGCTGCTCCAACAGGGGAAAGAAGTGATTCAAGACACCGTGGAAGTCTATCAATCTTTGGGGAATATACAGAGTGATGGAGAAAAGATGGATGATGATTTCTCCCAAGAAATTGGACACCTTGATTTGAATTTCGAAGCTCTCTAGGTATTAAAGCAAATTCCATCACACATCTTGGTAGAAGAAGGCATCATCCCACATGCGGATAAGCATTTCTAGCTGACCAAAGCCATCAGGTTCAGGGTAAATATTCTCAACGAAGCTTGCGAAAATTGAGAGAATCAAGAGATCAATTGATTGATGGAAAAAGTGACCTAGAAGAACTGCTGAAAATTTGTGCAAAAGTGTCAGTTGGAAACTCGGGCATCCTACCAGCTGATGATCTTTTCAAACAAATCCAAGAATCTATTCAGCATGAACCAACTCACGGATTTGGTATTGAAATCATCGATAGGTTTGTGAAGATTGAACATTCTTTGGAGGCCTTGAGAAAACTCAACAAAATATTGAGAAAGATTCCCGGTAGTGCCAGTGACACTCACGAAACATGTGAAGTCTTGAGTGATCATTCCACTGCGCCTGATGAAAATGAGATGCAAGGTATAATCCGGAAGTTCCAAGAATTTCGGAACAAACAGGCTCAGTTGGAGGAAGAGAAAGATGAAGAAGCAAAAGATGACGATTCAGACTAAGTCTTGATGCGACGTGTCATTTCAATCTTGAAATTGACATGTCTTTTTCATTTCTGTTTCGTCACATTTTGAATCATATTGTGACTTGGTCTCCTGCGTGAGAGCCAAGCAAAATAGGACTCTTTTTAAAAGACTGTTTTATAGGGTTTGTCCTATTTTCTCTCAACTATTTTTATTATAAATAAGGGATGTGTGTACATTCCAAAGGGTTGAGATTTTTGGAATATTGAGAGCTATTGTGAAGAAGAAAAACTTTGTGTTTTCTTTTAATCATTTGAGGAATAGAAGTTGATGCTATTTTGCAAACTTTGTGTTGTGAGATGTATCTTTCTTAAGATATTGTTCTTATGTTCATAATCTTAAGCTATTCTTTGTTTAGCATCTTGATGATTCTAATCATTTCAAACATTACATTTGTTATCTAAAGCTCGTATGATTATTTCGTGCTCTGTGTTTACTCGAAAGAAAATACGTTCCTCTCATTTCCTTTCCATTGTGTTTCTTCCATTGTAATAATTTCCAACCCAGTCCATTTATAAAAACAACATCTTCACATAGTGTGGATATGGATTTCAGGATTCTATCCCAACCCCAATGGTTAGATTAGTGTGAATACTGTATATATTGTTTCTGTTGTGTTTTAGATTAGTAATAAACAGCAGCCTCACCTGTCTTTGAGGAGGGATTTAATCCCATGTATTGTGGTTGAACCTCATATTTTGGATTGACAAAATATCCAACCAACAACACCCTTTCCTTCTCATATTTTAATTCACACCTTAACTCGAATGCTTTGATTAGTTCCTCCCGCTTCTGTGAGTCCTTTCTTTTATCCAGGATCTCCTCCTCCCTTTTCTCCACCTCTTCCTCAAGGAACTTTACCTGTCATTTCTCTGAAGAGCCCGACTTCAACTTAAACTCGAGACATTGTTTAGCATGTTGCAGATTTTATCATCTTGTAGCCTATAAGCATTCACCAAGGGCTTTATGCCTTTTTTTTTTGGAACTTGCATCAATGCTCCTAGGCTTAACTCAAATTCTGGCTCATCAATGTGGGACTCCAATTCCCATGACAACATTCTCCTTGTCTCGGGGTATGCACCTTCCTCATCAAATTTAGTCATGGATAAAAAAATTTCGTTGGCACTATGCTCTAGAAGCCCATGCCCAAATACCTTGTTTGGATCATCGACGTAGCCCATTCCTTGAACTTGTGATGCTTCTACAGCTTTTCCTCCTATTCATGTCGCCTTTGGAAAGCTTACATCTAAACTGGGATCTCCTCCCATGCTGCCATATTATTTTCCTACGCTTTCCTTCTCAGCTTCCTTCATCACCACATCTGCACTGCATTCCACTTTTTATTCCACCAAGTCCTTGATGATTTTTTCCACTTATTTCTCTGTAGATTCATCTACGTATTCCTTTGTGAAGCTTTGGGTCCTTTGACCTTTTTTAACTTCTTCCATGCCTACCCCCTTGCCATGGGTCTTAGCTTCTTCTTCATCCTCCTTCTCCTCATATCCTTCATTATACCCATCTCCTTCTTCTTCATAATCATGTATCCCATCAATAGTATGGTCTTCGCCTCCTTCTGGCTCATCATCATCATCTCTATCACCAATGTAGGCATCTAGGTCTTCTATTTCTTCTGAATCAGCCTCATCCGTCACCTTCTACTTCTTCCTTACTAGGGATTCCAGTACAAGGGATTATTCTCTTTCTTTTTCTTTTACAGGTGATGTCTTCCTTGGAAATTCCTCCTAGGTGAGGGGATCTTTGTGCTCTAACACCTCTTCTTCTAGGGTCTTTTCTTTGACTAGATACTTTTTCCTCTACGCATAAGTACTAGGCTTAGCATTTTCTCTGCGCACTTACCATTTGTGTAGTTTGAACACTTGGTGCCTTATGCACCTCTTATCTTTCTCTCTTTCTAGGTGTGGCATTATTCCTTCCTATAGGGTCTTCAGGGATGGAGACATCATTCTCCAAGTAAGTTCCTTTTTCAAAATTTGGCCTTATGCGTAGATACACCCTTGTTGTGGTCCTTCCTGCAATTGGCAACGTTAAAGGCTTCATCATTTGTATCTTATGGGAGACATATCTCTCCATGTACATGTGCTTCTTTGGGTAAACTAGCTTCTGGTGCAACTCACAGTGGTCTATATCTACTTCACTAAGGTTGAACCTTAGTCTCTTTACCTCCTTAAACCAATTAACTCTGACTTGGAAGAATAGTGTGGTGAAGGAGAAGGGTAGCTTACACCTTGGGCTCATATTATCATTTTTCAACATGAATATGTAAATGCGAAGTGTTGGTACACTCCAAATTCTTGCTCTCCACTTACTAGCATGGGAAACTACTCTGGGATCCTCCACTTTTCCCCGAATGTGTCACGCATTCGCTAATAACACTTCTCCAAGAACACCTTGTGAGCAGCCATCATGGTTTCACAAGTATACTTCGAAAGCCTCTTTGCGGGAAAGGGATATTCTTATGGATACTCCCAAACAATTTTTTTGGCTTATTAGGCACTCCAATATCTAAGAAAACAATAGTGAGGAGTATATTACCGAATATTATCTTCTCTCCCTCCTACGTGCTGCTTATAATTTCATCTACGATGAAAGAAGACAAGTTGTAGATGGTTCCTTCTGATATCTTCCGGCATACATTTAGCCATGCCTTGTTCACTTGTGTCCATCGTTCTTGGTCATTGAGCTTGGTGACTAAGCACATGGCCATCCTCATCACTAGGTCTAGTATCTCGGTGATGTCAAAGTATCACGACCCCTTCTTGTAGTCATATATGGCTATAGTCTCCTTGATAGCCTCCTTATCGCTTAGATCATCATCAATGTTATCTCCTTCACAATTGAGGCCTATGAACTTGGATATCAATTACGGTGTGATGTGCATCTTGTACCCCGTGAAATAAAAATGATCCTCATGTAAGCATGACATCAGCCATTGATAAATGTGCTCAGGCTTGCCAAAGTAGGGTAACTCATATAATTGCAATAATCCAGCCTTCTCTAATTTTACCTTCACCTCATCATTGTAAATGGGCATTTTGTCTAATGTTATATTGTTAGTTATTCAGACCAACTCCAACACTATTTCCTTCTTCATTTTGCTTGTGTGATGATTATAATTTCTCACAGACATCTTCCACATGTATGACTCCTACTCTTTCCTTAGCAATACCCCATATGGGTACTACATTTCCATGTATCATTCTTCATTGGTGCTCGCAATGGCAATGATTTTCTTTCCCTTACCCTTGCCCTTTTTTTTCTTTGATGAAACAGTTGGTTTCCTTGGTGTCATTATTTTGGTTGGGCTGAACTTAAAAAATATTTCCTCTTGCTTTGCTTGGATACTCTCCTCAATCTAAAACCTCACACCAAAGCTTCAACTTCTTAATCCCTTTTTCTTCGTGCCCTAGCTACCAAACCCTAACTAGGAAATCCTTCCACAAGACAATGCTTCTTCATAGAACCTTTCTCACGCCCATGTACTCCCTCCATCCGGTTCTCATATCTACTCTAGATGCACTCTCAAATTTCTTGGATTCTCCTATCTTTACAAAAATATCTCTTTGGATTCTGTACGTACCCAAAATTGTAGGGTACTGCACCACCGGAATGATGTTACACATGCCCCAATGATGATATAGGTCTCCTTGCAAGGTGTTTGGAATCTAGAAAGGCTCACCAAGTATACGCTTGTATCCCACATACCCCGTTCAGCCTTCGCATGCTTTTTTTTTCCCGTAACCACCGCCTGCGCATAGGTGGCGGTCCCAGACGCATTTTCCATATTCTTCCAATGATCACGTAAAATGTAAATCTTGAGTTTTACATGCTTTCTTTAACCACTTTGGATTTCATTAATGTTTTTGATTCCCTGGTAATAGTTTTTTTCCATTGTTTATAGTAAAAGAGTTCAAATGGGAGTTACCCTTTGGTAAATGCATTGTTATAAATAACCAACTTGTTTTGAAGCAAATGGCCCCTCATCTTCTCAATTATCTTATTCGGTATTTCAATTTCTTGCTTAGAATTCTACTAGCTTCATGTTTTGCATCAGTTATTAGTTTTCCTTTGTTGTTTAGAAGTCAGTCAATCTTCTTGTTTCAGTCTTGTTCCATTGCTACTCCATATAATCAGTTTAGCATAGAATAGCTTCATTTCTAGACTAGAATCCATTAAAGTTATAGGTTTTGTTTTGTCACAAGGATAGATTCTAAAACTCTCGGTGTACTTGTGTTGTATTCCTACAATAAATCCCACTAGGAATTACATAGTCAAGCTCTATTCACTTGTGCTATCCCTCTCCTACTCGCATTGTATTTGGTCTATATCCAAAGTTGTCATTGTTCGAATACCATCTTCTCGTTGATACTATAATATACAAACTTTTCTCGGATTCATGAGGACACAAAGGAACAAGGACATCACACTCGAGGGATGAAATCACACACAACTAGATTTACCACTATTCTCAGAAATGCCGGTTTGAGCTATCAAAGTTCTAGTTATGACATATCAAATAGAGTTGTGAATTATTTTATTTTAGTAAAAAAAAATTCTCTTAATATCACCGGGAGGCTATGGGGATTGATAGTTTCTGAGAAATTGTGATTCATTCCTCACTTCTGAGGTAGGATCGAGAGTCTTTCCAATTCAAAATATATAGCTACTTAGATATTTAGGATAAAATCACAACTACATAGGCAAATAGCCATACCAGGCTACTTTGCTTTTTTTTATTCTGTTACTAGATTAGTTGTCCATTTTATAAATATACTAGAGTAAATGCTCCTTAATTTTGTTGAAATACGTCATTGAAAACACAAAAATAGAAGAATACTTGCATAGTGTAAATACTTATTTAGTAATCAGTTTATTAAATTTAGTCAAAAGTTGAATCATTTTGTATGACAATCATAGGACCTAGAGAGCCTAGAGAATATATATTTGAACCCATAGTGCCTCAACCAAATCTACCTACAACATTGGCTGATATAGATCAAGACCTTAGAATACAGGTCTTCCGAGCAACAGCAAACCTACAAGCAATTAGTGAACAATTGAGAGGATTAAATATCAAAGACAACAAAGCTTACACATTTTGGTCAAATCATCCTAACTATAGATTACCTTAATAAAGTACCCAAATGACCATACAAGGATTCAAAAGAGAGAAAACATTTGGTTGCGATCCTTTGGTTCCACAACCTGATGCAGGAAACTTCCTCTTTGACATAGATAGTAGCTTACACATTCAATTTGTCGAACACCTTTTAGGTACTCTCGAGAAAATTATACAACTTCTAGTTCTAAACATAGAGGTTGAAAAGGCATACGATTACTAGATTGTTGGAAGAAGGGATTGATTCTTCACATGACCATAACAGGTCCACAACAACCACAAATTCATGGTTTTGATCCCCAAGTCCCACAACCCAATGGGCCAGAAAATCAACTATGTATTGACACCGGCTTACGAACGTTTGTATTTAGATCCTCACAACTCCCACTAGATATTATAGCATAATTATCCATATTAAATATAGAAGCCAATCAATCTACTATTTTCTGGGCTAGACTAAAAAACCACCCATAGTTCGTTACACATCCACTAAATCACCTATCACTATTTTCATGACCTTGTCTGGTGATATATATGAAGCTCCCACAAGTCACTTCCCACGTATCCAACAACTAAGAAACAGGATCTCGACGAGCTCAACATTGATTGGAGCCTCCGTGCAGCTATTATATCCGAATGAACCATTACACCAATTCAGGTTAGGAGGGCCTTCTTCGCCTTAGATTCACAGATTGCATTATTGCATATTAAGGATATAAGATTATCCGATTAGCTTATCTGTATCCATTCGCATTCAACATTCACCGGTTGTCTTGACATGACCTCAGGAGGATGGGTACAAGGAAGAGGTACTTGTAGATTCCCATGCTCGCATGTCACTTTTCCATCGTACAAAATTAGTGAACCTGACTTGAAACAAACTGATATTTCTCTTTATATTTTTGTTTCTCTCATCCACCTTCACTCTTTCCCATTATTCTATGGATATTCATATACCCCGAATATGTCGGATATGATGCATATGGTAGGCCTCTCTCGTGTCTCAAGTAACCTATAGTCAAACAAATAGACAACCATCGCCATCACTTTCTGTATGGGATGATAACTATTCAAGTAGTTACTTGTCATCTCAAACTCTCCCTCAAATAACTAGCTCAAGTTCTTCATTCCAAATTGAGGAGTTTGATCAGCTTGTACAAACACAACATCTAGAGCCCTCAGGCTCTAACAATATGACATTTACTGGAGAATCCACTTCATCTCCTCGGGTCTTTTTCAGACCATAGATCAATAGATACTCAGACCCACTCCCCTTTTTGGATGAAGAGTACTTAGCATGCTTCACTAAAAGTGAACAACTCTTCCAAAATATGTATCCACCTATAGGGAGTTTACAAATACAGCCTAATACCCTATTCCAGGAAAACACCCCCATTCTTCCACCTATGGGAAATACCCTTGGTGAGGCTTAGCAGAGTAACGATCAATTTATAGCAAGGTATCATACCCCTTTACAACCTCAAGCTATAAAACAAACACCCTTAAGGAAAAGCACTATGTCTTTGCCAATGGAGATCATTTCAGCCTTAGCTTGAAAAGGTTAGAGGGCTAGAACTTGCTCAAGCAATCCAAAATTCATATTTTGGGCAAGCGAATCCCCAACCCTCCACATCATCCTAGTCAAAGTTGACCTCCTTATGGGAACATGCATGTTAGGCATGCCTCCTCAAAATCCTTATGGTTACCCACAACAAACACCAACTAGGAATGTGTTTTAAAATGCCACTCTAGTTGAAAACATGACACCTCCCGGCTTGGCACCAAGTAACCCATACCAACAATGCTCCTCAAACATTTATTCAAAGTCACCACAAGGGGACATGTTCTCTTCTTCTGGGATGTTCGTTCAACCACAAGGATTCCCTTGTCCCTACAAACACATATGCTATGCCATATCAACAACCCATTCCACCTCCACCCCCTCAAAAAGTGCCATTGATGGTCAAGGCCTATGCGGTAGGGACTTATATAGAATATTTAAAAGAGCCCCTAGACTTCGCCATACAAATTTTTATGCTTCTAAGACCTCTTCTCGATTTACCCAAATATAAAGGGGAAGGGGATCCTAACGAACACATTAAAACCTATGCCATATCCATACGAGAGTTACTCCCTTGGGATGGGGTTGTCGCTAAAATATTCCCTAAGACCTTAGAAGGTATTGCCCTGGATTGGTATTACAGAATACCTGAAGCCTTGATACATTCATTTAAACAACTCGTGTCATAATTCATCAAAGATTTCGACATGAACAAATTGTTAAGAACGGGAATCAGGGAGTTCTTACATATCAAACAAGAACATAATGAATCCGCTACTCATTTTATTCAAATATGGCATACGGTTCTCTACTCATCAGCAAGTGCTCCAAACATGGATCAAATGGAACTATGTGATTTACTCCTTAATTCTTTTAATAGAGAGATAAAGGAAGAAGTCCAGAAATTCCCACAAAAACTTATGATCAAGTACTCAAGAGTGCTCTCATCGAATCGACAAGCGATGATAGATAGTGGTCATAAGACATATGGGACAAATGGGAAATTAACCACTCCAAATCAAAACATCGCAGCCTATCCTAATACCGGGAATGCTAATCAAGGACCTAAGGTCCTTAAGAAGAACCGCAGAGTTACAACAGATGGAGTAACTCGATCAAAGTTAAAAGGGAAAACGTTGTAAATGTTTCACCACCTACTAATAATCAAGAAATAACAATTTTACTCCAACAATCAACGAGGTGGATTTTAATCATCCACCACAACAACAACAACAAAAAAATGATGAAAAATCCAAACACAAAGTCCAAATCAAAATCCAGCTGGATATCAGAGTCAAAACCAAAGGCAACAACCTCAAAATTTTAACTCTAACAACCAGTAACCCTATTAGAATTTCGGGCCACAACAGATTATAAATCAACAGACCTCAAAATTATAATCCCATTTTATATTGTGGCTTCCAAAAGATTCAAGGCCGTGATACTAGGACTTTTCATGAATACAATAAATTCATGCAACATTTTCAAGAAGATCAAAAGCAACTCTTTAGAGATATGTTTCTAGCAAATTCTCGTAATACTCACGCTAAACACTTTTACAGGGGAAGTTTCCCCTCAAAATGCACCCCTCAAGATCTTTAATGATCTGCTCCCAAACCATTCTAACAATAATAGGCTACATCCTAACGGAACAAACAAGGGTGTCATAACAAGAAACAATGATCATGAAGCTTCAACTTCATTAAATCCACCAGTTGCACCCCAACTAGGAACTCGACCCCAAACCAAGATAGTTGGTTTGGTAGAGTTAGACACCGAGCTACCCGTAGAAACCATAACAAGAACATGGGATTATTCTTCTCAACCTACTCCAAGTTATCCATTAGAACCAGACAACAGTCAACAAATGTTGGTAAAACCCATATGTGCCTATGATTTAATTAACGATTTAACTAAAACCTTATCTCACATCTCATTTTTGGATGTGTTAAAGAACTCTCCCATCCACAGGCTGCTCTCTTAGAAGCATTAGGCCTTGGTCATTTAATCAACATCACTCCTCCCCGAAACGTAATTAAAACCATGTGGACTTTGACGTTTATCCTCCGAAGCAGCCAGATAGGGATACATAATTTATATTCGATATAAGCAAAATGCCAACAGACATTGAAATTACACGAAGAGGTGACCCAACTTTACATTTACAAGTTTGGGTCTATAATAATTATGTTAAACATGCAATGGTTGATGAAGGGGCAACAGTTAATATATTCCCCTTCGCTTTTCTTCAAAAGTTAGGATATGGAGAGACAAATTGTTCCACAACGTGAAATACACTAAGAGGTTATGATAGCCTCAAAGCCACTTTGATTGGAACCATAGTTTTACCAATCACTTTAGGATCTAAGACGGTCCTCACTTTGATTTTTATATTATAGATCGGAAACCAATTATGATATGATCCTTGGTCAGACATGGATACACCGCATGAAGGCAATCCATTCCATTTTATTCCAAGAAATAATATTTCTACACTTAGGAAAAATATTCGTGGCACAAGGTGACCCAAAACCCTTCAATATACACCTACCTGATTTGAAGAAAAGACCAGGTGTTCACTCCAAGTTTAAACTCCCAAAAATCAACTCATCAAACCAATTAGTTCACAACCAAAAGAAAATTTGATACCCATCATAGAGTTAGAAGTTACAAATCCAGCCAAGGACATTCCAGCACTCAAAAGTGAGACCAATGTTATAAAAATAGTGTCACTAGGGACTACCACAAAAATTGTCGAGTTGCTAGAGAAAGAATTACCTATTCTCCTACCATTTGATTCTATGGGTATGGGACACACCCTAGGAATTTCTTCTCTTCCATTAGACGAAGTTTTTATGGTAGAGGTAACCGAAGCAAAAGAAATAGATATGAAAGATATCCCAACATCCATTTTTCCAAGTAAGTATTGGACTCTCCACTTCGATGGAGCTAGATGTCACTTTGGAGCTGGGGTGGGAGTGATCCTTACTTTTCCTGAGGGAAATATCCTACCTTTCACCTTTAAATTAAACTTTGAATGTACAAATAATGGCGCTGAGTACGAAGCTCTCCTCCTTGGCCTCATCCTAGCCAAAATAATGGGCATCAATAACATTAGAGTACTAGGAGACTCATAGCTAGTTGCAAAACCAAGTCTCGAGGTATATGAAACTAGAGTTGAACATTTAATACTATGCAAAATAATGCGGTGTTATATTTAAGCAAGGGATTTAACTTCATATCAATTGAAGCAATCCCATGAGAGTAGAACCTTCTCATAGACTCAATAGCAACCTCAGCTTCCTATTTCACCCCAAACAATGAGTTAGAGGATACAAATTTCACGGTATCACTTTGTACTAAACCATTAGTGCATAAAATATCAACAAACTCACTCCTGACTCATGGAGAAGCTGAGCATGATTTTTCTATCATGGATCACTTTGACGATGATAGAGTCACTCTCGAATATCTAAACGCCTATGTAGAGCTACACCTTGCTCACCGTATAGTTGATCTTTCCTTAATACCACATTCCTCTTCCTATTTTGGAAATCCCATGGTAGAGTCTCCTCCATAGAAGGATCTCGATATATACGAGATAGAAAATGGAGAAAGCTTGGAACTACCTCCAGCCCCACCTGAATTTGAAGAAGGTAACACTTCTTCAATAGAAGAAACCATTGACATAAACATTGGAACAGAGGAAGAACCAATTTTTTTGAAGTTGGTATCCTCGTTAACTCTGGAGGAGATACAAATACACACCCAAATCCTCAAAGAACATCAAAAGGATTTCACATTTAACTATAAATAAATGACGGGCATCGCACCACATGTCACGGTACATAATCTTGTCACTAAACCAGATGCAAAACCAATTAAACAAAAGTCAAGACCAATGAAGCCAAAAGTGGCTCTCATGGTAAAAGAGGAAGTAATAAAACTTCTCCAAGTGGGATTTATCAAGCCCATTGACTATTCACAATGGGTATCTAATATTGTCCCTGTCCTAAAAAAGAATGGGAAGATACACATTTACATAGATTTTAGGATATTAACAAAGCTTGTCCCAAGGATGACTTCCCATTACCATCCATTAACGTTATCGTTGATGTAACAGCTGGATTTGAACTGATTTCCCTCATGGATGGGTTCTCGGGTATAATCGATTAAAATATCTTAACAAGATCAAGCCAAAACTACATTCATAACTCCTTTGGGGAACATATTGCTACACTCTCATGCCATTTGGTCTTAAGAACACCAATTACTATGTATCGGCGTGCAATGACATATATATTCCATGATCTTATCCATAAAATTGTGGAATCCTATGTGGATGACTTGTTGGCCAAGGCCAAGAAATGTTGTGATCATCCAGAAGTGCTTTGTATCATCCTCTCACGATTAATTGAATATGGCATCACATTAAATCTAGAGAAGTGCATGTTTGGTGTGATAGGAGGCAAACTTCTGGGCTACATTATATCTTCACGAGGGATTGATGTTGATCCAGCCAAAATACGGGTTGTTCTTGAAATGATCCCACCATCGGATGAGTCTAGAATTAGGTCATTTCTTGGGAAACTCGGTGTAATCTGCAGGTTCATCCCAGATCTAAGTTTTTCCATTCATCCAATCAACAATCTATTAAAGAAAGATTATAACATTGATTGGACTGAAGAATGCAACGAGGCCTTCAAGTGGTTAAATGCTTCTTGTTATCTCCACCCATGTTAATGCCTCCCAAACTAGACCACCCTTTGATCCTATACTCACGAGCCACTCATGTCTCACTCGCCTGCATGTTGGCTCAAGAAGACAATGATAAATGAGAACGTGTGGTCTATTTCATTAGCCGAACATTGCTTGATTATGAAACACATTACACATAGGCAGAGAGAGAATGCCTTGCCATAGTCTTTAAAAAGCATTTAAGACATTACATGTTAAACCAAGAAACAATGGTTATTGTAAAGACAGATCATTTACGAACGTTTCTCACGCAAGGTTCTTTATCTAAAAAGGCTAGACGTTTCATAGCCTTAATGGGAAAATCCGAGTTGACATTTATAAACCAAAAATCATGTTAAGGGAAAAATCATTACAGATTGGTTAGCTGACAATCCACTAGATGGAGGCAATTTGGTAAACCTAGACTTTCCCGATGAGTGTGTATACTTTGTTGAAACCAAGCCCCCCATCTCTACATGTCCCCTCAGTACACTCGATATCGTCAATTTTATCATAGAGCACACATACCCAAAGGTTCCACATCACAACAAAGAAGGTGGTTACACATTATTACCACTAAATATGTTGTCTTAGAATAGGTACTCTATTGTAAAGCCTTCAATGGCATGCTTCTAAGATGTGTCGACATAGAAGAATCCAAGAAGATTATTCATGAATCCCATAGTGGGATATGTGGAGGCCACTTCGGTGGTCATGCCACCACTCACAAAATACATCGGATGGGATATTTTTGGCCCACTCTCGAGCATGATGTAGTGGAATTTGTACATAAGTGCCACAAATGTCAAGAATTTTCTCACGATATTCACATGCCGACACAATCCCTTCAACCAATAATGACTCCATGACCCTTCTCCACGCAGGGTCTGGACTTGATAGGGAAGTTCTCTCCCTCATCAACCAATGGCCATAATTTTATAATTACAGCCATGGAATATTTTACCAAATGGGTGGAGGCCATGCCTCTCACCACCATACTAGGTTCGGTAATTGCCAAATTCATTCTGAACCAAATTATCTGCAGGTATGGTGTCCCACAAGTCATTATCTTAGATAATGGCATGTCCTTTAAAAATGATGAATTCCATGAGTTATGTAGTAAGTTCAAGATAAACCATCACATGGCCTCTCTTTACTACCCTCAATCCAATGGGCAAGCCAAAGCGAAAAATAAAATGTTAAAGGCTATTCTTCTCAAAACAGTCAAGAAGAATCAATGAGATTGGCATATAAAACTATATCCGGCTTTGTGGGCCCATCAAACCTCAATAAGAACACCAACAAGAGCAACCCCTTTCTCGGTGGTGTTCGGGGCAGAAGGAGTTCTCCCGCTTGAGGTTGAAATACCTATTCTCCACATCTCATTACAAGGGATTCTGGATGAAGAAGCTTATAGGGTGGTACACCTCTCTCAACTAGAAAGCCTCGATGAGGTCAGGCTAAATGCCAAACAAAGGCACAGAGCCTATGCCGACCGGATGTGCTGGTAGTACAACAAAAAAGTCTATGAGTGAGAAATATATTAGGGAGATCTAGTTCTAAGATTAGACAGTTGGATCAATAAGAAAACTAGCGAAGGAAGAAAATTCCAACCCAAGTGGTTGGGTCCATACCGAGTCATGAAGGACTATGGAAATGGTGTGTATCTCTTCGCACACTAGAAGGTGAAGAATTCGGTGAAACTGTCAATTCCTTGCATCTAAAATGGTTTTACGCATAAAACATCAAAATCATCACTTGTACATTATAGCTACCTACATTGCATTAGTCATTTAGCCATTTCATTTTGTTCACTCATTTCATAAAGATGGTAGTCTAGGAGCTTAATCTTAAGCAATCTGCATACAATTTCTGAAAGTATCGGAAAAATTGTAACATCCTCATTTTAGACAATAGAACAAGTCAATTTTTTTTTATAAATGCCTCTTGATTCTAAATACATAATTTAGAACTCATAATTCAAATAACCATTCATATAACAGATAACCATATGCAGCTGTAATGACTTGAAGTACCTCCGATCTATTCATTCCATGACTCGGTAATCTACCGATCTATTCATGAGTAATAAGAGTTAGCGTTTTTATTTCACACATCACTCTTGCGGTTCTCTTCCCTATTCAGGGATTCGAATGCTCATCGAGAACCTAAGCTGAATAAGCTTACCATTATTCATCGGCATCTCATCCCTTAGACCAGGTGACTCAGGACAACGCAATCAAGCTTGCGATACTTTGGCCAAAGATTTGAAACATACTCTGCTTATGTCTCATATTCCTTAACGGCATACTCGTCAATATGGAATACATCCTTCACCCCATTCTTATGTTATGTAGAATGTCTTATACCGACTTCACATCGGTCCTCCTATCCCGAGGTTAATCACTCGGGAACGGATTAGTAAGGTGACAACGTTATATGGATGCACTCGAGGACTAGGGATAAGATGACATCTTTGAGTCAACCCTAGTTAAACCAGTGTGTCATGATACCTTGAGTCTCCTAGGCAGCCATATAATGTAACCACATTCCTAATCGGCCCCAGAGTAACTTGTTCGAGTTAAAGGTGTAAATCTTCACGATCAATGCAAAGGGTGTCGTCATAAGTCACCTACATTGTTGTAACTTCGAGAAGATCCTAATCTTCTAGGAGGTACAACCTGCTGCAATTGACTTGTGCCGTCACCTTTAAATCTGCCTCGAAAAGATCTACTTATTAATAAGCGTTACGCATATTGAGTTTAAATTACATTAAATGACGTTTCCCTTAAGGTTAGCCTTTCTCGGTCCCTGGGTTCCTCACCTTAGGATGACCTTTCTTAATAAAACCCTTTACACAGAGATGTTATTAAGACTAAGGTCCCATCAAGGAGTTCATATAATTTACTTAATTCTATATCACGAAATTGGACAATAACCCAAAATCTTCACATGAGATTTGCCATCTGAACCCTATTTAGGTTTCTCTTAGTTCTCATAACTGAATTTATGTCTTACTTATTAGTATCGAGACATAATGATTAAGAATTCAATTGAACATCAACCTGGCTTATTCAAAACTAGGAATTACTCTTTTAATTCAGCTTGTTTAGTGTTCTGCTTAGGTTTATTTTATCCCTATCTTTCAAAAGACAGTGATCTAAATTTCAATTTTAGCTTCAGATAAAACATAGTAGAATCTGCTAAACAATCATAATAATTTAGTCTCAATTCTTGCAAACTTACATTGACAATCACAAAAGTCTCAAAATTATACAATGATAACAATGCCCCTCTCGGTATATAAACCGAAGAAAGTCAAACTATCAAAATAAGAATACAACACATAAGTAGCAAATACTTATTTCCATTCCTTTCAGAACTATACAAATACATTTTATGCATTCAGCATACTTCATACATTACTCAACCGCAAAAGGAACATCTTTCCACATATAGTACATTTAGAAAATCAAGCTGTAATTCTACATTAAATCAAATCTAAACAATCTGATCATCCTATCAGATCTGCGTGCCTTTACCACTTACGACATCCATCTACAAAAATTGTCAACATGGGTCAGTTCGATGAACTGAGCATGATAAGCACTAACTCTTAAAACAATTGCAATCCATCAATTGTTTTCATTAAACACCCTATTTAAATGAGATCATATCACTAAACAAGTAAACATATTTCAGACTATGCTTTTGTAAAACAACATGACTATAAACGCATAGCTCAAATTATAGTCACTAAATAGTCTCAGATACTTTTCAATTACTTCATCAAAACGTTAGTGACCAAGAAGACAAATGCATCAACCCAACTACCCATCTGAATCCCAAGGACAGCAACATCAGATGGATTATATATTCAACACAATAAATAAATAACCTTTCATGATTCCATCAGCATGATAGAACAATTCCAAAAGTTAGATAAACAATTATATCAACATATACTTAATAACAGAAGAGAAATAAACGAATTATACATATTTCCTTCAGAACTAGCTCATGACTGTACCATCTTTCCAAGAGCAAGGCATTCACCTTAAACACATGCAAATAAATTAGACGAGACCATCAAAAGCACTCTGATTTGAAAAGATCAAATATAACAAAATACTTGTAGTTATCCAGGCAATGATCTGAGTAGCTCTCACGCTAACAGTGATGACCCTCTACCAAACAAACTCCATAAGACCTTCCACAAGACCCTCCACATGAAGCGGAAAAGAACAAGGGATACACCACATTGCACAGCCGAGGTGTAGTTGATGGCTTTTAGTTCGATCTAGCTCAAGGCGGGATAGTCATGCAACAAGAAGACGTAACACGCCAACAATCCCTTACATCAACCTACAGCCCATTCTAGTCCTTACTAAACACTGTAAGGCCTTTAGATCCAAAGTCGAAATCAAAAGATCTTCTCTGTTATCGCAGTCAACAAGAGACTCAAAATCATTAAAGCAATGACATTACCCTATGTCTATGCAGAGAGATTTTTAAACGAAATCCCATGCAACATGCACAGCCACATCTAACTGGAATTTAATCAGAAAGGAAACATAGCATAACGTAGTCACTTCTGGAAACATCCAGGGTTGAAAGTATGGTATCCATGACCCACTAAATAAAAAGCCAAATTACATGATGTCAAGCTATTTAAAGAAGTCCAACAAAGCCAAAAACATTACATGTTCATAATCAGGCTTATACAGAAGCAGTGACACTGATTACTTATCAAAGATTTAAAACTAAATCCGTATAACAGTATTCACGATAAAGCTTCTACAGAAAATGATATACAAGATAAATACAAGTTAAAGATTCCAACCATGCCAACAATGGTCGATATTCACAATCAGGTATAAGCAAATCTAAATACTGATTTCAAAACAAGGAATCCGACTGAACCCTTATAACAATATTCGCTCCAAGCTTACATAGAGTGGAAACATAATAAGTACCCAACTGAGTCTGAACCACAAATTCCTTGTAAAACGAAGGTATTCATTACAAAATAACAGAAGTCGCATTACCTGTTACTCCTTCCAGACTCTGTCAAATCAAATTACCAATATTCAAGTATATATAGCTTCCACAGTGGTCCATAGTACACGAATCATTCAATGGACTCTACAGAGTCGTTTCAAATACAATAAATACATATATCCATATTGCATACTATCAACGGGTTGAATCCCATAACCACAACGCAAAGGAAAAACAACTTCAACAGTGGTGCGTAATGAGATACGATTACTCGGTAAGTTATTTATTCACAAATAACTTTAAATGACAAAACGAAACCCAACAAGAATCAATAACCACCACCAATAATAACCACGATAGAGCTTACAAAAAGTTCAATAAAACTAAACAATCAAACAAATGTCCATCAGTATCCCCTCCGACAAGTATCAACAACAAGCACCACAGTAGCCTGTACCCATCACGAGAACAATTCATGGGTTCTCACAGAGCAGGCCTAGCATACATTCTTGCATATATTACGTAAATTAAAGCCGGAATACAAAACACAAAGAAATATAGCAACAGTTCGAAATACAATAAACACCCATCAAGGGTTAAATTGAAAAACCGAACCAGCATGAAGGTACAGTGCCAAAAATCACACAAGACTACCATAGAAACCAACCAATTCCAAAAATCATCTGAACAGAGTTGTTCTAATGAAATCATTTGAAAGAGAGCAAGATTTTTAAAGGTTAGGGCCTAACATGCCTGGATATTTTCTCAAAATTTGAAGCAAACCACTGAAAGAGCTCGAACCTTCTCCTTCTTTTCCAAGTTAGAGCCACCAACAAAAATTTGTTATTTCCATGAATTATATATTTTCCTTGCCAGAGAAAAGAGCTAGTTATGCTCATACTTGCCATGCAACACCAAGAAGATCGAAGAACCAAAGCAATGACAAAAGGAAAATCGGAGCGCATGCAAAACCCAATAAACCATTAACTTTCCATTTTGCATGTTTCCCCATGAAATCCGAGCTCGAAGACCGAGTCCATAAATGGCATTTACTCCCATTTTCCCGCTCAATCTCCACTGCCACCGACCGCCATAGTTGGCGATGGACAAAAGCACATTAAGGACCATTTCCAACTTTGGCGACCTGCCACGTCGGCTCAAGTTAGCCGTTTTAAATCTTCCACCAATTACCTGTCCCTCATGCTTATCCATGCATTTAATGATGTGGAAACTTCCGCCCATGGTTCGTACCCCTCCATAGGTCCCCTTTAATCCTTGCTCAATAGTTAGGTTAGTAACTTAGGTTAGGATTTAGGATAACACCTAGGCTAACCTCTTAGAACATAGACACTAACTTAGAGCATTAGCTCTTAGCCTAGGTCTAGGTTATATTAACACTAATCTAACCCCTAGGTTAAGTTTAGTTTTAGGTTACTAACATTAATAATTCCAGTTAGGTCTAACATTTCATATGCTTAGAAAAAGAACCTACAACATGCATTCTCGAACAGGGTTCACTCCCTGTCTTTGCCATTAGGCTACTGACTTATATGTAATAGAATTATTACCTGGTCCACAATCAAGACCTTCCAGATATACTTGATATCGGGAACCATTCCATTTCACACGATCAACCTGAGTTATACTCCGGACTAGCTTATTCAATGCATCCAGACCTTGCAACCTGCGTAAGGTCTATAATTTTAATTCATCACGAATAAACTTAAAGCATCACTTGGATCAATACCACTGATCCAAGGCTAGGTCTTATAGATGAATAACTTCATAATTCATTCCGAGATCAGATTAAACTCAGGTGTAAAATGAAAGAAATAAAAGAGTCCAATCATATTCCGACTACGGTCAAAGATTTGTAAAGAAGATACGGTACATATCAAGCATGACTTCTCAATCAAAGGAACACATCCCTTTTACAAAGAATCACATATCAACACTTGTATGCTCGGGAGGAAGTAACAACGATTCGGGGTGTTACAAAAATCATTTAAATCACATCTCTTCAAAATATCATCAACTATTTTTCAAATCTTTTCATCAAGTTCGATGACAAGCATTGATGAAAACCATACCAAGGCATGCATACTTGGCTTTGCTCTTTCTTTCTACTAGGTGAAGTTATCCTTGCCTACTAGATCTATTCTATAAGCTTCTTGATGTCACATCTATCCCTCTTAAATATCTTTGAATGAAAGGATATCCCAAAGTCATAGATCAGAAATGTCAAAATCAAATGAAATCAAAAGCACCAAGCAAACAAAATATTTTATTTTACACACTTCTTTTCCCCATCAACCTTCAGTGATAATCCCACATCTCTTACTAGTAGTGTGAGGTTAGGAAGGGAAAGAAGTGCCCTTACTCACCTATATCCTACCTTTGGTGACAAACCCGTGCTTCTTACTAGTGGCATGAGGCAGGGTGTGGGGGGTCCAATCACACAAATTAACAAATCTTGGTATGCTAAAAACATAAATCAAATTCTATTAAGAGAAAACAAATATCCAAATTCCAAAGAGATCAAATCCTCATAACAAATTTTGTCAACCAAGTTGCCATTTATGAATCTAAGTCTAGATAAACTAGAAAGTAAGTGGCCTTCTAAGCGTGGTAGTAGTTCTGAGTAGGGTAGGTGTGTAGGTCCAAATTTGGTTTCTATTACTGGTTTGTCTGTCTCTCATTATTCCATTCAGTCAAACTCATACAACTTGTGCCCTTCCTAACTCTTGGTGTTGAGCCCTCGCATCTTACTAGTTGCGTGGAATTGGGATTGGGGAAATTTCATCTCTTTATCACTATGCATTCATCACATTTTGCCAACATGAGAAGAAATTATGAATATTTCCCAAAGAGTTTAAAATTTCAGTACTACCATATGTTAGTATCATCTCATATCAGCATTACAACAAACATACAAAGTAAAACATTCTGTTTACTATCATTTGTTATCCATTGCATACATTCTGAAAACATGAAAACAAGTATTCTAAAAACATCTAAGTACACATGTGGAAACAAGTCACAAAATTCTAGACACCAAGAGTTTGGATCAAGAAAACGATACATACATACATACATATACATATACATATATATATATATATATATATATATATATCAAGTTTCATATACAATGCCATCATGCACTAGGCATGGTCAAAATGCTCAATGAGCCCAAAAAGTACAAAAGCACTCATATAGATATCTGACAAAATGCTACAAAATGGTCTCTCGATCCCTATGGGATCTCTCGGAGGCGCATGACCACGCCTAGGACTCGCTCAGCTCGCGGAACTCCGAATACACCGAGGGCTCGCAGCGAGTGACCAGTAGTTTTCATCTCACTATGAGAATGACTCCTCCTCATCAAGTGCTCAACTGTCTTATATCCAGCTACCTCAGTGCGGAGAGAAGTCATGATCTTCGTCGTATGCCAGATAGAGGAAAAAACATCAGTATGCCTACCAGCTGCTGAAGGCTCCCCCATGTCCACAGAAAGCTCAACACAAGTCTTCTCTGAGGGGAGAAGCAAGGTATCAGTGCATACTCGGTGAATCAAGTCTCGCCACTCATCAGCAGTCGCTGCATGTAAAGGAGAAAACAAGTTAGAAAACAATCAAAGATAAAACCAAGAGTAAACAAAACAAAAAGAAATAAACAAACTAAGACAATTCTAACTAAAAACAAATGTCAAGAGAAGAGTGACAACTCACTCAAATCTCTGGGCCTCCAAGAAGGATCTCTAGGATCCACGCCTGCCACTGATGCCACCACTAACTAGTGTCCCTCTCCCACATCTGGGAAATGTGACAACCTGCAATGGACTCACCATCTCCACCTAATTCATGAGAGAGAAACTCCTCTGAGACTAGAGTCACCCTCTTTGCACTCCACTCTGCCCTCTCGGCTGTAGGATCTCTTGAGTGTCATGCCACTCGAGATCACTATCATCTCCCCCACCCATCTCACTGATCTCCATCTCCTCTGTCTCTCCCCCTGTGAACTCCTTAGACTCAGAGTCCACGTCAATGGGCTCATCACTGCTATGGGCGGGACCGCGGCAATCCGTAAGGGTGCCTAAGGAGCACCGGCTCTCCCTCGAGCACGTACCACCCTCCTGGCCGTAATAGGAACACCGGGAGTAACAATAGTCCAACCTTGGCCTCTAGGACCTCCTCGAGCCTCACGGATAGATCTATACACTGGCCCCACCAGAGGAATCATGTCACTATAGGGGAGGCCAAACTGCTATGGTACTCTATCAAAGGGGTGGATCTCTAACTTCCCTACCCTGTCTATCAACTACTAGTTTGGTAGTTTGATAGGCAATCAATGTAATAGTATCCTCTCCCCATACCCCTACCATGGCCTGATAAGGAGTGGCCTTCATGTCGACAATGCTCGAAGAGGCCACTGGCTAGTGGGGTGCTCTACGAACTGTCATCCCCATCCACCTCGCTGCCCTGACGGCCTTGGGTTCCTCTACCTCTACACCTCTCCCATATGGGGTAATATTCTCACACACCCAACTCATGACAAGATTCTCGTAGCTCAATGACTATCCCTGTAATCGGACTACCCTATATAAATCATGGTAGGTAGTCCCGAGGATATATGCTCCCCAAGTGTAGAGACGTCCATGGCCCTCAATCTGTGTAATAATGGGGGCCCAACAATATAAGAGGCGTCCCTCCTTGTCCCCAATCGGTCTCTAAAGGATGCCCATGATGGCCTTATGGAGCACGGGAATGTCTGACTCAATGATAGATCGGATCCTCACTCCCTTCTTCAATCCCATCGATACAACTACATCTCCCATGTAGGTGGCCCACTGAACCACCTGGGATATCAAAACTACTATTTTAAGAGACAATCATTGCCCAAGGATCAGAACCCCCAGTATACGGTAAACATCCTCCAGGGTGATGGACCACTCACCCCTAACTCCTGGAAATTGGAAGGTATTCCGATCCACATCCTAGTAAGAAAATAAGTCACATAGAATGTGACTAGCAGGTGCAACATGAGGGACCTACGTAATCCTTCAAAAGCCAACCATTTGAAGGGTATCTTACTTTACCCGAGAGAGTGTCACTAAAAAAGCTGCTGGGAGCAATCACACTCCTGTCGACTCCACTCCATCTAATATACTCCTCCTTCTGCATACACCCAAAAACACAAAAAGGAGTAAGTTAGTGCTAAAATCCAATTGGAAGAACTATTAAAAACATGTAGAAATAATAAACATGCAAAAATAAGTTAATTTTTGTTTTGTTTTGGTCCTCTGTCATGGACCGCTGCCCTGTGTAGAGTGGCGGTTCAGAACTTCACCACCTTCTAAGGCAGGCGGTCTCATAATCGCCGCTTGCCGAGGCGGTGGTCCTGTCCCCGTAAACTCAAATGGGTCATATACCCTAAAAATATCTAAAAACAAACAAAAACAACATTTTAACAAAAAAAAAAACCTACCCAATGGGCGCCACCCTAGAGACACGTTTAAAACTAATGTTTTCAAAAATGACCCCCCGAGTAAAAGATTTCATCATTTCCACCTTTTACGTCTAAAAATGATAAATCGAGAAGAAATAACTTTGAGACTTCCCGGGTCGATGTTCCACTCTTGGAGGCATGATCGCTATCTCACAATGAATGTTTTGACTATACTCTTGTCGAAAATCATCACCGTGTGGTCCCCGAGCTCAAAACTATCAAATCAATCCACACAAATGAATAGTGAAATGACTTCGTTTTATATATATAGCTTTCTAAAATTGTTTCAAATTTCTTTCGCAAGGTCAAAGCGCTGACAGAGGTAAGTTCTAAACCCCGCATAGATGGTAAGTTCTATTTTCATATCAATTCGAGTCTTATTTCTCAATTTTTTTATCTATCTGCACTTCAGTCCCCTTTTTATTTTTATAGTAATGCGGGATCTTGGATGGCGACTCTCTAGGACACGGGCATGACAGTATAACTCCTAACTCCGCGTTTGGGACTGCCATACTCGGATCCACCATTTTATGCCTCTTCATGGCTAAGACAATTCTCTGAGAGGGACAATATGTACGTGCACGAAATTGTAGGGGTGCTTGCACAGTTGGAATGATGTTACACATGCCCCAATGATGATACAAGTCTCCTTGTAAGGTGTTCAGAATCCAGAAAGGCTCGCCAAGTATACGCTTGTATCCTGCATGCCCCACTCAGCCTCCACATGCTTTTTTTTTCCCTTTTCCCCCTGTTTTCTTGCATTTTAGGCTTCAAATGGCGAAACCTCCACCTGCCTCGGACGGCGGTCCCCATGACCGCCACCCAGACAGGCGCGATCTATATGCATTTTCCAGATTCTTCTGACAATCACATCAAATGTAAATATTGAGTTTTACACACTTTCTTCAACCACTTTGGCTTGCATTAATGTTTTTGGTTCACTGGTAATAGTGTTTTTCCATTGTTTATAGTAAAAGAGTTCAAATGGGAGTTACCCTCTCGGTGAATGGATTGGTTTATATAGACAGCTTGTTTTCAAGCAAATGGCCCCTCATCTTCTCAATTCTCTTATTCAATCTTTCAATTTCTTGCTTAGAATTCTACTAGCTTCATGTTTAGCATCAGTTATTAGTTTTCCTTTGATGTTTAGAAGTCAATCAATCTTCTTGTTTCACTCTTGTTCCATTGCTGCTCCATATAATTATTTTAGCATAGAATAGCTTCATTTCTAGACTACGATCCATTTAAGTTACGAGGTTTTGTTTTATCAAAGGATAGATTCTAAACCTTTCGGTGCACTTGTGTTGTATTCCCTCAATAAATCCCACTAGGAGTTGCATAGTCAAGCTCTGTTCACTTGCGTTATCCCTCTCCTACTTGCATTGTATTCGGTCTATATCCAAAGTTGTCATTGTTCGAATACCATCTTCTGTTGATACTATCATATACACACTTTTCTAGATTCACGAGGACACAAAGGAATGAGGATATCACACTTAGGGGATGAAATCACACACAACTGGATTTACCATTGTTCTGTAAATGCCAGGTTTGAGTTATCAAAGTTCTAGTTACGACATATCAAATAGAGTAGTGAATTATTTTATTTCAGTCAAAAAGTTTTCTCTCGATATCACCATGGAAGCTATGGGGATTGATAGTTTCTAAGAAACTGTGATTCATTCCTCACTTTTGAGGTAGGATCGAGAGTCTTTCCAATTCAAAATATATAGCTACTTAGATATTTAGGATAAAATCACAACTACACAGAAAATAGCCATACCAGGCTACTTTGCTTTTTTTTATTCTGTTACTAGATTATTTTTCCATTTTATGAACATACTAAAGTAGCTGCTCCTTAATTTCATTGAAATATGTCATTGAAAACACAAAAATAGAAGAATTTTTACATAGTGTAAATACCTCTTTTGTAATCAGTTTATTAAATTTAGTTAAAAGTTGAATCATTTTGTATGACAATCACAGGACCTAGAGAGCCTAGAGAATATATATTTGAACCCATAGTGCCTTAGCCAAATCTACCCATGACATTAGCTAATATAGATCAAGACCTTAGAATATAGGTCTTCTGAGCAACATCAAACCTATAAGCAATTAGTGAACAACTGAGAGGATTAAATATCAAAGATGACAAAGCTTACACATTTTGGTCAAATCATCCTAACTATAGACTACCTTGATAAAATACCCGAATGACCGTACAAGGATTCGAAAGAGAGAAAACATTTGGTTGTGATCCTTTGGTTCCACAACCTGACATAGGAGACCTCCTCGTTGACATAGATACTAGCTTACGCATTCAAGTTACCAAAACACTTGTTAGGTACTCTGAGAAAATTATACAACTTCTAGTTCTAAACATAGAGGCTGAAAAGGCATATGATTACTAGATAGTTGGAAGAAGGGATTGATTCTTCACATGACCATAATAGGTCCGCAACAACCATGAATTCACGGTTGTGATCCCCAAGTCCCACAACCCAATGGGCATGAAAATCAACTAAGTATTGACACCGGCTTACAAACGCTTGTTTATAGATCGTCACCACTCTCGTCGATATTATAGCACAATTATCCATATTAAATATAGAATCCAATCAATCTAATATTTTCTAGGCTAGACCAGAAAACCACCCATAGTTTGCTACGCATCCACTAAATCACCTATCACTATTTTCATGACCTTGTCTAGAGATATATACAAAGCTCCCACAGGTCACTTCCCACGTATCCAACAACTAAGAAATAGGATCTCGGTAGAGCTCAACATTGATTGGAGCCTCCAAATAGCCATTATTTCCAAATGAACCATTACACCAATTCAGGTTAGGAGGGCCTTCTTCGCCTTAGATTTGCATATTCCATTATTGTGTATTGAGGATATAAGATTACCTAATTAGCTTGTCTGTATCCATTCACATTCAACATTCATTGGTTGTTTCAATATGACCTCGGGAGGTTTTGTACAAGGAAGAGGTACTTGTAGATTCCCATTATCACATGTCACTTTTCCATTGTACAATGCCCTAGTTCGTAAGAGCTTATTCTTCTTCATAATCGCATGGTAAATAATGACTTGCCCAACCTTGTATTTATAGTTTTTACTTCTTTCCAGCATTAAATGATATACCACCTACCAACTTTATTTAACATTAAATGTGGCTTTTCCACTAAGCCATCTTTAAGTGCCTTTACCCAAGTGCAAAATCCTGTGAAAAACCTTTTATAACCTTCTAGTGCGCAAAAATCCAACCTGACCGAAGACTCTTACGCATGTGTCCATAGCGCCGAAGGCACTTCTTCTGTCCTTTACCTAATTTTTTCCTTCTCCTACCTCATGTTTTTCCTACACTTTTCATCCTTTTTGACACCAACCATTTCTAACCACCTTTTCTTTGACGTGCTTCTAAACCTTACACTCTTTTTATCCTTTAACAAGGCTATTTACTTGTAACTTCTACCGCGCTTAAAACTTTTATTATAGGCCTATGTATCACTCCATCCCAAACTAAAATAGATGTGTGGTCCTCTATGCATACACAACTTTAGAGAAATAATGTGGTTATCAGCGCACAAGGCACTAAACTAAAACAAAATGAAACGAACAAGCAATGAGAAAGGGAAACACAAGAAAAGAAAAAGCATAAAGGGAAATTCTAAGCTAATTGGTAATACTACCTTATTACAAACACCAAGAAGACTTATTTATAGTAGAGATTCAGCCTACTCCCATTGAAGTGACCTGGTAACCTCATCCCATCCAACGCTTGTAACTGGAAAGTGCTCGAATCAAGAATGTACGAGATGATGTAAGGTCCTAACCAATGGACTTTCAATTTCCCAGGATGGCGTAGATACTTGGAATCATACAATAACACCAACTTCCCAACCTAAAACTTATTATTCTTGATATGACGATCATGCCATGCCTTTTGTCCTAGTTTTTATCTTCGAATCCATATAGCAAGTGATCGCCTTTTGTCTAACTACATCAACTTATCAATTCTTTCTTCCAATGCTTGTTCATCAGCTAACCCTCCTACGCGCACTATACACAGCGATGGTAACATGAATTCCATTGGTAAAATAGCCTCCGCACCAAACACCAATTGAAATGGTGTGCACTTGTTCAACCTTTTGTAGGTTTTCTTATATGCCCATAGAATGGCTAATACCTTATCATCAAAATCTTGTCTAGCAACGTCAAAAATATTAGTTAACATGTGACTTAGTATCTTGTTAAATGCCTTAGCCATTCCATTCACTTGAGGGTGATCTGGGTAGTCTTATGATGGGACACTATAAATTTTGATAATATAATCCTGACTGTTTCATTGAGAAAGTGTGTACCCCTATCACTTGTTAAACTTAAAGGCAAACCATACATGTTAATTATGTTCTCCCATAAAAATCTATTAGTTGTCATGTTGGCGTAATCCTTCATATGTGTTTCCTTTACCCATCATGTCAAGTGATAATATACCATGAACAAGTCCTTCACATGGCTGGTGCAATTGGCCCTACAAAGTTGATTGCCCATTTTTCAAATGGTTCAGTACTGCTATTGGTCACAAGGGAATTTCATCTCTCTTTCCAGGTTTTCCAAGGCACTGGAAATGGTCATGGGCCTTACAAAACTCAAAAAATATTTGTAGATGGTTTCTTACCAAAGTCATATTAATAAAATCTTCTACATGGTAGCATTTCTGCCGCATAATGTCCTCCTACAATCCCACCATACACTTCCTCCATAATTGTCATGCGCTCATGCTCTAATATGCATTGGCACAAAACCTCATCATGACCTAAATTTTAAAGGTCTCCACTAATTAACATGTAAGGTGCGGTGAGTATTTCTAATTGTTTTCTTTCCAGGGCCTTCATCCCTTCCATGCCACAAATATTTTTAAGAATGCTTCATATCTTCCAATTACGAGGGCATGCATCACAACCTAAATAGTTGTGTGTCGGCATGATGTCTTCAATGCTTTATGCGTCCTCTCTGAATTAATCCTTGATAAGTTGTAAGGTCTTGAATTTCTTTTTCCTAGTTTCATGACCATAATGAACTCAAACTCTTGAAATAACGAACCCAACAACATATGTGCCCTTGTAGAACAGGTTTGTTAACTAAGTATTTCAATGTCATGTGGTCCATGTAGAATATAAATGGTGTTGCCAATAGATACTTCCTAAAATTATGCAATGCATAGATCATAGACAATGCTTCATGCTCAGTAGTTGTGTAATTCTACTCTGTTGGTGTCAACTTTCTACTTGCAAAGCACAAGGGATGATCAACAATTCCCTCACTAGGTTGTGCTAGTACTACTCCCATAGCTGGTCGTGAGGAATTGACATGCACTTGGAAAGGATTATCCCAAGAAGGAAAACGTAATATGGGTGCCATGACAAACCTATCCTTCAAAGTGTCAAATGCCTTCTATTACGCCTCTCCCTAATGAAACAAACTCTTGTATTTTAACAATTCCTTTAAGGGTGCGGTGATCTTGGCATATCCCTTGATGAAATTCCTATAATACCTCGTATGTCCAAGGAATCCATGCACTATGCTTTGACTAGTAGGCTCCCCTAATCCTACAATAACTATAAATTTAGCGGGATCCATTACTAATTCTTCTTTGCATATAATATGTCCTAACAGAGTTCCAAATGGAGTAGCAAAGACACATTTTTATGTTGAGGATATCCTAAAATGTCGACATCTCTCAAACATCAGCCTTAAGTTGTCACAATGGTCTTTCACTAATCCATACATAGTCTAGTCATCTAGGTAAACTTGAAGAAACTTATGGATGAAGTCCTAAAATGCTTGTACCATGATGTGCGAGAACACAGTAGGCGCATTCTTTAATCCAAAAGGCATAATCTGTGTAGGAAAAAATTCCCCATTCAGTGGTGAAATTTGTCTTTCTCTAGTCCTCCTTTGCAATCCTGACTTGGTGGTACCCTGAGAAACCATCTATGAAAGAATAGACTTCACGCCTGGCTACCCCTAAAATTTCTTCAATAAAGGGGGTTAGGAAAGAATCGATGAAACACACCGCATTCGGATCCTGTACTTAACAAAAAATCTTATCCTACCATCCTCATTAATACTAATAACCATAGGGATTATCCATTCTAATTCTTCTATTGCCTCAATGATACTAGATTCTATCATTTTGTCTAGTTTTTCCTTAACCCGTATGCACAAATTTGGATTCATCCGAGAAGGCCTCTTCTGGATCGGCATGCACCTTCCTTAAACTTGATCCTCATCTCCCCAAGCAATGGTGAATGCCTTTGAATTCATGGTACCACGAGGGAAAAAATCTTAGAACATGCGCAACAGATCAATGATATTTAAAACCTTCTTTTCCGACCAAGAGTCACCAATGATAGCTTCCATAGGTTCTTCCTTCATCCCAATGTTAACCTTCTTTGTTTTCAAGGGCTCATGGTAGGTAGGTTCTCACTCATTAGCATTGTCTATGAATTTTTTTGTTCCTCCAAATAGTTAACATCCAAAGCCTCCATCTCTTCTCCGTCTATTACATAGACCATTTTTCATTTTTATTTTTCCATGCATGCGCAATCAAGCTGCATCTCCTATGATTCCTCTTCACCGAGGTACGTCCCCAAATAAGGCTCACCTAGCAGCTTCAATAGCCAATCTCCTTCCATAGCACTATCTCCCATTGTAAGGTGTTTGATTACTTGCAACACCTTATCCACCGATGGTTTGGTACTCCTATACTCAAAGGCTTACCAATTACTGTCTTGCAAATGTGTTTACGAGTGGATATACCATGTGCACACACAACCTTGTAATGTGGAGTATAGTTTATGCACCCATAATGATGGTGGTAAGGCTTTTTGCCTCTAATCTAGGCCTTCTCACAAGCTTGGACATGGGATGAGGTGGGTTCCTTGCCATGATAGTCTTGTATGGCGGTGGGTGCATTGCTTCTAGAGAACCTAACTAAGAACGTGATCCTCACCTCATACCATTCCAAGATATTCTCACGGTGTGTAGCCCACCAATGTGTTGCAGTTCCGAGCAAGATATAGTTCAGCATCCCCCGTCTTTCACTCTCATTCCTCCACTGAGCCTCTATCTCCTGCAAGAACATCTTAGGGTAGGCCCCTCCAGAGTATTTGGGAAACTTCTTCCCTCCTAGGTGCTTAACTGAGCATGCATTTTCACTCTTGTTACAGATCCTCTTAGTTGTCACCCAATTAACTCATAGGTCCCATGCACCCAATTGTCACATGCTATGTTAGTTATATCACTCACAGACTAAGCATCTTCATACTAGATAACCCCCTCCGTGGGGTGAATTATCTCAGGATATTTGATGGAGTACACATAGATTCTATCAAGGACTTCCTCTCCTAAGGGCTCAATATAGGCGTTGACTTCCCATCATGTCCAAAAGGGATCACCACCCTTTCTTCCTTGTTCTCAAAGCTGATATATGTTAAACTGAAATTCAGCGTTGTTCTTATAACACTATGGGTGCCCAAAAAATACTGGAAAATTTTCTTCTTCGACGAGTGCCAAGACTTCAAAGTCTCTAGTAAAATTGGCCCCTTGAATGGTGATAACCGCATCCTTCAAGACTCTAATGGGCATTTCCTTTGTCTTGTTTTCCATATACAACACATTCGAAGATGGTTGTAATGTGAGCCTTCCCATTTGATGCCATGCATCCAATGTGAGAACATTGACCTCTTCTCCCGTGTCAATCAATAAATTACTCAGTAGCCAACCATCCACAATAACATTCAATGTGATCTCCTTGTCATAGTCGAGGTTGTGGCGAGGAAGGTTTGCATGTAAAATCTACCTCTCATGTTCCATCCCAACATGGGTTACCTTCTCCTATAACCATTATCCTAACAAGGGAACGATATTCTCTTGTCTTAACATTCTGCACACTTATTTGACTTCATCCAAGTCCTTCTATAGAGCCTCGACAATCCTTCTTTGCTCTTGTTTCTGGACTACTCCTTTAGACACTGGATCTCTCCTTGTAAAATCTGAATCATGTCAATAGTCTGTTGATACACTTATTCCCGATGATCAAGGTCTAGATACTTTCCATGTATAACTTACTCTCTTGGAACTAGTGTCTTTGGTCCTGGCATCTCCCTGGTGTGCACGGCCTTTGCCCACGTCATCACCAGTACAAGTTCTAGTCCTGACTCACGTGTCACTCATGGCATCCACTATGAATCATCCTTCTTGATTCTTACCACCCCAATGCCCTTGTCCTTCTGGTGCTGCTAGTTCATAGATCATAAAATTTTGAACACTCCTAATACTTTTGTTTATTTCTACACCATGAGCATTGTGAATCGGTAAAGGAACTCACCTTTGTAATTCTTTGTAGATCCATAATTATAATAGGTTCCTCATGGAAACTCACTTTGCTTTCCATCGTGGTTCTGCGCAACCAAAAACTCCTCTGCAAAAACATCTTCCATGCATTCCTCCATCTGTGTGCCCTTCATAATGTCAGTCATCATCCTTTAAACTACTTGCAAGGATAGTATGGCACACACCTAGATCAATAGCATCATGGATTTGATCAATCATTCTGCAATCCTTGGTATCATGGGTCGTAGAGGTACAAATATTACAATAACAAGAAACATTCTTGTGGATTATATGCTAGAGTAGAGGGCATCTACTTGCATCATGATCCCCATGGCAAATCTCATAGTTACCATCATAGTGTGCACTGAATTCCGAGGGAAACTATCCTTTGCATGCCCCTCCACTTCACAGTCTATACACCAAATCCCACTACGAACCTCATGCATTGATTTTGCTAGATAGCTTCTCCAACTTCTTGGCCATTGCAGCAATTTGAGCCTCTAGAAAAGGGCTAAAACTAGTGTCAACACTCCCAACATCTTTGGCACGTAGGACAGATTCCAATGCTTCACACGGCTCTATGAAATTCTTATCTAATAGAGCCATTCTAAATGGTGTTATCAATCCTCTGAAAAACCATTGAGCATGTCGGGAAGGATGAAGGTCATATCATAGTTTTAATAGGAGCATCTTGAAATGAGAATCATACTCCCACACACCCTCTATCATTCTCTGTGGATGTCTTTCAAAGTGCTTGATGATTTTCTACTCAAACTCTATGATATGGAACTCTACTAAGAAGGCATTCTTTAACGGGTGTAGTCTACCACCGTTTGATGGGGTCATACTTCGATACCAACTATGTGCGCTCCTTACAACATTGTTGTAAATTGACTCGCCTTCCTCTCTATAGTAGTGATCCCCTTCATGTGACATATTAACTCGCACTTGTGCACATGCTCTATAGAATCTTTAATACCCCTATAGTCTGGTAAGTGGAAAGACATCTCAAAAATAACTTGGGGAGGTAGCTAGGGTCCTTATCCTCTCAATCCGAGCCTTGGTTCCCTCCGGTGTTTCCTCCTCCACCGAGATCCACTTGGATCCACTAGTTCCTGCTCATCTTGACCCACCGGATCCACCTCTTATAGTCGAAAAGGACTAAAAGTGGTCACACCTAGTGTTCCCAGGTGTCCCACCGAATCGCACACCGATGGTTTGTGATATTGTCCCACTACCGGTCGTATGTCCCATATCACTCCCGTGTGATACCCAAAGCTTATGTACTTACAAACTTTCCAAAGATTCCCCCAAATATAGGAATGGATTGTGTGGCCATGGATGTTCCAAACAAAAAATTATATCTCCTAGGCGTAGATCGGTCACTCCCACTACTACCAATTGGGTTAGTAATACTTCTCTCTTGATCGAAAAACCAAGCACCGGGGGTTGGTCACCGGGTGGGTTCGGATGTGTGCCGATGGCTCTTCTATCTCTATCTGATGAACTCTCATCAAAAATTGAAGGGGCCTCTCTCCCGCATTTATCAAAATGGGGTAGCACAGAGACTACTCGGGCTCCACATCCTCGATGTGAACCTCAACTCCTTCCCACAATGTCTACCTCCATAGATACACCACATTTGCAACCTTATGTTATCTATTCATCTCCCTTTCATGATCTTCATATACTTGATTTGTCTCTCCTCCTTTTCCTTCTAGGTCACAATGTCTACCATCTTCCTCCACCCTAGCTTCCTCTCCCAGTGCTTAGAGAAGCTTTAGCTAACCATGGGAAATACTTCTAAACTCAAAGTAATGACCAAGATCTTCATAGCCAAAGGAATAACATGCAAAAATTATCCTTTAGGATCCCTTAGAAAATTGAACTCAACAACTTTTGGGAAATAATACGTCAAAATGGTGTATTCTAAAGTATAACTGGCCAACACCCTCTTCCACCAGTGATCAATAGAACACGTCCAAGTCAAATTTGCATCCTGCAACCTCTGATAGTCATCTTGGGTCCACATGCATGATCTATAGTACCAACTTGATCTGGATGCATATGTTGAAAGCCATTCATATAGTTCTACTAGGAAGTAGCAAAATAATGTCTCATATAGCTCATGGTATAGGTTCTCTTCTATCCATCAACACGTATCTAACTCAGGTCCAGTGCTAAATCTTTGAGCAAACTCAGCCTTTGTGCTATTGAACCATGTTACAACACTCTCTAAGTTCAAGCACTCTATGATCACGCATCACAGAGACAAATATGCATGCCATTTCTCACAACAACTTTGAAAATAGGTCATGGCAATGGAACCAAGATGTAGTCATTTTTGTACCCTTCAAAGAATAAGAAAATATCATGCGCGTCATCCAATCACCCAAGGTGGGTCTGGGCACTCACCCGAGGCATGTGCGGGTTCCGAGCCCATCCTTTTTGTGAGTTGTGTGAGAATGAATCATCTATGATAGATACTTAAATGTAGAGAATGGAAAATAACCATGCATTTATATTGAGAGCGTATGATGAGTTTCTATACTAATGCATCCATCCGTATAAGGAAAGAATTAATAGGATACGAGATCTAGACCATAATAGAAATAAAATGCACAAGGGTTTACATCCATTCAAAAAGAATGTACCCAACAGATCCATATAGATATAAGTATAAGCTAGGAACCACATATATTCATATTTAGCATGTTTGCTAATCACATTGTATTTATTGAGTCCATCACATATCGGTATAATAGTGCAAACCAGCAGTCATGCATCAAAACTAGACTTAAGTCCCTCATATTACATAGAAAACATAGGCTCATCCCCTTGTTATTCCATGACTCCTACGAGATCATCTAAACCCAACCTATAGAACTCTCCACTATATTTTTGTAGAGTTTCACCTCTCATCTATGTCCTCTTCTCTTCTTCTTTTCCACCAACTTCTCTTTTCTTATACCATGCACTTGAATATATAGCCTCAACAACCACCGTCATGCCTTTTAGAAGTTACAGATTGGTCGCCAAGTGTTGAAGTGGTCCTCCATGGGAGCATGCCTTCTCAGATCTGAGCTCTCCACTTCTTGCAATGATGTCTTCTGGAACCTTCTATCACATGCCTAGAATATTCCCTTTTTGATCCATAGTTGCCAAGCTGGCACCTTATCCACAAGGGTCATGCTTTTCTCATGTGCTACCTGGGATGCCAAATGTGGCTAAGTACAAAACCCTTTTTTCTTATGTGTGCACGTCGTGTGTTCTACAAAACTTTGTCATAACCCTTTCCCTGCACACCTTCAACCCACACGCCCTTCTTCAACTAGGTCCCACGTGCCCACGTGCATTCTTGTACTTAGTTGATATTATGGGGCCTAATTTAGCATGTATAGACTATGTAATATGTGGTGATAAGTGTTGATACAATACGTAGGGATGACATGTAAAGATAGACCCATATATAATGTAAATGAACATAAATGTAGAATATATGGAGAAGATGCAAAACTAAAATCACATGTAATGACGAAAAGTGTAGTATATGGTATGTAGGATATAAAAATGAATAGTGTATAATATGATAAAATGCATAGATATTGATAGGAATGTAATGTGTAGATGAGGACTAGTATAATGAAAAAATAAGTGTAGGATGTATGATGCATAATGTAGAATGAAAAATGGAATAAGAAGTACCTATGGTGTAGTATGTGGGGTTCAATGTAATGGTAATCCCTCAATATTCCAATGTGAACCAAAGAAAAAGAGTGTGTTATGGGGTAATGATGGTGCTATGATGTATGATGTGTTATGTTTTAGAACCATAAAGAAGAAGGATGAAAGAGGAGACTAGACAACCATGCGGAGGAAGGGGGCATAATTGTGCCACATAATATGTCTCGCCTTGTGGTAGTGTGAAAAAATTAACTAGGAAATTCCATCAAGTAGATCATCATTGTCATGATCAAAACCATTGGATCTACGTCAAAAATTTGGAAAGCTATAGAATTGAGAGGATTGTAGAGGGATGCATTGTGACAGAGGTTATAGGAATACATCACATATTATTCATTCATAAAAATGATTGGTGGGAAGCCATGGGCATGCCAACATGAAATGTTAGGAACATATGCAGGGGAAGAATCATTAGCAATGGAGACAGTGCCAAAGGGCATGGGGAATGAAAGTGAAGAATGAAGTGGATCAATTGTACCTCTAATATAATCAAGCCAAGACTATCCTAGTGTAAATGGTGAATCATGATGGGTGTGTGCAACAAATACTGTCAGATGAAAAACCTGTAATCCATAAGCTGTTGTAACATGGAAGTAGCCATGATAGAGATGAGGTGAATGAAGGGGTGGTAAGATGTCATTAAGTGGCATGTTAAACCTAGGAAATAAATCATGTGTATATATAGTATCGAAGTAGAAATATCAATAGGAGTGCATTCCCAGAATGACCTTTTCATATATAATTTGAATATAAAGGGAGGTCACAAAACAACTTTTACTTGGAAAAGAAGATGAAATTGTGTCAACACTATTGTGATGATCCCTTATATAGGACCATAACATTAGTGGATGGAGGATTTTTGAACTGGTATTCACCTAGGCTATCAACTATAAATGTTTCTTCAAAATAAGAATTTTCCACACCAAGAGGAGTAAAATCAAGTTGTCATAATGACTCATCAGTGAGTTCTATAACATCAACCTCATTATCAAACTCGGTGGAAACATTAGCTATAAAGGTTTGGGTAGTGTTATCAAGGAAATTTGTAGGTGGTACGGGGGTGGGAGGGTAGCGAAGTAGAGGATGGCAAAGGTGGAACACTAGTAGGGACAAATACAGAGGTGAAATAATAACCGAATTGTGATTAGATATAATGGAAGAAGGGATGTCAAGAGTAGTGGAGGTGGGTTCACTAGATTGACCAACACCATATTTATCAAAGGCGGCATAGAATGCGGTGTGGTGGTGGAACATGTATATATGTGACAGGATCAATGCAAAAATATTTGAATGGTTCCAGATCAGTGGTGATAGTGTGTTCATAGCCATCATGAAGGAATTTGACACATTGATGCACAGTGGATGGCATGGCTTACATGACATGAATCCAAGGTCTACCTAATAGGATATTGAATTGAAAAGAAGCATTGAGGATGTAGAATTTAGTGAGAACAGTTTTAGGTCCAACCTAAATATGTAGGGAAATAGTGCCTAGACATGTGCGAGTGGAAGAATCATAACCACGAATGAGGGTGGAGTTGTGGGAGATGAGATTATCATTAATACCTAATTGTTGTAAGAGAGAATGAGCACAAAGGTTAACTACGGACCCATTATCAATGAGGACACACTTAATATAAGTAGTACTAACGACAACGGTAATGAGCAATGGTGCACAAGGGTTTTGTAGAAAATGGAGATATATCCTCATCTGTAAAGGAGATAGAGCAAGGAAAATGATGGAGAGGCTGAATAAGATGTGAAAAATATTCGGTGGATTGGTCTTGTTCAATGTGGATAACATGGAGGGTAGCCTCGAGTGTGGTCCAATAATCTGGCACATTTCATAGTAATTCATAGAGTGATATCTTAGTCGAGTGTATTCTTGAGTTGGTCAATAATATCGTAGCCTTTGGAAGTAGCTAATGGAGCAGCAGGTGTGATGGGTGGTGGTAGAGAAATGGGTGGAGTGACTGGTGGAGTAAGGCAAGTGTGATAAGTAGTAACTACATTGATGGATGGATTAGACGGAGGCGTGACAAAGCGAGGGGGTGTTGTGTATGCACACGCATAAAGTCAGTGGTGGTAGTAACTATATTGGTGACCTTAGTAGGTGTATAGGTAGAATAAAAGATTAGGCCATAACTTAATAAGGAGATGACATGGTGTAAAAAGGTGCGAACAATGAAAGAAAAAAAAACCTAGAAGATGGTATAAAGAGATGTGGGGCTCACCAAAATGATTAATCGAAAATGGGGCTAAACTAATGAAAGTATAACCACTAGTTAATCTAAATAGGAGGACTAAAATGTTGTATAAGTGAAACTAAGACAATATGGAATAAATTTACTAAGTGAAATAAAACCCTAAATATGAAAGTAAAGGAGAAATGACTTATCTAATTGAAGGAGACTGCCGAGGTTTTCATAGGTCTAGAAATAGAATTTCAAAGTGCAGCGACCACCGAGAAGTCCCGCAAAGACCAGATCTAGAACATCTAAACTAATTAGGGCACCTTAGGGAGCCCTAGTCTTCAAATTAGGTGCCCTAATCTCTGTAAATGCTCAAAACTTGAATTTTGTATGGTCGCATGGTGGCCCAAAGTACTACCTTTCGCCATACTAGATTTCCTGAGTTGTACCAGGTGAGTAAAATAATCAAATGATGACCTGCAAGAGGAAAGGAAGTATCAAACCTTAAGAAAATTAAAAGATGAAAAGTTAATGGGTCATAGACTGACCTCAACTACCAAACTAGTGGTCTTATCACTGAGATATGCATTAAATTTTGTACCCAAATCTAGTCCTAACATGTGTGTGAATTTTGTGCCCTAGGTGCTCTTGTGTCGATTGCACTTTGTGAAGTAACAAACAATAGTAACTATAGAAAATGTAATAGCATGAGTGCATCAAATAGAATAAAATCCATCCCCCTATGATGTGTGTGTTGGTGAAAATATCTTATTGGGCCCCTAAAATATTGACTAAGTACAAAAAGGCACGTGGGCCCATGAGGCCTATTTCAAGAAGGGCATGCAAGGTGAAAGCATGCAGGATAGGGTTTTAGGAGGGTTTAGAAGAACCAATGGCACGTGCGCGTAAGGTAGAGAAAAGGTTTTGGGACTTAGCCATATTTGGCATATTGGGAAAAAACATGAGGAAAGCATGAGTCAATTGAGCATGCGAGTAGATAAGGTGCTGCTTAGAAACTTGGTGCCCACAAAAGGAATATACCTTGCGATAGAAGATTCCATAAGTTCATTATGGAAAAGGATGGAGAGATCACATCGAAGGAGAATTCTCCCATGGAGGACCAATTGAACACATGGAAAGTAAGCTACAACTTTAGAATGGTATGGTAATGCTTGGTAAGGATATATATATGAGCACCCAAAGAGTAGAAGAAAAAGAGAGGGAGAGACCGATAATTAAAGAAAGGTGGAGCCATGTAGGAATGTTTTGAGAGCTCTATGAGTTGGGTTTAGAGGATCTGTAGGAGGATGTTGTATCAAGGGGATGGGTCTGAGTATTTTTATTTTTACTATGAAGGGTTTAAGTTCAATTCAGTTGCATGACATTGAGTCTGCACTATTATATAGATCTGTGATTGCCTCAGTTAATGTAATGTGGTTATCAACATACTTAAATATGAATATGTGTGTGGTGCCATTTGTATTCACATCTGTATGGATCATTTTTATATATATTTCACATGGGTGGGTATAAACCCCTATGTATTTCCCTTCTATTGTTATTCAAATCTATATTTTGTAATGTTTTTCTTATCTGAATGAATACATTGGTCTAGAATCCATTCTGAGCTCTAAGATGAATGTATGGTTCATTTCTAGTCTCTTCACTTATGTTTCTATCATAACTAATTCATTCTCACACAACTCACATAAAGGAGGAGCTCTGTGGCCATGGTTGCCTTGGGTGAGCGCCCGGCGCCCACCGGGTGATAGGTCGTCATACATGGGATTTCCTTGTTCTATAAAGGGGTATAAAAATTACTACATCTTGGTTCCGCTTCTTGGACACTCTTTTCAAAGTTGTTATGAGAAACAAAATGCATCTTTGTCCTTGTGATTTGTAATGACATAGCACCTAACTTTAGAAAGTGTTGAAACGTGGTTCAAGAGCACTGAGAGGATGAGTTTTCTCAAAGATTCAACACTAGACCTGAGTTCAATGCGTGTGGATGGGTAGAAGAGAACATATACCATGAGTTGTATGAGACATTCTTTTGTTGCTTCCCAGTAGAGCTATATGAATGGATTTTAGCATACACATCCAGATCAAGCTGGTTCTATAGATCACATGTGTGGACCCAAGATGACTATCAGAGGCTACAGGATGCAGATCTGACTTGGACACATGCTATTGATCACTGGTGGAAGGGAGTGTTGGCTAGTTACACTTTAGAATATGCCATTTCTATGTATTCTTTCCCGAAATTACTGAGTTTGAGTTTCTGAGGGATCCTAGAGGGTCATTATTTAGTGTTATTCCTCTAGCTATGAAGATCTTGGTTATTATGTTGAGTTTAGAAGCATTTCCCATGACCGGTTAAGATATTCTAAGTGCTAGGTGAGGAAGCTCCAATGAAGGAAGATGGCAGACATTACGGCTGAAAAGGAAACAGAGGAGAGATGACTCAAGTATAGTGAATCTCGTGAAAGGGAGATGACTAGACAATGTGAGGTTGCAAGTGTGATGAATCTATGGAGGTAGACATTGTAAAAGGGTGTTGAAGTTCACGTAGAGAAAGTGGATCCCGAGTGAGTCTGTGATACCCCATCTTGGAAAGTGCGGGAGAGAGGACCCTTCAGCTTTTGATGAGAGTTTTTCGCATGGAGAAAGAAGAGTCATCAATGTGCATCTAAACCCACCTAGCAACCAACCCCTAGCACTTGGTTTTCCAAATCAAAGGAGTATTGATAACCTAATTGGTATTGATGGGAGTGACCGATCGGTGCCAAGGAGATATAAATTTTTGTTTGGAACATCCATGGCTGCACATACCATTTTGGTGTTTGGAGGAAGTTTTGGGAAAATTGCAAGTACGTAAGGTTTGGGCAATGCATCTGGGAGTGGCGTGGGATACACTTCTGGTAGTGGAACAATCTCGTAGACCATTAGCATGTAGTTCAGTGTGATGTTGGGGATACTAGGCATGACCACTTTAGGCCCATTTTTAGCTATAGGAGGATCTAGAGGCACAAGACCTGGTAGATCCAGTGGATCTAGTGGAGGGAATACCAGAGGAAACACTCGAGGGAACCAAGGATCTAGATCGAGAGGATAGGGGCTTCACCACCTCCTCAAGCATTCTTTGAAATGTCTAAACACTTTCTAGATTACCAAAGTATAGATGATGTTGCGGAACATGTGCACAAGTGTGTATTACTATGACGCACGAAGGGGATCACTACCCGGAGTGAAAGGTAAGTAAGTTTGCAACAACGTTGAAAGTGTGCGCATATAGCTAGTATAGGAAGTATGACCCCTATCAAACGGTGGTATACTACACCACATAGAAAAATTCCTTCCTAACAGAGTTCCATATACCTGAGTTTAAACAGATTAGCATCAACGCTTTGAGGGAGATCCAGCAGGGGATAATAGAGAGTGTACGGGAGTATGATGCATGGTTTAAGAATCTCCTATCAAAACTATCATATGACATTCACCCTTCACAACATGCTCAATGGTTTTTGGAGGGTTGATCACTCCATTTAGGATGGCATTATCCCATAAGACATTTACTGACCCGCGCGATGCTCCGGAGGCTACCTTATGTGCTAAAGAAGTTTGGAGCATTGATCTTGGTGTGTGAGCCCTTTTCTGGAGGCTCAAATTGCTGCCATGGCCAAATAGTTAGTAAATCTATCTACAAATTCTACAAAAGAGACTCGTAGTGGTCTTTGGTGCATGGATTGTGAAGTAGAGAGTCCCGTCAAGGATAGCTTCCTTTGGAAGTCGACGTGCCATAACAATGGATTGTGAAATATGTCACGGGGACCATGATGCAAGAAGATATCCCTTGTTATAGCACACAATCTGGAAGAATGTGTCTTTCTACTATAATATATACACCTCTATAACCCATGATACTAAGGATTGTAGGCTTATTGACTAGATCCATGAGGCCATTGATCATGGTGTGCACCAGACCAGCCTTGCTAGTAGTTCCAAAGAAGATGATCACTGTTATGAAGGATGCATGGATGGAGGGGCACACAAGATAGGTTCTCACGAGAGAGGATTTCATGGTCGTAGTAACTGTGGAGGAAGAAGTGAGTTCCCATAAGGAACCTACTATAATTGTGGATCTACATAACATTACAGGCATGAGTGTCTAGATTTATTGCAGTGCTCATGGTGTGGGAAGAAGCATAAGTATGAGGAGTTCCTTGAGTTGTTTGAACACATGAGCTAGTAGCATTGGAAGGAAAAAGGCACTAATATGGTGAGTATAAAGAAGGCTGACACACAGTGGATTCCTAGAGTGGTGCGTGAGTCATGGTTAGAACTTGTTTTCGTGACAACATGAGCAAAAGTTGTGCACGCAAAATAAATACCAAGGAAAAGGAATCTAGTATCAAGAGAAGAAGTGGTGCAAAATAAGTATCCAAACCCTTCCCACCATAAGAAAGTGTATTAAGAGATAATGGATGTCATTGGGAGTTTGTAGGGAGAAATCTAGTGTTTAAAGGAGTAGTTCGGGTAGCGACCAAAGGAGGAATGTTGAGACTTCACAGAAGGACCTAGATGAGGTCAAGGAAGTATGCAAAATATTAAGGAAATATAATATTATTCCCTTACTATGAGAATGGCTAAGGGAGAAGATGCCATGCACTAGGGAAGAGCACAAAAGGTAGGTATTGCATGCAAACCTCCCTCCCCATAGCCTTGACTATGACAAAGAGATCACATTGAATGCAATTGTGGATGGATGGCTACTAAGAAACATATTGATTGACATGGGAGCAAAAGTCAATGTTCTTACATTAGATGCTTGACATCAAATGGGAAGACCCACATTACAACCATCTTCGAATGTGTTGTATATGGAAAAAAAAACTAAGGCAATGCCCATTAGAGTATTAAAGGATGCAGTGATCACCATTCAGGGGGCCAAGTTTACTAGAGACTTTGAAGTCTTAGCACTTGCCGAGGTAGATAATTTTCCAACATTGCTTGGGTGCCCATGGTGCTATAAGAACAATGTTGACCTAAGGTTTAACAAATTATATATTAGTTTCGAGAACAAGGAAGAATGGTTCATCATCCCCTTGACGGATGGGAAGTTGGTGCATTACACTAAAATTTTTGGAGAAGAGGTCCTTGATAAAATTTCTGTGTGCTCCATCAGAGACCCAGAGATAATTCACCATATAGAAGGAGTTATCTAATTTGAGGATGCCTAGTCTGTGAGTGATACCACAAGCATGACATGTGAAAATTGGGCGCATGTGACCTATGAGTTAATTGGGCGACAGTTGAGGGGGTCTATAACAAAATTGATCAAGGTGCACTCACTCAAGTGTCTGAGAGGAAATAAGTTACCAAGTTACTCGGAGGGGCATACCTAAACTTTTCTTATGGGACATGGAACCTTAACGGAAAAATAAGGACAAAAGAAGAGGAATTATCGGTTATAACCTACTTGGGACTATAGCACGCTGGTGGGCTACACATCGAGAGAACATCTTGGAGTGGCACGAGGTAATAATCATGTTCTCTATAAGGTTTTCCATGAGCAACATGCCCACATTCATTCAAGACTACCATGGTAAAGAGACCACTTCATTTCATATCCAAGCATGTGATAAGACCTAGATAGTAGGCACGAAAGCCTTACCACCATCATTATGGGTACATAAGTTATATTCCACACTACAAGTTTGTGCACATGTGTGGTCTATCCATTCAGAAACATGCCGCCAGTAAGGAAATTGGCAGGAGCTAACAACTGATCTCATCCAAGATTTTGAATATCAGATCAAAAATCCATCATTGGATAAGGAATTTCAAGTTATCAAGCTCCTTACAATGGGGATAGTGCCATGGTAGAAGACATGCTACTAGATTTACTAGGTGAGCCCATTTTAGAGGCACACTTCGATGAGGATGAGTCAGAGGAGATGCAGTTTGAGAGAACATGCATAGAAAAGGAAAAAGGAAATATGGTTTATGTCATAGATGGAGAGGAGATGGAAAGTCTAGATGTTAACCACTTTGTAGGTACGTGTGATGTTATAGATAGTGTTGATGAAAGGATGCACGCTTACCATGAGCCCCTAAAAATGAAGAAGGTTAACATTGGGTCAGAAGTAGAACCCAAGGAAGCTATCATTGGAGACTATTGGTTAGAGAAGGAGGTCTCAAAGATCATTGATCGTTATGCAAGTTCCAATATTTGTTCCCACGGGTATCATGAACTTAAAGGCATCCACCATTCCTTAGGGGAGATGAGGATAAAACTAAAGGAAGGTGCACACCCGATCCAAAAGAGGCCATATCGGATGAACCCAAATCTGCGCGTATGGGTCAAGGAGGAGATAGACAAGATGGTAGCATCAGGTATCATTGAAGTTGTTGGAGAGTCAGAATGGATAAGCCCAATGATCATCAATATCAAGAAATATGGAAGGATAAGGATATTTGTTGACTACAAGGACATACTATTTCATTGGAGGGGTAGCATTAGAGACTATTGGTCAGAGAAGGAGTTCTAAAAGATCATTGATCTGTTATGCGAATTTGAGGATTTATTCCCTCATGGTATCATGAACTCATAAGTTTCCACCATTACTTGGGGAGATGAAGATAAAACTAAAGGAAGGTGTGTGCCCAATCTGAAAGAAGCCATACCGATGAACCCAAATTTATGCTTAAGGGCCAAGGAGGAGCTAGAAAACATTGGAGTGTTAGGTATCATTGATGTTGTTAAAGAGTCATAATGGATAAGCCCAATGGTCATCAACATCAAAAAGGATAGAAGGATCATGATATGTGTTGACTACTGAGGGACTGAATGTAGTATGGGTCATTGATCCCTTCCCTACCTCATTTATCAAGAAATCTTAGAGGGAGTGATCACACAAATTCTACTCTTTCACATATGGGTTCTCAGGGTACCACTAAGTGAGGATTGGAAAGGAAGACCAGAGAAATATAACTTTCTCCACTAAATGCGGAAGTTTTTCCTATACGGTCATGCCTCTTGGATTTAAGAATACGTCAGTTATGTTCTCGTGCATTATAGTACAAGCCTTTCAGGACTTCATCCATAAATTTCTTTAGGTTTATTTGGATGATTGGACTGTGTGTGGTTTATTCAAGGACCATTGTGATAACTTAAGACTAATGTTTAACAGTATCGATAATTGAGGATATCCCTCAACATCAATAAGTGTGTCTTTCCTACCCCATTTGGAACCTTATTGGGACATATCATATGTAAGGAAGGCTTACTAGTAGATCCCGCCAAGGTTGCAGTCATTATGGGTTTAGGGGAACCTACTAGCCAAAGCGCCATGCATGGATTCCTTGGGCATACAGGTTACTATAGGAAATTCATAAAGGGATATTCCAAGATCACCATGCCATTAGAGGAATTACTTAGACACAAGAGTGCCTTTCATTGGGGAGAGGCACAACAGAAGGCATTTGAAACTTTAAAGGATAGGCTTGTCACAACACCCATTCTCTATTTCCCCATTTGGGATAAGCCTTTCCATGTTCATGTGGATGCCTCTAGTATAGCCATTAGAGCAGTACTAACACAACCTAGTGAAGGGATTGTTGACCATCCCTTATGTTTTGCAAGCAGAAATTTAACATCAGTAGAAAAAAATTACACCACTACCGAACGTGAAGCACTACCCATGATCTACGCGGTGCACAAGTTCAAGAAATATCTACTAGAAACACCATTTGTATTTTACATGGACCACATGGCATTAAAATAATTAGTAAACAAGCCCATTCTACAAGGAGCATATGTCGATGGGTCTTGCTATTCTAAGAATTTGAGTTCACGGTGGTTGTCAAGCTGAGAAAGAGTAATTCTGGACCCGATCACTTGTCTAGAATTGACTCGAGATAGGGCAGCACAAAGCATTAAACATACCATGTCGACGCACAACTATTTAGGTTATAGCACACGCCCTCAGACTTAGAGGATATTACAGTGTTTCTCAAAATGGGTGTGGCATCAGAAGGGATGAAAGTATTAGAAAGGAAGAAGTTAGCCATATGCACCGCACCCTACATGCTAGTTAGTGGTGATTTGTACAAGCTAGGATGTGATGAAGTATTGCACTAATGGGTGTTAGAACATGAGCACCTAGCTATTATGGAGGAGGTGCATGGAGGAAGTGCAGGTGGACACTATGTAGGGGATGTCACTACATGAAAGATATTACAAGTTGGGTTATGGTGGAAAATCCTATATCAAGATTGTAAAGATTATTGCAAGGCATGTGATCATTGTCGCACCTTGGCAAACCACGATGAAGGAATAAAATGCCTTTGTGCCCTATTCGACTATAGATCCATTTGAAAAGTGGTCCATAGACTTTGTAGGCCCCATTTTACCAGCCACGCATAGGACGTGATCAAGATGTGTAATAACTTGCATAGATTATTTGAAAATATGGGTAGAAAAAGTGCCTACCAAGGATTTTACAGCAGCTACATAGCTACGTTCCTATGGGAAAATATTATTACAAGGTATGGATGCCCATTGAGATTAACTATTGATAGCGGTACACATTTCCTAAATGAGACTCTCAAGATTTTGTTGGCAGAATTCATGGTGGCTCATCATAAGACTACCCCTTACCATCAACAAGAAAATGGGACTGCCGAGGCATTTAATAAAATATTGAGCCATACCCTCACAAAAATTTGTGACATTTGTAGACAAGATTGGGATGACAAAGTATCACCGGTTTATGGACATATAGGACAACTTACAAGAGGTTTAATAAAGCCACACCATTCCAATTAGTGTTTGGCATAGAGGTTGTCCTACCTGTTGAATTTATGTTACCTTCTCTGCATATAGCACACGTAGGAGGATTGGCCGACGAGCAAGTGTTGGAGGAAAGGATTGAAAAATTTATGAAATTAGATGAGAAACGATCATTGGCCAGGTGGAGTCAAAAGGTTGAAAAGGCTAAACACAAAGCATGGTATGACCACCATATCAAAAACAAATAATTTGAGATTGGGCATATGGTATTGTTATATGATTCTAAGTTTTTGTGCCATCCCAAAAAGTTAAAAGTCCATTGGTTGGGGCCCTATATCATCTCGGATATCCTAAATTTAGGCACGTGCCCATTGAGAGCACTAGATGGAATGAGATTTCCAAAGGCCATTTTCAATGGGATTAGGTTAAATCCCTATTATAAACATGTCTTCTTGGTGTTTGTAATAAGGTAGTATTGCTAGTTAGTTTATAATTTCCCTTTATGCAATTTCCTTTTGTGTTTCCCTTTCTCATCGTTTGTTTTGTTTTACGCCTTGGCGCGGTAACCACATTAATTTTTTAGGGTTGCGCATGCAGAGGGACCCCGCATCTATTTTAGTGTGGGGTGGAGTGATTTAAAGTATAGGCCCATAATACAAGTTGAATTGGCAGTAGAAGTTGCGGTGAATGGCCCGATTGATGGATACAAAGCACATAATAATGAAGGAAGTGCATGGAAGAAGAGGTGGATGAAAAATTTTGGTGTCAGGATAAGACTTCAAAGAAACCACGTATAGAGAAGGAAGAAGCACATGAACAACACGAGGTAGACGAAAGCAAAAATCAGGCATATAGAAGAAGTGCCTTTGCACTTTGTTGACACACGTAAGAGTCTTTAGTCAGGATGGATTGTTTGCATTCCAAAAGGTTATAGAATGTTTCACGGAAGATTGGGCATGTACGTGAAGGCACGTATTATCAGCTTGGTGGAAAAGGTTACATTTAGTGTTAAAATACGATGGTAGGTAAGATAGCATTTAATGATGGAAAGAAGGAAAAGTTATAAATAAGAAGTCGGGAACTTCATTATTTACCTTGCATTTATGAAGTGAAAATATTTTTACAAACTAGGGCATCCAAAGGTGATCTGTGTGAAGAAAAATTTAAGAAATCTGAGAGGATGTGACTAGAGTAGATCCACAAACTAGTAGGAAAGGAGTACACGGGCATGGAGGAAGTGGTTGAGAAGAAAGTTGTTACGAAGCACCCTCTTATAGAAGAACTATTCTAGTTAGGGTTTGGTGGCTAGGGCACGGTGTAAGGAGGGTTTCTTCACAAGATTGAGCATTAGGGTTGGATAGAGTGGTAGAATAGAGAAAGGAGAAGATGTTTTAAAGTGATAACCTAACTAGAAGAATGGCACCAAAGAAAGAAACCATCTCACCTAAGAGCGCGAAGGGCAAGGAAAAGGGGAAGTAAATAGCTTCCATCGTAAGCACAAATGAAGAGTGGTACGCGGAGATGCAATACCCAGATGGGGTATTGCTAGGAAAATAATGGGAATCTCATTTGCATAAAATGACTGTGAGTGACTATAATCACCACACCAACACGACGAAAAAGAAATGGATTTAGAGTTGGTTTTCCCAACAAACAAGAGGACACTAGAGGGCTTTCCCATATACAGTGACAAAGTAAAGGTTAAATTAGAGAAGGCAGGGTTACTGCAACTTTATGAATTACCCTACTTTAGAAAACCTGAGCACCTCTATCAGTGGCTAATGGCACATGTTCATGAAGACCATTTTTATTTCATAGGGCATAAGATGCACATAACTCCCCAGTTAATTTCCAAGTTCACAGGCCTTATCTATGAGGGGGATAGCATTGATGATGACCTAAGTGATAAGGAGGCCATTAAGGAAACAATAGTTGCATATGACTATAAGAAAGGATTATGATACTTTGACATCATAGAGATCCCAGACCCCATGATAAGGATGGTCGCGCGATTTGTAACCAAGATTAATGATCAAGAAGATGGACTCAAGTGAACAAGGCATGGCTGAATGTATGCTAGAAAATATCTAAGGGGACCATCTACAACTTTTCCGCTTTCATCATGGATGAAATCATTAGCAGCACACAAGAAGGTGAGAAGATATTATTTGGCAATGTCCTCCTCACAATTTTCTTCTTAGAGATTGGAGTGTCCGATGGGCTAGAAAGTTTTGTTTGGGAGTACCAAAAAGATGATCCCTCGCCCATGAAGCGGTTTGTGAAATATACTTGTGAGACAATGAAAACCACTCACAAGGTGTGTTTAGAGAAGTGGTACAAGCGCATGAGGGACACGTTCGGGGCGGAATGGAGGATTCCATATGATTACCCACACTCATGAAAGGAGAAGCGAGAATAAGGATGGTTGACTAGGAAAAGGATAAGGATGAAAAATGGCTAAAGAGACACCAAAAATAAGTGGGAAAGTGGAACATAGATTGGGGCACCCCAAGACAGAGCTTGGTGCCCAGGTTTAGGCTAAAATTTTGGGACAATTGTGAAATAGGTGGATATGTATGAAGGAATATGTAGGAATGATGAAATAAAATATAAAATAAAGGTGGCCAAAAGGTGGGATTAATTATTATTTTATTCACTTGAGAACCTTCTAAATAGTAGTATAAGACTAGGATAAATAATGATTAAAATGCATGATTTTGTGTCTACAATAAGTTACCAAAATTGAGTCTCTACACTAACAATAATATACATAATTACTACTCCTATACAAAAATTAGGTGTCGTAGTTACTAGAATGTAATATGGATAACTTTTTTCAATTAAATTTTGAAATGTCTATCTACATATAGTTATATTAGATAGACATATGCAAGGTTTAATATAGCCTAAGTACTTAATTATAAGACCAAAAAGAGATTAAATTCAAGGTTTACGTGTATTTGGTGATATGGTGATAGTCCTCATGATGTGATAGAAAAATTACAAAAGTCAAACTTAGAATGAATAGAGATATGAAATATGAATTTGATGATGATTATAGAAATATATGTTAGAAGGAAAACCACTGATATGGGGTGCATCAACATGTCCTTAAAATTTTTACTTTCAATTTACTTTACTCTTACTTATATTACATGAACCATTCAATAAGCCATCATTATATATGCACCGGTAAACCATTAAAGAAAATTATAACCATCTATATGAGCATGAAACAATAGAAAACACACATAAACACAACATATATATGGAAAACCCTTAAGGGGAAGAAAACCCACTGATATTTGCATTAATAAAATAACTTGAGATTTATTGAAACACCAACTCCATAAGGAGCACAAACCCCTAATTTTCGAGCACCCACTTACAAGGAAGCTATAATTCCCCAATATTTAGTGAAGAACCAACTCCAAAAGGAGCACCAACCCCTAGGTTTTAAAATTCACCACCTTACAAGGAATATGTGTTACTAATGAAACCACCTACAATTTTTTTCACCTTCTATTTGTTGTTGATCAACTAATGATGGCACTCTGTCAACTCTTCTTCTTTAGATCACACCTCAAACGGTCATGGTATGTTACTTTGATCTTCACTCTTCTTCACCTTCACATAGGCATGGATGAGCTATCCTTCATAAGATGACCACTTTATATATTCAACATAGGAACCTTCTTCATCATCTACAAGACCTCTTACAACTTCTTTTATCCCTTATAGTTGGTTCATACTCTCAAACACAAACTAGGTTTGAAACTTCCTTGCTTATATACATGTCTCAAGCACATATACATCATATAGGTCAGTCATTCATGCTTTTAATATATTATGTTCTCTATTGTAGATTAAAATTCATCTGATAAACATGAAATAAATCATAACACAAGCTTTATTAGGTCTACAATAACTCCAGTGGGTCTTATTTCTTCATTAGGTCTTAAGAAGTCCTAATACATTAGGTCTACCGCTAAAAAAGCAATATTGATATCCTTTAGAAACTATGATCATATGCAAAGCTTAAAATCCTTTCAATAAAATTATATAAGACATCTTAAAACCTCCTCTAATCTTGAATAACTTTACATCATGTTTTCATACCATGAAATTTCTTTGAGAACAAGACTATCCAAATTGTCCTAAAAACCAATCTTTAAAAATGAGGCTTGTACAACCTTAATAAACTTAACCAAGACAACTGAAACATGTACACAAGTACTATATGACCTAAATAACAACACCAAATTCAATAGAGATCTTCATTTATGGCATAAGGCTTAACAACATCTTTGTTTCATGATCACTCAAAACTACCAAAACTTTCCCAAAACCAGGACATGCAAAATTGACTTGGTTAGAAAACTTAAAGGTTGGAACTTGTCCATAAACCATCATATAAATTTATTACATGTCCACATAATCCTCTAACATCCACTTATTCATTATTTCTAATTCAAAAAATTAGAAATATAGAAAAATATTCAGAAAATCATCATGTACATATAAATTTTCTCTCACCGAAAAACTACCACCACTTAGTGATATCGGGAGATTCCTTTACTTCTCAAATTATCAAACTTATCAAACAAATAAATTCTGAGCTTGTTTTTGCAATATCTCTCCTATCGACTTCAAGCTAGGGTTTTAGGAGGGTTTTATGCATATTTTGGTGTTAATGATAGTTCATAAATTTCTAGACCTTAAAACCAAAACTAATGCCAGGAAATTCTTTCTAGACACCCCTCTATCTCTCCCAAAGATGTTAGGTTCCCATGCATAGTTGACATGTGACAATGAGCATAAGAAAGTGCACTTGAGATGGGATTTTTCATTTTTGAGAATTTAGTAGGACAAAAGTGCAATATCTTGCAAAATTTTCCAACCTAATACTTGAAAAGTTTCCAACATAACTGAATCATCACACCAAAACGTTTTCCATGCTCATATTTTCATAAATGTGCTAAAAAATTAACATCATGCCTCATTATTCCATTCTCTCTTCACCTTATTTGGTTTTCATGTGTGAAACTAACATTCAAACCTCTATCCATACACTCTAAACCAAATTATCATGCTCAAACATCCTCTACATATCTATAACCAATAATTTCACTAATATACCATGAACATACCTTCTCACAAGATCTCTTACAACAATCTATGAAAACTTACAACAATCTCCCCTTATGTCATTGATGGAAACAACACTTATTTTTGTTATCTCTCAGAAGTGCACCCTGATTGAGGGATAAAAACAGGGGTTCTAAACTTTCTCTTACCTCACTTTTGTAGATACAATGGAAACACCTCAGGGCTGTGGGTATCCCTATGTTGAGGTGAATCTCCAAGATTACAAGGTTGGTTCCTTATTGATGTATCCTAAACTAATTTTTTGGGGTTTTAAGGGTAAAAAGATGGATGTAATTAAAATTAAAATGGGGTGATACACCAAAATTATTGAGGGCTTTGACTGAGTACATGCACAATTTAATGAGAGTAGATTAAAGGAGCACAAACCAATGGGTTTTAGCTAAATCCTAAGGCAAAACACTTTTATGTTGAGGGATAAATCACAATAGCACATCAGCTAACATGCACACTAAGACTATGCAGAAAACACCAAATTTGCAGCAAGGTAAGATAATTAATTTAGGGAATTAAAATTCACAAGAGCTAATAGAAATATACACACCACTACAAATAATTGGAAAGGTAATAACTGGTTCTCATTCAAGGAAAAACTGGTAAAAATTGCTTCAACTTTCCTACATCCAAAAATGTCCTCCTTTGTGTTTTGTCAATGCACACAATATATAGAAAAATTATTCACCCAAACCCCTAAAAATAAACTAATCCTAACTACACTTGCATGTTATTATTAACCTTCATTGTGAATAAATAAAAGGCTAAAATAGACATGTTGTACATGAGGCAAAAATAGCCTTTCTTTCTCCAAAAATAGCTCAAGTCAAAGTGTAGTTGACTCCTTTAATTCTGAAATAATGAATAAAATTGGGTGAATATTTTAGCTAATAATAACCCTTGTTTGATGTACAAGTATTCTCCAATGTGCATGTAACTATTATGTCATGTAGTCTAATGTGACATTCCTTTTAGAATATTCACCCATTTGAAAAGGTAATTTTGTCTTCTTGTGACGACATGTAAAAAGATATTCTATACAAAAATAATGCCTTTTATTTCAATACTTAGGAAAAAACATTCATCTCCACATGTGTCGGACCACCTATGTACATGTGTAAAATAATAATCCTCCATTTTATAGATAATAAGTTTTTTTGTGAAAATTAAGGTAACTCTAAAATTGTCCCTTTCACTGATTCATGTGACATACCGACATTAAAATCCTTCCATGCATTGTCTTTTTCTTATCAAATTTTAAGGTAATTATTGGCAAGGTTTTACTTGACCTTTCATTAGCCTCCTTTGAATGTTACATGGTCTATACTTTGGAAACATTGTCATTTTTACCTACCATGCATGGTATGGTTTCATTAGCCGCCCTTTGTTTATGATCCTTGGCACATAATATATTGTTGACCATGATTGAAGGTTATCAACTATTAATCATTTGATTAATCCAGCCCTTTGGATTTTCTGTGGCTTCAAATATAGTTTTTAGACCTCAAACAAATGTCAATGTAAAAAATAATTATTTGGGACCTAGTCTCCATCCTCATGATGATCGACCCATAATTCTATCGATGAATCAAATGTAACGCTAGTGAAGTTAGGGTTTTCTATTCTATGACACGTGTGTACTTCTCTGACCCATAGTAGAGTTAACTAAATTATTGGTAATCCCGGAGTTTGCATTGGAATTTGGTGATTTGGCACTTGATTATACTTCTTGATCTAGAGCATCAATTTATTAACTCATGAATGAGTTGGGTAAAACATATTCAAAACCTAATATTTCATTCATTTTGATATGTAAGAAAAGAAGGTGAATCCCTAGAAAAATTTACCTAGACCTCCGTTGTTATGGTCCTTGTGCTCTAAAAATTGGTTATGTGCATGTATTTTGCACCCTCTGTTGGCTTCCGTCACTTTGAGTTTCACTGTGATCAACTTGGCCATTACTTTTTGAATTTTTGATGAAATGGCCTCCATTGGTGACATATTAGACCTTCTGGTTTTGATTCAATCTTGCATACTTTGCACTCTCTAGTCTTTTATATCACCTAAGATAGAAGAAGGTAAGGTCGTTGTTTCGAGTTTTAACTCGTAGTTGTTATTTCTTCTCCTTTTTACTTCTGATGTACGATACTTAAAAATATTTTACATTTCATTTTTTCTCTTGAGCATATTGACTTTGAAACTTGTTCTAGGTGTTTTATTTTTGTGCTTCATCATTCTACTACTCGAGGGTTAGAAGATTTGACCCACAATGGCAAGTTCTTTAGTCTACCCTCTAAGTTTTCATCCAAAACTTGTGGAAGCTTTCACGGTCATGACACATGGAGTATTTAATGTTCTACATAAGTAAATTTTGATGAAATACAAAAGAAATCTCTAAAATTTATAATGGCACCACAATATTCGAGCTTTCCGTTTCTATTCATTCTTGATCTTGTGTTTACATTTAGTCAAATCTTTACTCCTTTATATTTGTAATGTGGCTAGAGTCAAGAGTCTTGATGTTGATATCTTCCTTAGATGCAATTATTATTTGTGTTGATTTTTTTGACTATGTCATGGATTATGATGGGTCTCCATTATCTATCACTTTTTATTTTCACTATTTTTCCCAAATTTGGGTGAGCCTTTGTTCGAAACTTGTCTTTCGAATGTATTTACATTGAGAAAAAAATTTCGTAACTATAACACCATTGAAAATATAGATGGGTTTGTATGGTTTTCTGATTTAGATATTTGTTCTTGTTATTTTTATTCACGATTCTGATTTTAGTGTGAATGCATATTTCATGCACTTGTTTTGAGCTCTTTTGCTTGTCATTTTGTTGCTTGCGACAAGAAGAGTAAATGGAGGCATTGTTTCATTTTTTGTAGTTATACAAATTTTCTCTTATGCACTTCCTTTTAAAACACCCGCTACGGTACTTAACTTTTGATCTTGAGTCTTGAAAAATTATAACTTATCGATGAGAACAACTTCCTCCATTCGTGCATATGGGTATTTCATATTATGTTTCTTTCCACTATCAATTTGTAAAATACCTTGGTAGATCTAGAAATGTCTTAGCTTCTTGAGATAATGGTCTTATCATTACTTTGTAACTCTACCTTCTCCAAAAGTAACTATTGAATGCTTGAATGTTGAACTTGAATTTTTAAAGACTAAAATTTTCCCTTTTGGAACATTTGCATGATTTGGTCCTTAATGCTCTTGAATTTTGAATAAGTTTGATTATCTCTTGTTGGAAACCTGATTGGTTGTGTTGAATGGATTCGAGCTTTGTGTTCATTTATCTATTTTAAAAATTACAAACAATGATTGTTATTTTATCTTTATCTTCATTCTTTCCTTTATTGAATATATTGAACATGTATAATTTCAAACTTGGATCAAATTCATTATCAATTTTTAGCTTCTATTTGGATTTGAGATGGACCAATGATATTGTTGTAACTTCATCTCTCTTTATTCACTTTCTCAAAGCTGGAACTTATCTTGATGAAGCTCTATCTCGAAAGATTGTGTGTACTAGCTTGAAATGCTTATACTTTCTTGTGATGGAAGAATTTTTTTCTATTTATGGTTCTTGATATTGTACCTTTTTTAAATAGACCACTATTTACTACTATAGCTTTTCTTGTTTTGACCTTTTCATATCTTCCCAAGACTATCATAGTTGTAGCTTACCCTTATCCTTAACTTTTCACAATCATTAATAAGGACATCATGGGACTTGCAAAGTGTAAAAATCTTTGAATTCCTTTATGTAGCATATTTTCCCTTCCTCTGAGGATGCTTCTATAATTTTTCTGAAAATGAATTCATGAGTTGAATTAATTTGATCTTAATCATTGTACCTACTTGAGATTTGGAAATCTATTTTTTGAATTTGAATCCACATTTTGCTATTTTTCTAGAAAGCATGATTGATCTTGATTGAGTGAAAACTCAATTCTACATCTATTTCTTTGATATTCATGTAGATTGTAGCTTTTCATTTTCATACATTCATGATGAAATCTCTCTTTGGTTATAACTCTTGCATGACCTAAAGATTATAATGGTATCATCAGGTGGCTGTATAGTGAGCTATGTTGTTTCCTTCGTATTCTCTAAGCATTAAAATTTATTCATGTACCTCAACTTTGGAAGTTTTGAACTATTACACTATAGTGAATATTTATACTTTTCTTTGCTCCTTATGTCATGCTTTTAAATGATGATAAATAATTATTACCTATTTTGTTTATGATAGTTGATCCTTTATTTTTAGTCAAAAGTACTTATTACTTCATTCCTTGTACTTATAATCTATTTAGATGTATCTATCCTTTGATAATTTTGACATTTACTTGGAGATTTGTATTTGGAATTTGACTTCTTTGTTCCTTGATTCATTTTGTAGACTGTAGTACTTTCTGATTTGACTATTTCAAAGTATGTCATGTAATGATTAACTTTTGTATGAGCTCATCAATATTTAGCTTCTTGGAAAATTGTTTTTTTCTTATGAAAACAACGGTTAGTATTTTATTTTCATCAGCTACATGTACATGTACACTTAATACAAACAATTAGAAAATAAATAGGCCTTTAGCCTCTCTTATATTCCATAGTAGATGTTTTTTCTCTTTTCCTTTTTGTCTTTCATGATTTATGAGAATTTTCACGTGCTTCGTAAGACAATACTTTCACAATTTTGTATCAACTTTGATGTACCTTATGCCTTTTGACTTTAAAAGATTGAATTTTCTGAAACTAATAGTAGAGGCATACGAGTAAACCCCGAGTTCATAATCTAACAAAAATTCTCCTTTCTTTTTAGGTACATCGATGGACTGGATAATACGAAGAAGATGAAGAAGTTACAACTAGAGAAATGACGACCAAGATAAAACCCAAAGGAAATGATGGGTTTCTTCAATAATGCTTTTCTTTCACTTTATGTACATGTATATTTTGCTTTAGTAGTCATAAGTTATATCCCACGACTTGTGTGGGAAAACTAAATTTGTATCTCTTTATGAATAAATGATACTAAATTCTCTAATTGAGTTGTGTATATCCTTTTGAATTTGATTTTATAAGTGACTACTAGGAACAATAATTACACCCAATTCTTGTCTTAAATGCTCAAATGTTGTTAGCATTGGTTTGGTTAGGATATCTACAATCTAATCCTTAGTTGATACATATTTAATTTTGAAACTTTGTTCACTCACCTTCTCTCTTGTTGGGCCTCGGAATGGCCAGTATAAGAATGTTGGGCAGCTTGGAATATTCCATGCATGTGATGGAAGGATCTAGAAAGACATCATTGTAAAGAGTGGAGAGCTCGGATCAAAGGAAGCATGCTCCATTGGAGGACCACATGGACACTTGGTAACCGATGTTCTATGGAATATCTCGATGGAAGGCATGGCATCATGGAGTGGAGACTAAAGCTATATATAGAGATGCTTGGGTAGAAGAGAAGAGCATGGTGGAGAGACTAAGGCTAGAGAGGGACATGCTCAGTAAAAGAGAGAGTGGTGAGGATAGCACTAGATAGGTGAAGCTCTTCAGAAGAATAATGAAGGATCCTTTGGGTTGGGATTAGGAGAAATTGTAAGGAGTGATGGACATATTTAGAGGGATGGGTCTATAACCAATTTTATAATATGGAAACATAGCTTAGGTCCTGATGCATGACTCTGGTCTGCATTATTATATTGGTTTGTTATGGCCTTAATGAATGTAATGTGGTTATTGAACTTGTTAACATGAATATAAGGTTTTGTTCTAAAGAATATATGTTGTTCATGAGCATAAACCCTAGTGCATTTCCTTTGTGTTATGAATCAATTCTATATTCTGTTTGATACTTCTCTTTTGTTATCTAAATGGATGCATTGATATGATAACTCATCCTAATTTCTTAGAATGAATGCATGGTTCTTTTATTTCTTACATCTAAATCTATCATTAAGGATGTATTCTCACAAGACTCATATAAAGGAGGGGTTGATGCCCACGCGTGCCTTAGGTGAGTTCCCAGCACTCGCTGGGTGATAGGTCAACATGTATGGGATTAGACTATTGTTCTAGGGGTATAAAAATGACTACATCTTGGTTCCATTTCCAAGGACCTCTTTTTGAAAGTTGTTGTGAGAAATGGCATACATCTTGGTCCCTGTGATGTGTGATGACCAAACATCTGACCTTGGAAAGTGTTGAAGCATGGTTCAAGAGCACGAGAGGATGAGTTTTCTCAAAGATTCAACTGGACCTAAGTTTGATGCACGTAGATGGGTAGAAGAGAACCTGTACCATGAGTTGTATGAGACATTCTTCTATTTTTTTTTCTAGTAGAACTATATGAATGGATTTCAACATATGCATCCAGATCAAGTTGGTACTATAGATCATGTGTATGGACCCAAGATGATTACGAGGCTACAAGATGCAGATCTGACTTGGACATGTGTTGTTGATCACTAGTGGAAAGGAGTCTTGACTAGTTATACTTTAGAATATGCCATTTCTATGTATTCTTTCCCAAAAGTTGTTGAGTTCAAGTTTCTGAGGGAGCCCAGAGGATCATTTTGCATGTTATCCTTTGGCTATGAAGATCTTGATCATTACCTAAGTTTAGAGGCATTTCCTATGGTCGGATAAGCTTTTCTAAGTGCTTGGGTGAGGAAGCTAGGGTGGAGGAAGATGGCGGACATTGTGGATGAAAAGGAAAGGGAGGAGAGATGACTCAAGTATAGAAAATGAAGCTCATGAAAGGGAGATGACTAGACAACAAGGTTGTAAGTGTGATGGATCTATGGAGGTAGATGTTGTAGGAAGGAGTTGAGGTTCACGTAGAGGATGTGGAACATGAGCATTCTATGTTACCCCATCTTGGCAAGTGTGGAGAGAAGCCCTTTAGCTTCTAATGAGATTTCATTACATGGAGAAAGGAGAGTCATCAACGCATGCATCTAAACCCACCTAACGACCAACCCCTGGTGCTTGGTTTTCCAGATCAAGGAGAAGTATTGTTAACCCAGTTGGTATCGGTGGGAGTAACCGATCTATGCCCAAGAGATATAATTTCTCATTTGGAACATCCATGGCTACGTAAACCATTCTAGTATTTGGAGGAATTTTTTGGACAAGGTGTAAATATGCAAGGTTTGGTATCACATCTAGGAAGTGGCATGTAGGACACACAACTGGTAGTGGGACAATATCACAAACCATCGGTGTGTAGTTCAGTGGGACATTGGGAACACTAGGCATGTGACCACTTTAGGCCATTTTCGGCTGACGGAGGTGGATCTAGTGGTATAGGAGGTTGGAGGACCTGGTGGACCTAGTGGATCTGAGGATCTAGTGGGTCAGGAGGAACAGGACCTGTGGATCCAGTGGATCTAGTGGAGGAGGAAACACCGGAGGAAACCAAGGCTCTAGATCAGGAGGACAAGGGCCATAACCACCTCCACAAGTATTTTTGAGATGTCTTTGCATTTACTAGACTACATGGGTATTGAAGATGTTGTAGAAGCATGTGCACAAGTGTGAATTACTATGGCACACAAAAGGGATCACTACCCCAGAGTGAAGGAAAGTCAGTTTGCAATGATGTTGCAAGGGTGCACACATAGTTGGTATCAAAAGTATGACCCCCATCAAATGGTGGTAGACTACACTACATTGAAGAATGCCTTCCTAGTAGAGTTCCATATCCCTAATTTGAGCAGAAGAGCATCAACACTCTGAAAGGAGATCCAACAAGGAATGGCAAAGAGTGTGTGGGAGTATGATGATGTGGTTCAAGAACTCTCTTGTCAAAACTATCCTATGACATTCACCCTTCTCAACATGCTCAATGGTTTGTTGGAGGATTGATAACACCATTTAGAAGGGCACTGTCACACAAGACTTTCATAGACCCATGAGGCCTTGGAAGTTTCCTTACATGCTGAGGTTGTTGGGAGCATTGATACTGGTGTTAGCCCTTTTCTAGAGGCTCAAATTGTTGTAATGGCCAAGCAGTTGGAGAAGTTTCTATGAATTCAATGCATGAGGTTCATAGTGGTCGTTTTGGTGTATAAACTATGTGAAGTGGAAGGGCATGCAAAGGATAGTTTCCCTCGGAATTGGTATGTGTACCATGGCGATAGAATATGAGATTTTCCATGGGGATCATGATGCAAATAGGTGTCCTCTACTACAACATGCAATCCATAAGAATGTTTCTTTATTGCAAATATTTGTACCTCTACGACCCATGATACCAAGGATTGTAGGCTGATTGACCAGATTCATGATGTTATTGATCTTGGTGTGTGCCAGACTAGTCTTGCAAGTAGTTCCAAGGATGATGATCATCATTATGAAGGGCACACAGATGGAGGAGCACATGGAAGAGGTTTTCACAGAGGATTTCATGGTCATAGTAACCGCATGGAGGAAGAAGAAGTGAGTTCCCATGAGGAACCTATTATAATTGTGGGTCTACAAAGCATTATAAGCATGTGAGTGTCTTGACCTATTGCAGTGCTCATGGTGTGAAAAAACATAAGTATGAGGAGTGCCCTGAGTTTTTGAACACATGAACCAACAACACCAGAAAGAAAAAGGCACTTGGGATGGTGAGTATAAAGAAGGCCAACCCTCAGTGGATGCCAAGAGTGGCATGTGAGTCAGGATTAGAACTTGTATTGGTAACAACAGTGAGCAGAGGCTACACACGTAAGGGAGATGCCAAGACAAAAAAACTAGTTGTTAGGGAAGAAGTGGTACATGGGAAGTATCCAGACCCTATCATCATCGAAGGAAGTGTATCAAGACTATGGATGTGATTCGAGTTTGCGAGGGGAGATCCAATGTCTAAAGGAGCAGTCAAAGTAGTTGAGGAAAGGAAGAATGTCGAGGCTCACGAAGGAGGACTGGATGAAGTCAGGGAAGTATGTAGGATGTTAAGGCAAGAGAATATTATTCCCTTGCTAGGAGAATGGCTGTGGGAGAAGGTACCACACACCGAGAGCAGAGTGCAAAAGGTAGGTTTTGCATGCAAACCTTCCTCCTCACAACCTTGACTATGATAAGGAGATTACATTGAATGCAATTGTTGATGGGTGGCTTCTAAGTAATATCCTCATTGACATAGGAGTGAGAGTCAATGTTCTCACCTTAGATGCATGACATCAAATGGGAAGGCCCATTACAACCATCTTTGAATGTGTTGTATATGGAAAAAAAGACAAAGGCAATGCCCATTGGAGTCTTGAAAGATGTGGTTATCACTATTCAAGGGGCCAAGTTCACTAGGACTTTGAAGTCTTGCACTCTCACCGAGTGGATAATTTCCCAACATTACTTGGGTGCCCTTGGTGTTATAAGAACAATGCCAACCTGGTTTTAACAAGGGGTATATCAGCTTTGAGAACAAGGAAGAAAGGGTGATTATCCCTTTAACATATGGGAAATCAGCACCCTATACTTGAGCCCTTAGGAGAGGAAGTCCTTGACAGAATCTATGTGCACTCTCCATCAGAGATCCTAAGATAATTCATCCCATGGAGGGAGTTATCCAATTTGAAGATGCTCAGTCCTTGAGTGATACCACTAGCATGGCATGTGAAAATTGGGTGCATGGGACTTATGAGTTGATTGGGTGATAGTTGAGAGGATCTGTAACAAGGGTAATGAAGGCATGCTCGTCAAGTGCCTAGGAGGAAGAAGTTTCCAAGTTACTCTGGAGAGGAGCATACCCTAAAATTTTCTTGCGAGAAATGGAGGCTCAGTGGAAGAATGAGGAGGATGAGAGAAGGGGAATGCTCAGTTATAACCTACTCAAAACTACAGTGCACGTTGGTGGGATACTCATCAGGAGAGCCTCCTAGAATGGCATGAGGTAAGAGTCACATTTTTGTAAGGTTCTCTAGAGCAATGTGCCCACTTGTCATCCAAGACTACCATGGTAAAGAGACCACCTCATTTCATGTCCAAGCATGTGAGAAGGCCTAGATGGGAAGCAAAAGAAGTTACCACCTTCATTATGGGTGCATAAGTTGTATTCCACCTTACAAGGTTGTGCATGCATGGTATATTCATTCGGAGATGCATCATCAAATAGGTAATTGGAAGGAGTTGGTGGATGATCTCATTCAAGATTTTGAGTATAGGAGTACAAATCCATCGGTGGATAAGGCATTACAAGTAATCAAGCACCTTACGATGGGAGATAGTGCTATGATAGAAGATAGAATACATGGAGCTACTAGGAGAACCTAGTTTAGAGACAAGTTTTGATGAAGAAGAATCAAAGAAATACAGCTTGAGCATGTGCATGGAAAAGGAAAAAGGAAAAATGGTCTATGTAGTAGATGGTGAAGAAATGGAAAGTTTGGATGTTAACCATTCTAAAGGTACATGAAAGTCATAGATAGTGTTGATGAGTGAGCATGCACCTACCATGAGCCCTTGAAAAAAATAAGGTTAACATTGGGATAGAGACAAAACCTAAGGAAGCTATCATTGGGGACTATTGGTTAAAAAAGAAGTTTCAAAGGTCATTGATCTATTGCGCGAGTTCTAGGATTTGTTCCCTCATGGGTACCATGAACTCAAAGGTGTCCACCATTCCTTGGGGAGATGAAGATCAAGTTGAAGGAAGGTGCACACCCGATCCGGAAGAGGCCTTATCGGATGAATCCAAATTTATGTGTATGGGTCAAGGAAGAAATAGACAAGATGATAACATATGGTATCATTGAGGTTGTGGAGGAATCAGAATGGATAAGCCCAATGGTCATCAATATCAAGAAGGATGGAAGAATAAGGATCTTGTGTGACTACAGGGACCTAAATGTAGTATGTGTCATCGATCCTTTCCCAACCCCCTTTACTTGAAGAAATTCTAGAGGGAGTGGCTGGCGTGAGGTCTACTCTTTCACGGATGGGTTCTCAGGGTATCACCAAGTCAGGATTGCAAAGGAAGACCAGAAGAAAGACAACTTTCACCACTAAATGGGAATTTTTTCCTACATGGTTATGCCTTTTGGATTGAAGAATGTGCTTGTTGTGTTCTCACGCATCATGGTACAAGCATTTTAGGACTTCATCCATAAATTTCTTCAAGTTTACCTAGATGATTGGACTATGTATGGGTTGGTAAAATACCATTGTGACAATTTGAGGCTGATGTTTGAGAGATGTTGGCAAATTGAGGATATCCCTCAACATTAAGAAATGTGTCTTTTTACTCCATTTGGAACCTTGTTAGGACATATTATATGTAAAGAAGGCTTAGTGGATCCCAAAAGTGCAGTTATTGTGGGATTAGGGGAGCCTACTAGTCAAAGCATAGTGCATGTATGGATTCCTTGGACATATGGGTACTACAGAAATTCATCAAGGGGTATGCCAAGATCACCGCACCCTTGGAGGAATTTCTAAAACACAAGAGTGCCTTTCATTGGGGAGAGGCACAATAAGAAGGCATTTGACACTTTGAAGGATAGGCTTGTCACTGCGCCCATACTATGCTTTCCTTCTTGGGATAAGCCTTTCCATGTGCATGTTGATGCCTCAGGAACAACCATGGGAGTAGTACTAGCATAACTAGTGAGGGGATTGTTGATCACCCCTTGTGTTTTGCAAGTAGGAAGTTGACACAAATAAAAAGAATTACACAACTACTAAGTGCGAGGCACTATCATGATCTATGCATTGCATAAGTTCAGATAATACCTATTGGAACACACCTTTATATTCTATATACAGACCACATGGCATTGAAATACTTGGTGAACAAGCCCATTTTGCAAGGTGCATATGTCATTGGGTCCTATTATTCCAAGAGTTTGAGTTCACGGTGGTTGTAAAACTAGGAAAAGAGAATTCAGGACCTGACCACTTATCAAGGATTAACTCAGGGGAGGACATGTGCAAAAGCATTGAGGATACCATGTTGGATGCACAACTATTTAGGTTGTGGCATGCACCCCTCAGACTTGGAAGATATCACAGTATTCTTGAAAATTGGTGTGGCACCAGATGGGATGAAGGCTCTGGAGAGGAAGTAGTTAGCAATATACATGCACACCCTACATGTTGATTAGTGGAGATCTGTATAAGTTAGGATGTGATGAGGTTTTACATCTTGATGTGTATTGGAACATGAGCATGTGTGGAAATTATGGAGGAAGCACATGGTGGGATTACAGGAGGACACTATGTAGAAATGCTACCACACGGAAGATTCTAATGGTAGGGATTTGGTGGGAAACCATCTACTAGGATTGTATTGAGTTTTGCAAGGCACTGTGACCATTTCAGTGCCTTGGAAAACCTAGAAAGAGGATGAAATGCCCTTGTGACCAATAGCCAACGTTGAACCATTTGAAAAATGGGCAATCAAATTTGTAGGGCCAATTTTTCTAGCCACGCGAAGGATTGGTTCATGGTATATCATTACTTGCATTATTACCTAACAAGATGGGTAGAGGAGTGCCTACTGAAAGATTGCACTACAGCGAAAAACTGCTATATTTTTATGGGAGAACATAATCAGCAGGTATGGTTGTCCTTTAAGCTTAACAAGTGATAGAGGTACACATTTCCTCAATGAAATGGTCAGGATTCTATTAGCAGAATTTATGGTGGCCCATCACAAGACTACCCCTTATCACCCTCAAGTGAAAATGGAACTGCTGAGGCATTTAACAAAATACTAAGTCACACGTTGACCAAAATCTGTGACATCGGAAGACAAGATTGGGATGACAAAGTATCATCCATTCTATGGGCATACAGACAACCTACAAGAGGTTGAACAAGGCCACACCATTTCAATTGGTGTTTGGCATGGAAGGCTATTTTTTTAGTTGAATTCATGTTACCATCATTGTGTATAGCATGTGCATGAGGGAGGGTTGGATGATGAACAAGCACTTTGGAAGAGAGGATTGATAAGTTGATGTAGTTAGATGAAAGATGATCACTTGCTAGATGGAGTCAGAAGATAGAAAAGGAAAGACAAAAAGGCATGGCATGATCATCATATCAAAAACAAGTAATTTGAGGTTGGGTAGATGGTGTTGTTATATGATTCCAAGTTTTTGCGCCATCCGGGAAGTTGAAATTCCATTGGCTAGGACCTTACATCATCTCATACATCCTTGATTTAGGCACTTTCTAGTTACAAGTGCTAGATGGGATGAGATTACTAGGTCATTTCAATGGGAGTAGGTTGAAGCCCTACTATAAATAAGTCTTCTTGGTGTTTGTAAATAAGGTAGTATTTCTAGTTAGCTTAGGATTTCCCTTTATGTTTTTTTTTTTTCTTGTGTTTCCCTTTCTCATTTGCTTGTTCCTTTCTTTTTTTCCATTTTGCACCTTGTGCATGTAAACCACATTATTTTCTAAAGTTGTGTATGCGAGGACCACACATTTGTTTTAGTGTGGGGTGGAGTAGTGCAAAGTAAAGTATAAGCCATAGTAGTAAAAGTTGAGTGGCCCAGTAGAAGGAAGCACGTAAGATTGAGAAAGCATGGGGGAAATGGTGGATAATGAATTATGGTGTCAAGAAGGTTGTAACAAAGACCACATATGAAGAATGAAGAGCACAGGAACAACATGAGGTAGGTGAGGGAAAAATCAGGTAAAGGATAGAAGAAGTGCCTTTGGCACTATAGACACGTGCATAAGAGTCTTTAGTCAGATTGGATTTTTGCACACCAGAAGGTTGTAGAAGGTTTTTCATGTAGGATTGGGCACGTGGGTAAGGGTGCTTAAGGTCGGCCTAGTGGAAAAATCCACATTTAATGTTAAGTATGTTGGTAGGTGGTATAACATTTATTGCTAGAGAGGAGAAAAAAACTATAAATATGAGGTCGGGCAAGTCATTATTTTACCTTGTTATTACGAAGTTGAAGCACTCTTGTGAACTAGGGCATCCAGAGAGATTTGTGCGAAGGAAGAAGAATCATAGAAATCTAAGTGTGTGACTAGGGTGGATCTACAAACCAAGAGGGAAGGAGTACACAAGCATGGGGAGAGTTTTTTTGAAGTGCACCATCTTGTGGAAGGGTTTTCCTAGTTAGGGTTTGGCAGCTAGGGCATGGAGAGAGAAGGATTTCTTCATGGAGTTAAGCCTTAGATTTGAGCAGAGTAGTAGAGAGAGAGAGAAGGAGTTTTAAATTTTAAACTGATAAGAAGAATGGCACCAAAGAAGGTGACCATTTCACCAAAGAAATAGAAGGGAAAGGGAAAAGGAAAACAAACCACTACCATCACTAGCTCCAATGAGGAATGGTATGTAGAAATGTAGTACCCAGATGGAGTATTGTTGGGAAAAGAGTGGGTGTCACATTGAGACAAATGGCCATGAGTGATTACAACCATCACATGAGCACTACAGAGAAATAAATGGCATTGGAGCTGGTTCATCCAACTAACAAGAGGACACACAGATGGAATGCCAATATATAGTGATGAGGTGAAAGTAAAGTTGGAAAAGGTAGGGCTATTGCAACTATGAGTTGCCTTATTTTGGCAAGCCCAAGTGGCTATATCAATGGTTGATGTCACATGTATACATGAAGACCATTTCTACTTTGCATAGGCCACAAGATGTGCATAACACCTCAGTTGATATCCAAATTCACTAGCCTTTGAATTGTGAAGGAGAATCCATAGATGATGATTTGAGTGATAAGGAGGCCATCAAGGAAACTATGGAGGCTTATGACTACAAAAAGGGTTCATGGTACTTTGACATCACAGAAATTCTAGACCTTGTTATGAGGATGGCCACGTGCTTGGTCACCAAGCTTAATGATCAAGAAATATGGACACAAGTAAACAAGGCATGGTTAAATGTATGCCAAAAGATCTCAAAAGGGACCATCTATAACTTGTCCACCTTTATTGTGGATGAGATCATAAGTAGTGCATGGGGAAGGAGAAAAGATACTATTCAGAAACATTCTCCTCACCATCATCTTCTCGAGAGATTGGAGTGCCCAATGGGCTAGAGAAGTTCATTTGGGAGTATCCAGAAGACAATCCCTCACCCATGAAAAGGTTTGAGAAGTATACTTGTGAAACCATGATGGTCACCCACAAAGGCACCCTAGAAAAGTGGTACAAGTGAATGCATGATGCATTTGGGGCATCTTGGAGGATCCCTTAAGTCAGTTTCCCATGCTCATGGATGGAGAGGTAGAGTTTGTAGTTTATCAACATTTCTACATTGGCAGGTTTACATTGACAAATGGGACTAAGAGCCCATGGTGCAAGCTACCCTTCTCCTTCACCATGCAATACTTCCAAGTAGGGGTCAACTGGTTCAAGGAGGCCAAAAGGCTAAGGTTTGACCTTAGTGAGGTAGACCAAGACCACCATGAGCTTGTGTTGAAAATCGTATACCCTAAGAAGCATGTATATACATGGAGAAGTATGTCTCCCATGAAGTACAAATGATGAAGTGATAACATTGTCGATCATCGAAGGGCTACACAAGGGTATATCTATGCATAAGGCCTAAGTTTGAGAAAGGAACCTATCTGAGAGTGATGTCTCCATTCCAAAACCCCATAGGGAGGAAAAAGGCCACACCAAAAAAGGGAAAGAGAAGAGGTGTAGGAGAAGAAGGCACCAAGTGTGCAAACCACACAATCGGTGGGCATGCGCTAAGAAGTCACTAAAGCCTAGCACTTACGCAGGGAAAGAAGTCCCCATCAAGGAAAATACCCCAAAAGAAGAGGTGCCAGAGCATGAAGGACCCCTCACACATGAAGAATCACCAAGGAAGACATCACCTATTAAGGAGAAAGAGAAGAATCTCCTATACTTGGAATCACCAGTTAGGAAGAAGCAAAAGGTGGTAGAAAAGGAAGACTCGGAGGAAACAAAGATCTTAGAGGCCTACATTGGTGACAAGGATGATGATGAGCCCGAGGAGGTCAAGACCATCTAGTATATAATGTACATGACTCTGAGGAGGAGGAAGATGAAGAGGAGAATGACGAGGAGGAAAATAGAGGATCAAGGCAAGGGGGTGAGTGAAGAGGTAAGCACAAAAATCAGGGAACCCCAAGCCTCACCAAGGAACAAGTGGAAAAATCCATGGAAAGAGAAGTAGTGGGCATCATTAAGGATTTGGTGGAGCAGAGTTGGAGTGGAGCACAGAGATGAAATTTTGAAGGAAATAGAAGAAGAAAGCATTGGGAAAGAATATGGCAACATGGGTGGGAATCCCAATTTGGTGGTAAGCTTCCCAAAGGCTACATGAATAGGTGGGAAGGGCATAGTGGTAGCAAAAGGGAAAGGAATGGGATACATTAATGATCCAAGAAAGGTGTTACGTGTGTGCTTCCAAAGCACCATACCAATAGAAAAACTCCTGGCTATGACTTCATTTGATGAAGAAGGCACATATCCACGAACCAAAAAGATGTTATCTTGGGCATTCGAGTCCCACGTGGATGAACTTGAGTTTGAAGTAAGTCAGGGAGTGCTGATGAAGGTGCTAGAGAAAAAGGAGTAAATCCCTTGGTGAATTCTCAACAATTGTTAGATGAGCAGGTCTGCAATGCGCTCAACAAAGTTTTAGTTGAGATTGAGGCCAGACTATTTGGAAGAAATGATAGAGTAAGATTCTGGAGGAGGAATTGGAGAAGGAAAAGAAGGAGCTTGTTGAGAAGAGAAAGGACTTAAGCAAGAAGATCTTATCAGCACACAGTTAAGGTGTGAACTGAAAGAGGAGAAAGAAAGGGTGCATGAGCTACACAAGAAAATTGAAATGATTACGGGTGTTATTGTTTTAAAGCATCCTACCTAGTGTCCCACCCGAAAAAATATGAATCATCCTTGCGTTTGGAGAGATTTGACCTACATCCTCATGATGATGGAAAGGTGACCACTTGCCTTAGAGACTACAGAAGAAGCATTGGCATAAGAGAAGAAAAGAGAAAGCTAAGGTTGTCAGATCATTTGCTCTTGATATACCAAACTCCTTCCAGAGGTAAAGGCCATGCACAAGTTGAGTTGCTGAAGATTGCATATGATAACTACACTTGATAGAGATAGAGTGGCAAAGCATCTTGGTCTACACATGAAATGGAACTCAAGGAGTTTTAAGAAAAATAATAAGGGAACAGGGAAAAAGGGATAAAATCTAGGCTGGTAGAAAAGAAAGTCGAAAGCTATCAAGACCTTGCAGGCTCGATCAAAATCGGCTAAAGGAATTATACCCCAGATCACCCATAGGATGGATGCACTTGATGACTTGGGAAAAAATTGGAGGGTATTGTTGAGACAATGAGTGCCAAAGGGAGAACTTAAGTTTTGAGGAGGTGAGCACCTAGTTCGAGAGACCTCTATCAGCAAGCGTGCAGAGTGAGGTTGACACTGGGAAAAAGCTAGAGGTAGAAATAGGGAAGGATTTCCCTCTCCTCCTTCAAAAATAAGCATTGTTCTCTTTCATTTTCCCATTCTTTCATTCTTTCTCCCAATTCTTCATTCCTTCATTATTTTCCCACTATTTAGAGCCCTCCATTCTTTATTCATTGAAGAGAAGTGTTTCGAGGATGGAGAACAGGCGTAGTGTGGGGTGATGTTGGGCCTCAAAATATTGGCTAAGTACAAGAAGGCACGTGGGCACACGGGACCTATTTGAAGAAGGGCATGCAAGGTTGAAGGTGCATAGGGGGTAGGGTTCTAGTAGGGTTTAGTAGAACACATGGCACACACACGTGTGTAAAGACAAGATGGGTTTTGGGACTTAGCCATATTCGGCGTTCCAGGAAGCACATGAGAAAAGCATGACCCATCTAGCATGCGGAGTGGATAAGGTGCCACCTGGTAGGCATGTATGGTCAAGAATGGAATATTCCATGCATGTGATGGAAGGATCCAGAAATACATCATTGCAAAGAGTGGAGAGCTCGGATCAAAGGAAGAATGCTCCATTGGAGGACCACATGGACACTTGGCAACCGATCTATTATCTCAAGAAGGCATGGTGGTGGAGACTAAAGGCTATATATAGAGATGCTCGGGTAGAAGAGAGAGAGAGAGAGAGAGAGACACACACTGAGAGAGATAGAAGTGTTGGATAGGTGAAGCTCTATAGGAATAATGAAGGATCCTTTGGGTTGGGATTAGGAGAACTATAGGAGTGATGGCAATATTTAGAGGGATGGGTCATGTAACCATTTTTGTAATATGGAAGCATAGCTTAGGTCTGATGCATGACTCTAGTCTGCATTGTTATATTGGTCTGTTATGGCCTAATGAATGTAATGTGGTTATTGAACTTGTTAACATGAATATAAGGTTATGTTCTAAAGAATATATGTTTTTCATGAGCATAAACCCTAGTGCATTTTGTGTTATGAATCATTATATATTATGTCCCAATTCTAAATCTATCATTAAGGATTTATTCTCACAACACTCATATATTTATTGTTTGATACTTCTCTTTGTTATCTAAATGGATGCATTGATATGATAACTCATCTAGTCCATTTTGGACACTTGTCTTCTTTGCTCAACTTGCACCCTATAATCATAGGTGTACTAATAGGTCTATTATCTTCCATTCTAAATTTTTCAACATTTCCCTTATGTATTTTTCTTGTCAAATGAAAACACCTTTTCTGATTTAATGATTGTAGTCCAAGAAAGAATGATAGCTCTCATAGCATAGACATCTCAAATTCCTTCTTCATTACATTTGTAACTCCTTTAGTCATGTTCTCGATTATTGTCACTAAATATGATATCATCGACATAAACAAATAATATCAACGGATGATATCCCTCTTTCTTTATGTTACGATTACTATCTTTAACTCCTCTTCTGAAACCTAGGGGTAATAGGTAATTGTATAATCTGGCATACTAGGCTCTACATGCGTACTTTTGACCATAAAGTTTCTTTTTCAATTTGCAAACAAAATCATTCTCATATGATAAAGAAAAACCTTTACGTTGCTTAATGTAAACTTCTTCTTCCAAGTTTCTATTGAATAAATTTGACTTGAAATCCATTTGGTATACCTTGAATCATTTGAAAGTTACATATGCTAAAAAAATTCTACTAGCCTCAAATATAGCTACAAGAGTAAAGGTATCTTCAACAAACTCCTTGTACACCGAGTATATCCTTTGACACCTAATTGACTTTGTTCCTAGTGACTTCTCCATTTTCATTTAGATTGTTTCTAAAAACCCATTTTTTCCTATGAATTTTTTTCTTTAGGCGTAGGAACTATATCCAAAGTCTCATTCCTTTCTATCTATTATAACTCTTCATTCATGGCACTTACCCAAAAATTGTCTTCACTTTCTTCTAATAATATTTAAGGTTCAATTTTAGACAAAAGAGAAACATTTTTATGGTTAGATTTACTTACCCTCTTCCTTCCTTTATGAACTCCATCATTATTTTTTAATCTTCCTTGGGGCAACTTTTTGTATCTTCTCTTTCTTCAGCTTCTTCCTCTTATTCATATGTCTCAAAAAAATTCTTATTCATTCTAGAACTCCAAATTTTGAACATATGACTTCTTGGAACAAGTCTCATTAACCTTCATGTTGGTTCTATCAACTATCTTTTCCAATATATTGTTGTAGCATCTATAAGTTAAGTTGAATCCTAAATATCCTAAGAATATACCCCCATAAAAATTTGAATCAAAATTTCATAGGTCATCTTCATCTCTTTTAATATATTATTTTCTCCCAAACACTCTTAAGTGCTTCACATTGGCAGCTTGTCTTTCCACAACTCATAGGGGATTTAATCACTATTAATTATGATGTGTCCTCTATTCAAAATGTAGATAGCAGTGCCTACTTCCTCTCTCCAATATACATCATATAGGTTTGACTCATTTAACATTGTCCTTGCAATTTCTTGGAATTTCTTTTTCTTTATTTCAACTACCCCATTTTGTTGAGGTGTCCTAGCTACTAAATTGTCTTCTTATTCCATTAGCCTCACAAAAATAATAAAAATAATTAGACCAAAACTCTCCTCCTTTGTTAAACCTTAGACACTTTATTTTTACAGCATTTTCATTCTTAACAAGATCCTTAAATGCCTTGAACTTATCAAGAGCTTCTGATTTTTCTTTCAAGAAAGATACCCAAGTCATCCTTGTATAATCATCTATGAGTAACATGAAGTAACAGTCTCCTTGAATGCTTTTTGTCCTTGTAGGACCACAAAAATCATTATGAATTAGCTCTAGAGGTATTAAAGTGGAGTAATCTTTAGAGTTGAATCTTTCTTCTACTCTTCTTACCATGCTGACATTCCTTGCAAAGTGTGTTTTCATGTTTGGTGATTTTAGGCATGTTTCATTACACACTTCTTGCATCTAATCTTGACCAAGTTATCAAATTTTAGGTGCCAAAAACTCTTATGCCATAGATAACATTCATCCATCTTACTCATTAATCATTTCTCCTTCTTGATTTTACTTAATATATATATGTTATTTTTATTTATCTTACCCTTAGCAACTAGTCTACATGATTTGGATCTTCTTATGTCACACCCCTGTGTAGTGAAAGATAAGTGCATGTCCTTGACTAAACATAAAACTCACACTCAAAAAATTGTGTTTCAAACCTTATACATACATCACATTCTCTTTCTTGGTCTTCCCATTATCTAAACTCAAGGCACCCTTACCAACAATATGGGAAGATGTATTATCTCTAAATTTAATTGATCTTGATACATTATTCTTTAATGAAATGAAATTGTTCTTATCACCCTTCATATGTCGTAAGAAACCACTATCTATATACCATATCATATCTTCATTCTGGGTGTGTAGAAAAGTCTTAACTATCAAGGTTTCTTCTCCTTTAGACTTTTGTTCCTCCATCACCTCATTCATAGGGTCTAACTTCTTGACATACATATTTTTCTTTAACTATTCTTATTTACTTGAATTCTAGTAGTTTCAATCTTTTTTTTATAGGTGATTAATGGTGATAGAACCTTGCAATATGACCTCTTTGATAACATATGTAGTAAACAACATCTCTCATTCCTCTTGATTGATATGAACTGTATTGCATAGTCCCATGAGAAATCATTCTTGGAGGTTCTTCTACAATATCTTTCCCTATGACCAAATTCATTGAATGAAAAATAGTAACAATTAAATGAATTTGCATATTTTATGGTGTTAGGATGTCTAATAGGATTATTCATTTAATTGATCTTGAATTTGACCTTGTTCACATTACCATTCTCCTTGTTCTCATTGGCTTGAGCTGCTTCTTAAATTTGAAATCCATACTTATTATTATTTATCTCTTCCTTGTTTTGATCTTATTTGAATCCATATCTGTCTTATCATTTAAAGATATATAATTATTCATGATTTCATATATATCCTTAGTGATCTTTTCAAACTTTTCATAGGTATTCATTTTTCTAGTTTCCTTCTCTAGTTCTGACTTTAACGACTCAGTTATGTCTTAAACTTGATGCATTACTCTTCTTTATCCTTTATACTTATTTTCACAAGTTAGAAATGATTTTATAGTTCTTTGATGATCTCATCATGCTCACTATCCATGCCACTGATTTCTACCTCATATTCCATGATCAAAGAATTCAATTTGTGGTTATTCTTTCTTTAGATCATCATATCATTGAGAGAACTCATCAACTCTAATTCTAAATTAAATTATGCCTCTTCATCTCTTGAATCTTCATTAAAAGATTCAAATGCTAAACTACCTGATTATTTGGCCATGAATAGGAGTTCATTGGCAACTTGGTCTGACTTCTCAATTTTTCTCATTTTGTATATGAGTTGCTCATGTTGATCCTCTAAGGAACCTAGCTTGGTATTTTCATATTTATCAGCTTCTTTAGCCATGCTACTCATCAAGGTACATATCTTCTCCTTAATAAACTTCAACACAAACCCCTATAACTTGTTCATCATCTTGTGCTTCTAGGATCTCCTTCAAGTTGCTAAACTTGTTCCAAAGGACAAAGCTCGATACTTGATTGTTAGAATCAAAACCATTGAGAGGGGAGAGGTGAATCGTGTCTTTAAAATTTTTACTTCAATTTCCTTTAATTTTACTTAACTTTCATGAAACCATTTAATAAGACATAATTATATAATCAATGTGAAACCATCAAAGTAACATAGTAACTATCCATATGAGCATGAAAAAATAACTAACACACATGAACACAACATATATGTTGGAAACCCTCAAGGGACTAAAACCCAGGATATTTGCATTAATACACAAAATTAAATATTTAGTAAAGCACCAACTCCACAAGGAGTGTCAACACCTAATTTTCAAGCACCCACTTACTGATTAAGTAAATATTGAAATAAATAAATGCTAAATATAAATATGTACTTGTATCAAAGTATTAGTTAGTTATGCAAAAGGAATTGAGACTAACACCTTAATAGTTTCCAAACATGAACTAAATATACAAATATCATTATGTTAAGAGCTAAACAAGACTAAATACCAACATTATGCATTAAACATTGAAATAGAAATCAAACTAATATGCTAAGAATTTGAATATCTACTCTTTAGATCACCGAAAACACTAAATGAACCTAGATAGATCCATGGCGATCAAAGTTGATTGTTTGATCTTCAAGTTTTTTGGGAATGGAGGCTCATCAAAGTATAGATAAAAGACCATTTTTATTACCTCCATATGACCCAAAATCTTGGATGGATGAAATGCAAGAATGAGGCTATTAGCTCAAATGAAAGTTTCTCTAAGATAAGATGTCTATAGATTAGCTATAAACATGAAAGGTAGGAGGAGGGCTCCTTATATAGCCCAATGGATACAAGAATCTCTACATCCCTTTACATGTGGGATAATAGAGAGGTTAAGTTAGTTGTGGATAAGGATGGTTGAAAGGGGGTTGAGTCAACCTTAGGAGAGTTTATTTTTATTAGATAAAGTAAAATTAGAGGGCCATTACAAAAGGAGGAATAAAAACCAACGAGCATGAAAGAAATAGAAAATTCCATGAAAGGAGTTAAACATGCTTAACTCTTACAATGAAGATCAGGACTTTGAACCAAAGAGAGTAAAACAGAGAGAAAGAAAACCAGCTCCAAAACTTCAAAATCTGCAGAAGTTCGCCAAAAGTCTGCCAATATTCCGGAAAAAGCCGGTTAATTTTTTTAGGAGATCCTTCACTGCTACCATCATGACTAGCCTTTTTTATCGAACCCTTAGCACCCTTGACATTTATATCTTCCTCTAGCTTATCCTCGGAACTACTGATGCACAAGTTGAAATTCCTCCTTTTAGTGCTTTCCTCCATCCCTTCCAACCTATCACTCAACTTTTTGACCTGGTACTCCAGCTCCATTACCTATTTTGTCCTTTAGTGACTCATGGGGTTTGAGGGAATTTATTAATTAATCCAGGTGATTAATTAATAGGTGAGGAAGCTTATAGAAGCTTTAGAGAAGAATAATTAGCATGATTTAGACTATGGGAGGAATTTAATCTAATAAATGATGATTTATTGATTTAATGGAAGAGGAATCTAATTAATTAGTATAGATATAAATGGCGATTGATTAATGGAAGGTTGTTAATTGGTGTATTTGTTGGATAGAAGGAAAGTGTGCTATATTGACGATATGTCAACAATTTACGAAAAGAGGATAATTAGTGCAATTTAAGTATTTAAATTACTCGGTTAAATTATAGGTGTCTACATTTACCCCTCTTTGGGGTGGTGTAAATGATGCCACTTAAAATATAGTAGATGGATGAATTTTTGAAGAGGTGGAATAAAAATTAGTAGAAGTGAGAGATTCCCCCTCGAGTGTTGATGGGGTGATGAAAGAAGGTAATCAAAGATCGAAAAGATGAGAGAAATGGATAGAAGAATGGGAAGGATGCTCCAAGTGAATTAGAAGAATAGTGTTGATAGGAGAATGATGTAGAAGAGGAATGATGATGGAAAGAAAAGAGTAAGCTTTCATCCCATGTATTGAAACAATATTAATGTCATCATATTTCCAAATATCTATGTCATCGGTCCTTATAAGCATACAAAAAGTAGAATGACATGAAAATCCATACTACGAACAATTTTTCATTGTTGAAACCCCAACACAATGTAAAATATGAAAACAAACGCAATATGAGAAGGAAACAAGCTCATCTAATGGGGAAAACAAGTACAAACACACATATTACAGCCATTAATGGTCAAGACAATTGTACAAATGTTTTGTTATCAAGCTGAAGATCCCCAAATGTTCGTGATTGATGAAAAGGGTTAAAAATTATGCCCATAGCAAGGGGAGATGATGAAGGACACATGGGTCCAATGAGAAAGCATTTGTGCACAAACGAAACAAAGTATTAGGTAACTAGGTGTGCCCCGTCTTGTGGAGCAAGCATGTTAGCTTTGTAAATGGTTGTAAATATGATGGTCCATGAGTCATTTGATCTGCTATCATGTGAAAATTCTAGCAAGATATGGAAATAATACCATGCACAAGACACAATTTTTAGCTGCTATGAGCTGATTTACCTATTTTTGTATATTTTACAATTTTTAGGATTTTTGGAAAATTTTTGAAATTTGTTAGATTTTGGATGGATTTTGTATTTTTTTATTTTTGATGATTTGGATACGTAGAATAAGGTAGAATAATAAGAAAGAGTCTCCCAAACTAAAAATAAATTCCCTAAGGAGAAGAAAGAAGCAATAAGCGGCAAATGATGCCCCAGCAGAACATAAAAATTACCAAAATAATTATTTAATAACAAATAATTATTCGACAAAGTCTACGGAAGAAGGGATATTGCCTATGAGCAATAAAATTTCCCTAGTGAGAAGAAATGAGTACCAAGCGGAAAATAATGCCCCAACACGGTGAAAAATGAAAGAAAAATAATTATTTAAAAAAGTAATTATTCACAAATGTAGTGAAGAAGAGAGAGACAACGAGACAACAAAGCAGTCTCCTATGCACCATGGTGGCGATAGTGGTTTAATATACCCCACATGGGGGAGGGTCATATCACCAAGAGTACTTAATTTTTACCTACTACTATCGAATGTTACCTCGATACCCCCGATAGCGACGAGGATGATGGTGAGAGGACGAGCCCGCAGGAGACATGCCAACTGATTTTGGGAGTATGTCTGGCATGTAGACGATGGCTTCTTCATGAGTAACCATCATCGTCATCGCAATCAAGGATCTCGCTATGTTGGAGTTAGTTATCTATCGAAAGGGACTTGAAACTAACATCTTAACATTTTCAAAACATGAACTAACTACACAAAGATCATCATGTTAAGAAATAAACAATACTAAATACCAACATTATACATTAAAACTTGAAAGAGAAATCAAACTAATATGTCAAGTATTTGAATCTCTACTCTTTAGATCACCAAAAACACTAAATGAACCTAGATAGATCCATGGCAATCAAAGTTGATTGTTTGATCTTCAAGGGTCTTGGAATGGAGGCTCATCAAATCATGACTACAAGACCATTTTTATTATCTCCATATGACCCAAAATCTTGGATGGATGAAATGAAATAATGAGGATATTATCTCAAATGAAATATGCTTTGGGATAAAATGCCTATAGTTTAGCTATAAACATGAAAGGCGTGAGAAGAAAGTTAGGATGAGGGCTCCTTATATAGCCCAATGAATAAAAGAATCTCTACATCCCTTTACATGTGGGATAATAGAGAGGTTGGGTTAGTTGTGGATAAAGATGGTTGAAAGGGGATTGAGTCAACATTAGGAGAGTTTATGTTTTCCTTTAGTGACTCAAGGGGTTTGAGGGGATTTATTAATTAACCCAAGTGAATAATTAATAGGTGAGATAGCTTATAAAATATTTTTGTACAAATAATTAGCATTATTTAGACCATGGGAGCAATTTAATCTAATAAATGATGATTTATTGATTTACTTGAAGAGGGAGCTAATTAATTAATAAAAATTAATTAGTATAGATATAAATGGTGATTAATTAATGGAAGGTCATTAATTGGCATATTTTTTGGATAGAAGGGAAAGTGTGATATATTGATGATATGTTGTCACTTTGCGGGAAAGAGGAAAATTATTGCAATTTAAGTATTTAAATTACTCCGATTAAATTATAGGTGTCTACATTTTCCCCTCTTTGGCGTGGTGTAAATGACGCCACTTCAAAGATAGTAGATGGATGAAATTTTGAAGAGGTGGAAGAAAACTTAGTAGAAGTGATAGATGCTCCCTCGAGTGTCGATGGGGTGATGAAAGATGGCAATCGACGATCGAAAAAGATAAGAGAAATGGATAGAAGAATGGGAAGGATGCCCCAGGTGAATTAGAAGAATAGTTTTGATAGGAGAATGATGTAGAAGAGGAGTGAAGATGGAAAGAAAAGAGTAAGATTTCATCCCGTGTATTGAAACAATCTTAATGTCATCATATTTCCAAATATCTACATCATCGGTCCTTATAAGCATACAACAAAAGTAGAATGATATGAAAATCCATACTATGAACAATTGTCCATTTCTGAAAACCAAAACTCAATAAAACATATGAAAATCAATGTAATATGAGAAGGAAACAAGCTCATCTAACATGGAAAACAAGTACAAACACACATATTCTAGCCAACAATGGTCAAGACTATTGTACAAATGTTTTTTTTATCAAGCTAAAGATCCCCAAATGTTCATGATTAACAAAAAGGGTTAAAAATTATGCCCCTAACAAGGATACATGTAAGGGGAGATGATGAAGGACACCTACATCCAATGAGAAAGCGTTTGTGTACAACAAAACAATATTAGGTAACTAGGTGTGCTCCGTAGTACCGACGGAGCAAGCGAGTTAGCTTTGTAAATGGCTGTAAAATTGGTGGTCCGTGAGTCATTTGATCTGTGAACACGTGAAAATTCTAGCAAGATATGGAAATAATACCATGTGCGCAAGACACAAGTTTCAGCCGCTATGAGATGGTTTACCTATTTTTGTAAATTTTACAATTTTTAGGATTTTTGGAGAATTTTTGAAATTTGTTGGATTTTGGATGGATTTTGTAATTTTTTTATTTTCGATGATTTGGATACATAGAAGAAGGTAGAAGAATCAGAAAGAGTCTCCCAAAAGCAAAAGAAATTCCCCAGGGAGAAGAAAGAAGCAACAGTGGCAAATAATGCCCCATCACAACAGAAAAATTACCAGAATAATTATTTAATAACAAATTATTATTCGACGAGAGTCTATAGAAGAAGGGATACCACCTAGAGAAACAAAATTTCCCTAGTGAGAAGAAATGAGTACCAGGTGGCAAATAACACCCCATAATGGTGAAAATGAATGAAAAATAATTATTTAAATAAAATAAATATTCAGGGGCAAGTAGAAGAAGAGAAAGAGACAACGGCGGTCAAATGGTCTCCTAGGACCCATGACCAAAGTGAGAGTGCTTTAATATACCCCACATAGGTGGGAGGGGTAAATCATCACGAGTAATTCATCTATTACTAGCTGCTGCTTTGAATGTTACCATGAGACCCCGATAGCGATGAGGACGATAGTTAGAGGACAAACCCGTAGGAGATGTGGTGGCCGATTTCAGAGTATGCCTGGCATGAAGATGATGGCTTATTTGTGAGTAGCCATCATCCTTATCACTATCGTGGGGTCTCACTATGTTGGTATTAGTTGGCTATGCAAAGGGAATTGAAACTAACACTTGAATAGTTTCAAAACATGAACTAACTACACAAAAACCATCATGTTATGAACTAAACAAGACTAAATACCAACATTATGCATTAAAACTTGAAATAGAAATCAGACTAATATGCTAAGTATTCAAATTTCTACTCTTGAGATCACCAAAAACACTAAATTAACCTAGATAGATCCATGACATTCAAATTTGATTGTTTGATCTTTAAGGGTTTGGGAATGGAGGCTCATCAAAGTATGGATACAAGAACATTTTTTCCATCTCCATATGACCCAAAATCTTGGATGGATGAAATGCAAGAATGAGGCTATTATCTCAAATGAAATATGCTCTAAGATAAAATGCCAATAGATTAGCTATAAACACGAAAGGTGTGAGAAGAAAGGTAGGAGGAGGGCTCCTTATATAGCCCAGTGGATAAAAGAATCTCTACATCCCCTTACATGTGGGATAATAGAGAGGTTGGGTTAGTCATGGATAAAGATGGTTGAAAGGGGATTGAGTTAACCTTAAGAGATTTTATGTTGTCCTTTAGTGACTCATGGGGTTTGAGGGGATTTATTAATTAACCCAAGTGATTAATTCATAGGTGCAAAATCTTATAGAAGATTTTTAGAGGAATAATTATCATGATTTAGACTATGGGAGGAATTTAATCTAATAAATGATGATTTATTGATTTAATGGAAGAGGAAGTTAATTAATTAATAATAATTAATTAGTCTATATACAAAATGGCGATTAATTAATGAAAGGTCATTAATTGGCGTATTTGTTGGATAGAGGGGAAAGTGTGCTATATTGACAATATGTCGTCAATTTGTGGGAAAGAGGATAATTAGTGCAATTTAAGTATTTAAATTTCACAAGTTAAATTATAGGTGTCTACAAAGTACTAACACAAATAATAAACAATTCAAGTACATATTTTACACAAGAAAGTAAGCTATGAAAATATTAAACCTTATTTGTAAGAGATAGAGTAAGATAATTAGTTGATTTGTAATAAACCCCAACCCCAAAGGTGTGTTGAATGAAAGTTGTTGGAACAAGAAGGAATACTATCGCAAACAAGCACATAAAATTGTACGAGTTTTGGAAATTCCAAGAGTAGTGTGCATAGAAGGCATAGGGACACCGCACACGTCCTATGGGTGATTGTAACTACTAATAACCTCATAAAACCAATTTTATAGGGTTGTGAGGTCTTCATTGATGTCACATTTAATCACCTATACTTCACTCTAAGATCGCCGAGTTCACCCGAAACCTACAAGAATAAAAATCACCCGTAAAACCCCAAAACATATCAAATCCTAAAAATAAAAAGATAAAAATTGGGAGTCACAAAGAACCCCGAAGGTCACCCAACTAAGATAACTCATGACCTTAACATTGTACTACATTTCAAACTCCATGTAGTTTTGCATGTGTACGTATAATTGTGTGCCCTAGGTGGCTCTTGTGCATGATGCACCGAATAACAAGAGGTAGATAGACGTAGAAAATATAGATAGATGTTTGTATGGAAAAAATAACTTCCTCCTATGAAGTTTATGTAGAATAATGCAGTATCTTTTCCCTTGAATAGATGCTAGATGGATACTTTGATTCTCTTAGAATGGCCTTTGGATGTAACCTTAGGTATTTATTGTAGATGATTAGTGTTTGTTCCTTTATTGTGATCACATAGCTTTGTATTTATATGATTCCCTTGTTTTACTTTCGTAATTAACCACTAAAAGTCTTAATAGTAAGAAATAAATATGCCCAATAGCTAGAAATGACCTAAAAGATACAAGCAAGATACAAAGAGGTTGGTGGCACCCAAAGAGGATGGGGTCGCATAGTGCTAGCATATTGGCTAGGAATTGGTGTCTAAACTTAGAAAAACTAAATTATCAAAGGTTAGAATAGGCAAAAGGAAAAAAGGAAAACAAAGAATCCAAATATAGTGATTTATTAGTACTTTTATCTCTTAGGATTCATATGAATAATGGTATGTGATCAAGACTAGAAATATACTCAAATTAAGTGATTTAGTGTCTACATTTTCCCTCGCTGGATTTTTTTGAGTAAATGATCGATAATATAAAGTAGAAAAAAATGCGTACTTGATAACCATGTAGATTGATTGTGAAAACCGTGTGGAGGATATAAGAAAAATCGTGGAGTGATAAAAAGTAAAGCGTGGAAGCTAGAGAAGAGGAAGTGAAAAATGATGACCCTAAGGTGAAAGAGTCTATGTAAATGTTGCATTATACCTATTTTTATGTCACTTGATGTTGGATGATACGACCGCTACTTCCCATGAGGAGGGACCTATGGTGTATGGTGTATATTCAAGGGCTTCCTAATAACATATTATATTGGAATTCCCCTCAGTATAATATAGAAGAGTTCCTACAGCTTTGATACCAAATTTAAGTGGTAAGATGACAGTGCCTAATGTGGGTGTGATTGTGTCATTAAATGAGCATAATAGGACTAGGGTTTGAGCAACAACCATGTTGGGTAGTCTAAGTTGATCAAAAGCTAGAGAGGATATAATGTTGATAGTGGCACCACTATCAATCATGACTCTTTTGATAGAGATATCATTGATTTGAGTAGTGATAAAAAGTGGTAAGTCATGGTCTTCTGGTCTAAGAGTGGGTATTTCAGATGTTTCAAAGAAAATTGTAGTGGATGCTTTTAGAGAACCTACAAAATTTGTAAGAGGGGTTGAGTCATTAGTTGAGATAGTAATAGATTGAAGTGCTTCTATCATGGCTTGTTTGTAATGCGCGATGTCTGAACGAGTTCATAGAGTGACATTTTGATAAGGAGTTGATGTAATTGTTTAGTGGCTATTTTTTGTAATGTGGTGAGAGGAAGAGGGGTGGTTTTTATTGAAATTTTATCTTTAGATAATGATGGTTGATTAGGCTCTTCATGGGCTAATGAAATTGAAACATGAAGTTTATCAGATAACGTTGATGATTCTGGTGACTAGGATATAATGATAGTGTCTTTTTCTTGTTTGGATTTAGAGGGTTTATTGTCATAATTTTGTGAGCGTGTGGTGATGTGAACAACATTGATTTGATGATTGGATGCTTTAGGAGCAGACTCATTTGATGGTGTTGACTTTGAAGCTAGAGTTGGATGGGAAGGAAGAAAGAGAGAATTGTCAATATTCTGAATCTTCTGATGGAAGGCTTTACAGTCTTCTATGGTATGACCCTAGGTTCTATGATAATCACAAAAGGCATTAAAATCATACTAGGTGGGCTTCCACCCCTGATGATTTGATGGCTTAGAAGGGGTAATGTGATTAGTGATTCTTGTAATAGATTATCCAAAACAATATCATATCTCCCTTTTGGGCCGGACATAACCGGGAATTGATTTCTAACTTGAATAGACAAAACAAGTTACTTGGTGATGGTTAGTGTACTTAGTGGTCACAGAAATCTCATAGCTATTCCAATGAATGGGTGATAGGGGTCTTGTATAGGTGGTGGCTGCAAGGGATACTTGGATTATATGGGGATAAATGGACGAGAGTCAGATGTAGTTGTCCATTATGGGATAGTGGATGTAGTGTAAGGGATCACTACAGAACATGATGAGTAGGTTTTTCCCCTATAATAATGGGGTGGTTAATGGGTATAAGGAAGGAGGGATCATACGAGGTTTCTTTTAGGATTTTGGAAAACATTTTGTTCGAGGGATCTTAGGAACATTTTATTTGAAAAAGGTTCTTCAAAGAAGGTATGCCCCTTGGATGAAGAGGTGGAAAAAAGGTGGAGGACCACGGAAATGATAAGTTTCATCATAATGAGGAATTTTAAAAAATCAGACAACACCATGTTTATTTAGTCCCTTCAAAGTCTTAGATGAGCTCAGTGTATTTGTTGAAGTTAATGAAGGAAAAGGAGTTCGAATAATACAGTTGATATAGTCCACATGATTTTTAGGATTATTGATTTTTGTAGGTTGTTGATGACTGAGATTCTTGGTAGATTTAGATGGGGGTGACTGAGCTAAAAATGTTTCTAATGGTACCATTGTTATGTTTGCAAATCTGGGAGTAGGTGTAGGTGCAGTAGTATTCGTTGATGTAGGCATGGATCCCAAAACAATGTCGATAAAGGTGTGGAATGGAGTTAATGGAAAGTGGTGGTTCAATGTCCGTGGATTTACCATATATTTGTATCAATTTGGTAGGTGTCAAATAAATAACTAACAAGGATGTGGGAGTAGTTTGTATACTGATTGGAGCGGGTTCTATAATTGTGATTGCATGTTTATTGGCCTTTGGTGGGGATTCTTTTCACTAGGCAATAAAGCGGACGGAGAAATGGGTTCAATTTTTGTTATTGTGTTAATGGTGTGGATGATATTAGCTTGTGGTGATTTAGAGGATGAGGGATGATTTGGGAAGGGTTGTTTGAATATATCAAGGTTTTGGTTTGGAGGTGTGTTTGGATTATCTAAATGGAGGTCACCTTTATCAATCAAATCCTGAAGGACATTGTGAAAAGTATGACATCGCTCTATGTCATGACTGTTTACTCGATGGAATTTATAATAATCATTATCATAGTACTAAATAGGCTTTGATACTAATATGTCAATAGGTTGAATGGGTGGTAATGATATGATATTAGAAGTGAGTAATTTTTCGAAAACCACACCGTAAGTTTCTGCTATGGGTGTGTAATTATGTTGTTGATGAACTCGTTCAACAACAAGATTTTCTTTGGGAGCATATTTAACCACGATGGCATTAACAGGTGTTTTTTTATCTGGATTGGATGTTGATTTATATGGGAAATCTACTTTTGGTTTCTTGGGGAAAAGCTTCACCCACCCATCTTCTAGAGCTCACAATTCCAACTTACCATGGTGAAGGCTTCATCGAAAGTGTGGAATGATTGGATTTGTAAAGTGGATGAAATGTGCTTAGCACAAAGCGTGTGAAACTCTAAATCAACTTTGTCTGCGGTAATGTGGAGGATAGATTATTGGTTACACCCCTCCAACATGCGGCGAAATCAACAACGGATTTGTCTTCAAATTGTCTGATGGCATATAAATCATTAATGGTAATTTTACAAGCTATGTTTATGGAGAAATGATCTAAAAAGAGCTGAGCGAGTTGTACGAAAGAAAATAAAGAATGTTGTGAAATGTTATTGTACCAGTCCAAGGCAGGACCAGCAAGAGACATAGGGAACATTCTTAACATTAAATCCTAGTCATGGTATATTAAATAGCATGCATGGAAAAAGGTACAAATTTTTTGTTGAGGGTCCTCTTTATTATAGAACTTAATAAAATTATGAAGATCCTAGTGTGGGGGATATAATTTTTATGGCATGACGAATGAATGGGTTCATTGCAAATTTGTTCATAGGAGAGGGTATTTTTGGATGAGGATGAGGTAGCCTCCAAACTAGATATGCGGCTTAGGAGAGCCTGGAGGGGGTCTTCCTAAGCCTATTGGCCGAAGATGGGTTAGGTTGATATGAAGATTGGGGTGAGTATGCTTGATGTTGTTGTAGAATGTTTTGTTGGTAAGGAATGTTTGTTTGAGGGATGTTTTTCTTGATAAGAGAGGTTAGGTTGATAAGGGTTATTTTGTTGTGAAATATTATGTTGTGTGGCATTGTATTGCAGAATATTTTGTTGAGGTGCATATTGTTGGTGAGGAATGTTTTGTTGAGGGATGTTCTACTGATAAGGAATGTTCTGTGATGGAATGTTTTGTACTGGGATGTTTTGTGATGGGATATTTTGTTGAGAGATGTTTTGTTAGGGGAAATAACCCTATTGTAAAGAACTAGATTGTGAAGTTTGAATGTATTGGTATGGTGTCGATATTTGCGTAAGAGTATGTGAATATGTGGGAATGTGTTGGGGTGGTGTAGAAGAAGCGGAAGATGATGGTGCCTTGTGGAATTTTTGTTGTGGTATATTATATTATGGGGTGTTTCACAATAGTATGGACTGTGACATAGAAATAAAAGGTTGAGAGGGTTGTGGCATGTATTGCAAGGTGGGATGAATGCTAGCACTAACACTAGTCTTAATCATTGGTGTTTTTGAAGGGATAAACATGGATTGGTAAAGATAGTAGAGTTATGGGATTGACTAATGCTTGGAATTTGCATTGAAATGAAGTATTGAAAAACAACTACCGAACAACGTTTCCCGGTTTTGCTCAATGAGTTGTGTAATAACGGGTAAAGGATTATGAGCATGTGTAAAAAATTGCGGTGTGAATGACTTCATTCGAACATTTCTCGCTGCCAAGTATACATTAAGATAAATAGGATTCAAATCTAACATGTCTTCAAAAATAGGGTCACCCCCATTATAAAATGGAAGTTTAGGTGCAATGGGAGATAAATAATTTGTCCATGGTACTATTGCAGAGAATGAAAGGATTGTTTTGGAGTTTCATTTTTATAACCAGACCCTACTTCATTCCATGTTTTTGTGTCGAAAATGGATTGGATGTGTTCGTTTGATAAATCAATTTTTGTGGCCGCATAGGCGAAGAAATTTTTGTTGGGAATGGTGTAGTGAAAAGTGGGGCTTGAATTTAAAATATAGGTGTTGAGCTAGACATGTTTTCAAATGATTGATTGTGTAATTATTGTCTATTAAGTACCATAATAAAAAAACACACACAAAACACAAGGGAGATGATTAATAACTAATCATGTTAATAAATATGCAATGGAAAGAAAAGTATTTATTCTTATGTTGTTTTAATTATGAAAATGAAATGTATAAAAGGGATTATGATGGTCCTGAGAAATGGCTTTCTAAAGCTAGTTTCAGATTGTGTTTAAAGGGGGATTCCTCAATATACTCAAAGATAATTGGGGCACAACTATGTACTTTTATCGGTGTGGACATGGTATTGAGGCCTACCCCTCACTTCACGATCTCGCTGTGATAAGGGTGTCGGTGGTGAGCCAAGATATATCGACAAGTAGATGTTTATACTCATCTAGAACACTAATTCAGATTCCATGTTGGGTGATGTTGACAATTTTTGCACTTGTGTAAAAATAGGAAACTTGAAACTTGTTGTGATGGAAGGCATTGGTGAAGTATACCTAAGCTAAGGGATTTTTGATATTATTATTCAATGCTGAACTAGGTAATGATTAAATGAAATCTGTAGCTATGTGTGTTGTTACAAAACGTAATAGATCACATAGTCTGTAATTTCATGACTATCTTCAGCAAAAGAACACAAGGCCCCAAAGGACAGTTATGTTGTCTTGATGAAGACATTCAATTACAGAATAGGTGAAATGTTGAGTTTTGGGACAACAAACATAAGTGCAGATTGTAGAAATCAGAATTCATTACTGGATGTTATAGGTATTCTTTAATGTCAATTTCCTTCATGATTAAGACATTCAATTATATTACTAATTTGTTTAGTTCATCATACAATCCATACAGAAAGCTGAAATGTAGAAATAAATACACAACTCATTTTCAGAATTTAATGTTTTATTCATAAGGAATTTCAAATGTTCCCACACAAGCCGTGGGATGTAACTAAAAAGTAAATTACAACTACTGAAATAAGAGGTACACATGCATGAAAAATAAAGTAAAGGATTATGAGTGAACCCATAATTGCATTGGGGGTTTTCTTCTTTGGTCAAATAATCTCCATTCCATCTTTTGTTCCTTCTTCATCTTCGTTGTAGAAGTCACTGTACATGAAAAGAAGAAAAAGAGAAAATTGTCAGTCAAGCTTAGGGATTAGTTTATATTCCTATATTGTCCTAATTCATGCATATGGATCTCTAATAATAGGAGATATAGATTACTTGAAGATCAAAGCAGTACACATGATTTACTCACTCGGAAGAAGAAAAAGAAAAAGAAAAGAAAAGAAAAAACCATGGACATAAGAGAGGTCAAAAAGCCTAGATGTTTTCTAACTATTTTCTTAAGTGTGCAGGTGCAGGTTGCAGCCAAGAAGAAATAGATAAGTCATAAGTACATGCTGAAGAGAAGGAAGAATGTAACTCATGTTTCAAAAACTGTCCTACAAAGGGAAGAAGTTACAGTACAGAAGAGGGACTGGAAAATAGAAGTACATGTTTCAGTTTGCAACTAAAGAAGAAGAATCAGATTTCAAGAAGCTGAAGTTAACTCGAAATAAAGCATTATAGGGTATACAAAATGAAAATAAAATCTAAGAAAAATTGACATGGCTTCTCCATGTAAAATGGACATTTTACGAATTTTTCATCATGTTGTTTTTTAACTACTACATGTTTTAAAAGAATTATGTAAATCAAGTAAGTGATACAGAAAAGTAAAAAAGCATGCCATGATCAAGATAACAATTAGTATGTTTCAATTTCCAACTACCAAATCAACTTCAACAGAAAAGTGTTATATTTTGTATTCTAAATCATAAAAATACAACTACTACAGCTGAAAAGGGAAGGAAGAGAAAATTCTGGAAAATTTTTGCTAGGGCTCCACCATGAAAAATCAACATTTTAAATTTTCCAATGTATGCTAGAAATACTACTATCAGGGAAGTAAATCATCTAAGTAAAAGAAACAAGCTACAATGTCTCAACAAAGCATCTGAATCAAGGCTTATGCCTGAAAATGGTATTAAATAGATGAAGAACTGCTTATAATTTCCAGAAAGCCACTTGCAAGATACAAAGACATCTTAAGTACAAAAATATCAGAAAATACACTTCTATTATAGTTGATAAATCCATTTTAGTTTCAGCTACAGAATCAACTTCAGATTCCAAGAATACAAATGTAGCTACAGGTTACAGGAGATCAAAACACAATCCATTTTGAAAAAGTAAGAATTAAAATATAGTTGTGTCATTTGAAGCCCTCAAGTAAAGAAGCATGATACAACATCATCAATTACTTCAAGGAAATATAAAGTTTAGAGTAAAAGAGATAAGTTGTTCATCATCCAAGACAAAGATACAAAAAAGATTGCAGTATTCCAACAAGTGACAGGAATCATTCTCAGAATACAAAGTAAAGGCTACACACGAATGGTTCTCAATTCAAGCTCAAAAGGTTAAGGATGATTAGAAAACCATGAAACAAAAAACTTTCAATACCCAAATGGAGTCATGAAAATAAAACAAGATCATACAAGTTTTCAAGAGCATCTTATCAATGGTGGATCATAAAAATGCATAGAAAACTGGAATGCATTTCTAAGTGCAATGTTTCAAAAACTTTTACACAGGTTATCTACACAAAAATAAGAATTTCTCAAAACTCAGATCTATGAATACCCAAGTCTTGGAAAGCATAGTTTATGGGTTTAATTATTAAACCCATTAATGGGTATCATTTTCAAAGTAAGAAGTAAGTACTTACCGGTTCATTGGTTTCAAGAGTAAACCCTCGAGAAGTCATCAAGTCCAGAAAGAGAAGATCAAGCTCAGAATGAGTTTCAACTCGAAATGACCAAGGCCGAACCATGAAATCACATTAAAATGTAAAGGAAAAATGAGTATCAGTGTTTCAAATTGAAATGGCAAAGGAAAAGTAATAGTGGTGCTTAGGAGATCGAAGCTTACCATTCATTGACAAGCATTAGGACAAGCTTACATAGTCCCGAGATTAAAGGCCTTCAACATAGAAAATAAAAATCAAAGCATTAAACTCCAACCAAGGGTTTCTAAAGCCAAATCCCGAGCTCGATTGCCAACAACGGTGTCTACTAAGAAAGCCTTGCATAGCTCCGCAGGAAGCCAAAAAACTATAAATCCAAGCTCAAATATTACTCAAAAAAGGGAATCAAAATTGGAAGAAGACAATAATGGTGGAAAAAGGAAAACACCACACAAAGATCTTAAAAACAAATAAAAAAACCTTACAAATCTCGGGATGATCAATATATAGTCAGGAGATCACAGAAACAAAAAGCCACGAACACCTTTCTTAAAATAACGATGATATAGATGCCATAGAGAAACAGGTGATCATTTGTCAGGAAGACTAAGAGCTCAAACCCAAACCATGGTGGCTAATATAAAAACCGAACTCAGATCTTGCTAAGAAGGAAGGGCTGAAATGGTGACCGCATAGAGCAGAATAGCAAGTGTACAGTGCAAAATTCGAGCTTCACATATAAAAATGACGGTCTACACAAAATTTTCTAGGGCTTCACCTCTCTCTGCGAGAAAACCAGATGTGAAATGAAAAATGAATCAAGTTCGAGTTGTTTTAACTCACCCACCTGAGCTTGGCTTAACCTAACTCACCTAGAGTTAGTGATCAAATGGTCCGAATTCAATAGGTACAAAGATCAAAGGATGAGAATCGATCTCCATGTTCAATGCAAACCATCATGGTCACTTGCCAACAACCACATTAAAAGCCAAGTGAAACCCTAAATGAAGATCAAGATCGACGGTTCACAAGAATCCAAGTGCCAGAATCAACAGTCATAGCCAATCATAGTGGCCAATGTATTTAAGACAAAGTGCCAGCGTAAAATGTGAAGGGGTGAGTCACCGTAGAGAGGGACCAGCCCACGTGTCAATCAAAATTATCATTGCATCAAATCTCAAGAGTCTAAACCATATACTATGTGCTCATAATCAAAGTGCCAACAAATCATATTATGTAATGATCACCCAAAAAGGTAATGTATGGTCTACTTCCAATCGAATGCAAAAGTTGATAAGAAATACATAAGGTGGTAGACTATAGTATACCATGTTTTATCAAAGGGTGGCTGAATTACATTATTTGCATTGACCTTGTATAAGGTTTAAACTATATGATGCGCCATCCAAACCAATGATCAAAGAACACTTACCTTAATACTTACAAAAGTTACCTCGTACAAACCAAATGGAGATCAGTGATCAAGTGCAAGGGTGGCCCCACATACTGCAAAGAGAAAAGGGAGCATGTACACATGAAGGTGGTCCCCACCAAATGGGTGTATTGATGTTTATTTTTACAAATATTGCAAGTATTGCAATTATTTTACTCACAAACAGAGAGTTGATTTTTGCATGCTTCACAAGAGGAAAGAATAGACAAGAAGATGAATTCACATGCACAAGGAAAGAGACTTGCCCAGTAAGCAAGCTTATTATTAGAAAATTATTCACCTTTGTTTTCTTAAAAATAGGACAGTCAACTTCAGTTTGACTGTAATGTGATCAAAGGCTATTAATGCCTATTTGTAATTGCATGTTCTATTTTATTCCTTTATCTATTATTAAATAAAGGATAAAAATAGGATGCATGGGTGAGTACAAGCCTTAGACTATTTTTAGGAAGGGGGTGAAATTTATTTTTCTATATATTGTGTGCTTTGGCAAAGCACAAAAGAGGAATTTTTGGATACAGGAGTACTGAAGCAATTTTTTCCAGTTTTTCCTTCTGAGTGTGAAGTATTTTCAGCCTTTCCAATTATTTGTAGCCTTGTGTATGTTTCTATTAGTCTTGTGAATGCAAATTCCCTAAACAATCATCTTACCCTACTGCAAATTCAGTATTTTCTGCATAATTTTAATGTGCATGTTAACTTATCAATGCTGTTGTGATATTTTCCCTCAGTACAACAAGTGTTTTCCCTTAATTATTATGTAGAAAACTGTTGGTTCGTGCATCAAGAATCCTTCCCATATCAATTGTGCATATACTCAGTCAAATCCCTCATATAAATTTGGTGTATCACCTTATTTTTAATTCATTTTTACAGCCATCTTTTACCCTTAACCCCAGAAAATCAATTTAGGATACATCAACAAGGAACCGGCCTTGATACTCGAAGACTCACCTCAAAATAGGTATACCCACAGACTTGAGGTGTTTCCATTGTATCTACAAAAAGAGAGATAAAATTTTGCAAGCTTAAAAACTTGCAGCCATCTCTCTACAGGGTGCACTTTTGAGAGATAACAGTGATGAAATTCCAATAAGCTTCATTTGGGTGAGAGTTGTTTTAAATGTGTTTTTATGTCGAAGTGGTTTGGTTATGTGTGGGGGAGAAGAAATAAGTGAATGCAACAAATTTCCTTCCTAATTAGACTATGTGATCAAGAAGTATGTGTCAATTTGTTTTAAATCCCAAAATGAGATGTTGATTTTGATGAGGAAAAACAATCAATGATGCAAGATGGAAAAGAAAAGGAAAGGTGTTTCAGACTCACCGTGAGATTACTCCAATATTTTTTTAGTTTTCCTTTTTAGCAATTTTAAGTCATTTATTTAGCAAATCTACAGAAGTAGAGTTTCCAGAGATGAAAATCCTATGATTTTGTTAAAAAAAAAAAAAGAAGGAAAAGAAGACTACAAATTGATGAAATTTGTTAGAGAAAATTAAACAAAGAGAATTTATAGCTATTTAGAAGAATCACAGGTGATCACACCAATCACTAGCGATTCATAGTTAATGAACATAGTGTTAAAATGATGATGAAATGAAAAATTTACAAGGGTGTGTGTATGATGGAAAAGTGACATGCGAGCATGGGAATCTACAAGTACCTCTTCCTCGTACCCGACCTCCTGAGGTCATGTTGACACAAATGATGGATGTTGAATGCGAATGGATACATTTAAGCTAATCGGGTAATCTTATATCCTCAATACGCAATAATGGAATCTATGAATCTAAGGCAAAGAAGGCCCTCCTAACTTGAATTGGTGTAATGGTTCGTTTGGATATAATGGTTTTTCGGAGGCTCCAATCAATGTTGAGCTCATTGAGATCTTGTTTCTTGGTTGTTAGATACATCGAAGTGACCTGTGGGAGCTTCATATATATCTCCAGATAAGGTCATGAAATGGTGATGGGTGATTTAGTGGATTTGTAGTTAACTATGGGTGATTTTCTAGTCTAGCCTAGAAAGTATTAGATTGATTGGCTTCTATGTTTAATACGGAGAACTGTACTATAATATTTGGTGGGAGTGGTGAGGATCTAAATACCAGTGTTCGTAAGCTGGTATCAATACTTAACTGATTTGTAGGCCCGTTGGGTTGTGGGACTTGGGGATCACAACCGTGAGTTCATGGTTGTTGTGGACCTGTTATGGTCATGTGAAGAATCAATCCCTTCTCCCAACTATCTAGTAATTGTATGCCTTTTCAGCCTCTATGTTTAGAACTAGAAGTTGTATAATTTTCTCAGAGTACCTAACAGGTGTTCTGGAAACTTGAATGCGTAAGCTAGTATCTATGTCAATGAGGAGGTCTCCTGCATCAAGCTATGGAACTAAAGGATCGCAACCAAATGCCTGTTCTCTTTTGAATCCTTGTATGGTCATTTGGGTATTTTATCAAGGCAATCTATAGTTTGGATGATTTGACCAAAATGTGTAAGCTTTGTCATCTTTGATGTTTAATCCTCTTAGTTGCTCACTAATTGCTTGTAAGTTTGTTGTTGCTCAAAAGACCTGTATCCTAAGGTCTTGATCTATATCAGCTAATGTTGTGGGTAGATTTGGCTGAGGCACTATGGGTTCAAATATATACTCTCTAGGCTCTCTAGGTCCTGTGATTGTCATACAAAATGATTCAACTTTTAACTAAAATTAATAAACTGATTACGAAAGAAGTATTTACACTATGCAAGCATTCTTCTATTTTTGTATTTTCAATGACGTATTTCAATGAAATTAAAGAGCAGCTACTCTAGTATATTTATAAAATGGACAACTAATCTAGTAATAGAATAAAAACAAGCAAAGTAGCCTGGTATGGCTATTTTCCTGTGCAGTTGTGATTTTATCCTAAGTATCTAAGTAGCTATATATTTTGAATTAAAAAGACTCTCAATCCTACCTCAGAAGTGAGGAATGAATCATAGTTTCTCATAAACTATCAATCCCCACAGCTTCCCTGGTGATATTGAGAGAAAAATTTTGACTAAAATAAAATAATTCACTACTCTATTTGATATGTCGTAACTAGAACTTTGATAGCTCAAACCTGGCATTTACAGAATAGTGGTAAATCTAGTTGTGTGTGATTTCGTCCCCTCAGTGTGATCTCCTCATTCCTTTGTGTCCTCGTGAATCTAGAAAGTGTGTATATGATAGTATCAATAGAAGATGGTAATCAAACAATGGCAGCTTTGGATATAGACCGAATATAATGCGAGTAGGAGAGGGATAGCGTAAGTGAATAGAGCTTGACTATGCAATTCCTAGTGGGATTTATTACAGGGAATACAACACAAGTGCACCGAGAGTTTTAGAATCTATCCTTGTGACAAAAAAACCTACAACTTTAATGGATTCTAGTCTAGAAATGAAGCTATTCTATGCTAAACTAATTGTATGGAGCAACAATGGAACAAGACTAAAACAAGAAGATTGAATGACTTCTAAACAACAAAGGAAAACTAATAACTGATGCAAAACATGAAGCTAGTAGAATTCTAAGCAAGAAATTGAAAGACTGAATAAGAGAATTGAGAAGATGAGGGGCCATTTGCTTGAAAACAAGTTGGCTATTTATAACCAATGCATTTACCAGAGGGTAACTCCCATTTGAAATCTTTTACTATAAAAAAGAAAAAAACTATTACCAAGGAACCAAAAACATTAATGCAAGCCAAAGTTGTTGAAGAAAGTGTGTAAATTTGAAGATTTACATTTGACGCGATCGTCGGAAGAATCTGGAAAATGCAAACAAAACCGCCGCTGTCTCGGGCAGAATATCAGACTGCCACCCAAGCAGGTGGCGGTTTCCACACGAAGCCTAAAACATAAGAAACAGGGGAAAAGGGAAAAAAAAGCATGCGGAGGCTAAGCGGGGCATGCAGGATACAAGCGTATACTTGGCGATCCTTTCTGGATTCCAAACACCTTGTAAGGAGACTTGTATCATCATTGGGGCATGTGTAACATTGTTCCGGCGGTGTAGTACCCTACAATTTCAGGTATGTACATATTGCCCCCTCGAGAGAAGTGTCTTAGCCATGAAGAGGCGTAAACGGTGGATCCAAGTATGGTGGTCCCGAAATGGGGAGTTAGGAGTTATACCTAACATGCCCATGTGCTGGAAAGTCACCATCCAAGATCCCGCTACCTGTAAAAATGAAAAAAGGGGACTCAAGTGCAGATAGATAAAATAAATTGAGAAATAAGGCTAAATTGATATGAAAAGAGGACTTACCATCTACGCGAGGTTTAGAACTTACCTCCGCTGCTCTCGACCCTGTGAAAGACATTCAAAATCAAATTAAGAGGGCTATTTATATAAAATGAAGTCATTTTACTATTCATTTGCATGATTGATTTGATAGTTTTTGAGCTCTGGGACCCACGGTGATGGTTTTCGACAAGAGTATAGTCAAAACGTTCATGGTGAGATAGTGATCATGCCTCCGAGAGTGGAACATTGACCCATGAAGTCTTAGGTTAGTTCTTCTTGATTTATTGTTTTTAAACCTAAAATGTGGAAATGATGAAATTTGTCTCTTGGGGATCATTTTTGAAAATATTAGTTTTAAACATGTCTCTAGGGGGCGCCCATAGGGTAGGTTTCTTTTTTAGTTAAAATGGTGTATTTGTTTGTTTTTGGGAATTTTTTAGGGTATACGACCCATTTGAGTTTGCATGGGATAGACCGCCGCTCTCTGTGTAGGGCGATGGTTACGAGACTGCCACCTTAGAAGGTAGTGGTTATAGAACCTCCGCTCTGCACAAGGCGGTGATCTCGCAATGTAAAACCAAAACAATACAAAACTTAGCTTATTTTTTCATGTTTAGAATTTTTGCATGTTTTTAATAGTCTTTCCAGTTGGATTTTAACACTAACTTACTCCTTTTTTGTGTTTTTGGGTGTATGCGGATGAGGAGGAGTATATCAGATGGAGCCGAGAGAGGGAGTGTGATTGGCTCCCAGTAGTGTTAGAGGCACTCTCTCAGGCAGAGCATGATACTCTTCAGAGGGCTGGTATTTGGAGAATTGCGTAGGTCCCTCACATTGCACCTGCCAGTCACATACTATGTGACTTATTTTCTTATTGGGATGCGGATCGAATACCTTCCAATTACCAGGGAGTTAGGTGTGAGTGGTCCTTCACCCTAGAGGATGTTTACCGTATCACCGGAGGTTTCGATCCTTGGGTGGTGACTGTCTCTTAAGATAGCAGTATCGAGATCACAGGTGGTTCAGGGACCACCTACATGGAATATGCATTGTCTCAATGGGATTGAAGAAGGGAGTGATGATCCACTCTATCATTGAGTCATACATTCCCATGCTCTGTAAGGCCATCATGGGCATCCTTGCTTCAAGAATTATTGGGGACAAGGGAGGAGAAACTCTCTTATATTGTTGGGCCCCCATTATTACACAGATTGAGGGCCATGGACATGTCTGCACTTGGGGAGTAGATATCCTCGGGACTACCTACCATGATTTATCCAGGGTAGTCTGATTACAGGGATAGTCACTGAGCCACTCGACTCTTGTCATGAGTTGGGTGTATGAGCTTATCACCCCATATGGAAGAGGTGTAGAGGTAGAGGATCCCGAGGCTATCAGGGCAGCGAGGTGTATGAGGATGATAGTTCTTAGAGTAGCCCACCAGCCAGTGGCCTCTTTGACCACCGCAGATACATGAGGCCACTCCTTATCAAGCCATGATAGGGGTATGGGAGAGGAAACTGTTACACTGATTTCTTTTAGTCTACCAAACTAGTTGATAGATAGGGTAGGGAAGTTAGAGATCCACCCCTTTGATAGAGTACCACAGCAGTTCAGCCTCCCCTATAGTGACATGCTTCCTCCGACAGGGCCAAAGGTATAGATCTATTCATGAGGCTCGGGGAGGTCCAGAGGCCGGGGTTGGACTATTGTTATTCCTAGCGTTCTATTATCAAGGCTAGGAGGGTGGTATGTGAACGAGGAGAGCCGATGTTCCTCGGGAACCCTTACTTCAGATTACCGCCACCCCACCCATAGCAGTGATGAACCCATTGACGTGGATTCCGAGTCCGAGGAGTTCACCTGGGGAGAGACAGAGAGGAGGAGACAGAGGGATATGGAGATTAGTGAGATGGGTGGGGAGATGATAGTGATCCCGAGTGGCATGACACTCAGGAGATCCTATGGGCCGAGAGGGTGGAGCGAAGCACAGAGAGGGTGACTCTAGTCTTAGAGGAGTTGCTCTCTCAAGACTTAGGTGGAGATGGCGAGTTTGTTGCAGGTCATCACATTGCCCCAGATGTGGGAGAGGGACACCAGTCAGTGGCGGCATCAGTGGCAGGTGTGGATCCTAGAGATCCTTCTTGGAGGCCCGGAGATCCGAGTGAGTTGTCACTCTTCTCTTGACATTTTTTTAGTTAGAATTGTCTTAGTTTGTTATTTGTTTTTGTTTTTTTTACTCTTGGTTTTATCTTTGATCATTTTCTAATTTTTTTCTTCTTTACATGCAGCGACTAGCATGGCCGATGAGTGGAGAGACTTGATTCGGTGAGTATGCACGGATACCTTGCTTCTCCCCTCAGAGAAGACTGTGCTAAGCTTTCCATGGACGTGGGGATCCTTTAGCATCTAGTAGGCATATTGATGTTTTTGCCTCTATCCGCATGCGAAAAATATCATGACTTCTATCCGTGCTGAGGTAGCCAAATATAGGATGGCCGAGCGCTTGATGAGGAGGAGTCATTCTCATAGCGAGACAAAAGCTATTGGTCATGACCGTGAGCCCTCAGTGCATTCGGAGTGCCAGCATAGCCGAGTCCTAGGTGTGGTCGTGCACCCTTTGAGGGATCCCATAGGGATTGAGAGACCATTTTTGTAGCATTTTTTTAGATATCTATATGAGTGTTTTTGTACTTTTCGGGCTCATTGAGCGTTTTGACCATGCCTAGTGCATGATGGCATTGTATATGAAACTTGATTTATATATATATATACATCTCTTTTTGGATCCAGACTCTTGGTGCCTAGAATTTTGTGACTTGTTTCCACATGTGTACTTAGATGTTTTTAGAATACTTGTTTTCATGTTTTCAGTATGTATGCAATGGATGACAAATGATAACAAATATTGAGTAGAATGTTTCTCTTTTTTTCCGCTTTCGTAATGCTGATATGAGATGATACAAACATATGGTAGTACCGAACTTTTAAACTCTTTGGGAAATATTTGTAATTTCTTCTTATATTGGCAAAGCGTGATGAATGCATAGTGATAACGAGATGAACTTGCCCCAATCCCAAATCCACGCAACTAGTAAGATGCGAGGGCTCAACACCAAGAGTTAGGAAGGGCACAAATTGTATGAGTTTGACCAAATGGAACGATGAGAGATTGATAAACCAATAACAGAAACCAAATTTAGACCTATACACCTACCCTACTTAGAACTACCACTAGTCTTAGAAGGTCACTTACTCTCCAGTTTATCTAGACTTAGATTCATAAATGGCAACCTGGTTGACAAAATCTGGTTTTGAGGATTTGATCTCTTTGGAATTTGGATATTTGTTTTCTCTTAATAGAATTTGATTTGTGTTTTTAGCATACCAAGATTTTTTAATTTGTGTGACTGGACCCCCCACACCCTGCCTCATGCCACTAGTAAGAAGCACGAGTTTGTCACCAAAGGCAGGATATAGGCAAGTAAGGGCACTTCCTTCCTTTCCCAACCTCGCACCACTAGTAAGAGATGCGGGCTTATCACCGAAGGTTGGTGGGGTAAAGAAGTGTGTAAAATAAAATATTTTGTTCACTTGGTGCTTTTGGTTTCATTTGATTTTGACATTTCTGATCTATGACTTTGGGATATCCTTTCATTCAAAGAGATTTAAGAGGGATAGATGTGACACCAAGAAGCTTCTAGAATAGACCGTAGGCAAGGACAACTTCACCTAGTAGAAAGAAAGAGCAAAGCCAAGTATGCATGCCTTGGTATGGTTTTCTTCAATACTTCTCTATTGAACTTGAAGAGAAGATTTGAAAAAAGTTGATGATGTTTAGAGATATGTGATTTGAATTCTTTCGCCAATATTTTCAAAAATTTGTAATAGATTGCTTAAGAGTAAGCTCCTGGACTACCATTTTTACGAAATGAGTGGACAGAATGAAACAACTAAATGACTAATGCAATGTAGGTAGCTATAATGTACAAGTGGTGATTCTGATGTTTTATGCATAAAACCGTTTAAGATGCAAGGAATTGACAGTTTCACCAAATTCCTCACCTTCTAGTGTGCACAAGAGATACGTGTCATTTCTGTAGTCTTTCATGACTCGGTATGGGCCCAACCATTTGGGCGGAACTTTCTTCCTTCACCGGTTTTCTTATCGATCCGGCTATCTAGTCTTAGAACTAGATCTCCTTCATATATTTCTCGTTCATAGACTTTATTTTTGTACTGCCGACACATCCAATCGGCATAGGATTTGTGCCTTTGTTTGGTGTTTAGCCTGACCTTGTCAAGGATTTCTAGTTGAGAGAGGCATGCCTCCCTATAAGCTTCTTCATCCAGAATCCCTTGTAATGAGATGCAGACAGGTATTTCAACCTCAAGCGGGAGAACTGCTTCTACCCCAAATAGTAGTGAGAAAAGAGTTTCTCCTGTTGGTGTTCTTACTAAGGTTCGATGGGCCCACAAGGCCGGATATAGTTTTAAATGCCAATCTCGCTTGTTCTCCTTGACCGTTTTGAGGAGAATAGCTTTTAACGTTTTGTTTGTTGCTTCGGCCTACCCATTGGCTTAAGGGTAGTAAAGAGAGGCCATGTGATGGTTTATCTTGAACTTGCTACATAACTCATGGACTTTGTCATTTTTAAAGGATGTGCCATTATTTGAGATAATGACTTGTGGGACACCATACCTGTAAATAATTTGGTTCAGAATGAATTTGGCAATTACCAAACCTGGTATGGTGGTGAGAGGTATGGCCTCCACCCATTTGGTAAAATATTCCATGGCTGTAATTATAAAGTTATGGCCACCGGTTGATGAGGGAGAGAATTTCTTTATCAAGTCCAGACCCCACGTGAAGAAGGGCCACAAGGTTGCTATCGGTTGTAGGGATTGTGCTAGCATGTGAATCTTGTGAGAGAATTCTTGGCATTTTGTCACTTACTTACAAATTCCACCACGTCATGCTCGAGAGTGGGCCAAAAATAGCCCATCCGATGTATTTTACGAGTGGTGGCGTGACCACCGAAGTGGCCTCCACATATCCCACTATGGGATTCATGAAGAATCTTCTTGGATTCTTCTATGTCGACACATCTTAAAAGCATGTCGTCGAAGGCTTTACAATAGAGGACTTATTGTAAAACAAAATATTTAGCAGTAATAATTCATAACCGACTTCTTTGTTGTGATGTGGCACCTTCCGGTATGTGTGGTCTATGATGAAATTGATGATATCGTATACCAAGGACATATAGAGATGGGAGGCCCGGGTTTCAATGAAGTATATACACTCATCACAAAAGTCCAGATTGACCATATCACCTCCATCTAGTGGATTGATAGCTAGCCATCTATAATGATTTGTCCCTTAATAGATTTTTGGTTTACGAATGTCAACTCGAATTCACCCATTAAGGTTATGAAATGTCCAACCCTTTTAGCTAAAGACCCTTACGTGAGAAACATTTGTAAATGGTCCGTCTTTTCAATGACCCTCATTTCTTGGTTTAACATGTAATGTCTTAAGTGTTTTGTTGTAAATATTATGGCAAGGCATTCTCTTTCTTCATGTGTGTAACATGTTTCATAATCAAGCAACATTCAGCTAATGAAATAGACCACACATTCCCATTTATCATTGTCTTCTTGAGCCAAAGATGCATGCGCAGTGAGACAAGAGTGGCTCGTGAGTATAGGATCAAAGGGCAGTCTGGTTTGGGAGGCATTAGCATGGGTGGAGACAACAAGAAGTGTTTAACTACTTCAAAGGCCTCATTGCATTCTTCAGTCTAATCAATGTTATAATCTTTCTTTAATAGATTGTTGATTGGATGAATGGAAAAACTTAGATCTGGGATGAACCTGCAGGTTGCACTGATTTTCCCAAGAAATGAACTGATTCCAAACTCATCTGATGGTGGGATCATTTCGAGAACAACCTGTATTTTGGCTAGATCAACATCAATCCCTCGTGAAGATATAATATAGCCTAGAAGTTTGCCTCCTGTCACACCAAACATGCACTTCTATGGATTTAATGTGATGCCATATTCAATTAATCATGAGAGGATGATATGGAGCACTTATGGATGATCACATCATTTCTTGGCCTTAGCTAACAAGTCATCCACATATGATTCCACAATTTTATGGATAAGATCATGGAATATATATGTCATTGCCCACTGATACGTAGTGTCGGCGTTCTTAAGACCAAATGGCATGACAATGTAGCAATAAGTTCCCAGGAGTTATGAATGTAGTTTTGGCTTGATCTTGTTCAGATATTTTAATCTGATTATACCCTGAGAACCCATCCATAAGGGACAATAGTTCAAATCCAGCTATTGCAGCAATGATAACATCGATGGATGGTAATGGAAAGTCATCCTTGGGACAACCTTTGTTAATATCCCGAAAATCTATGCAAATGTGTATCTTCCCATTCTTTTTGAGGATGGGGACGATATTAGATACCCATTGTGAATAGTCAACGGGCTTGATGAATCCCACTTGGAGAAGTTTTATTACTTCCTCTTTTACCATGAGAGCCACTTTTGGCTTCATTGGTCTTGACTTCTGTTTAATTGGTTTTGCATCTGGTTTAGTGACAAGATTATACACTGTGACATGTGGTGCAATGCCCGTAATTTATTTATAGTTAAATGTAAAAGCCTTTTGATGTTATTTGAGGATTTGGGTGTGTATTTCTATCTCCTCTATAGTTAACGAGGATCCTAACTTCAAAATCTTTGGTTCTTCCTTCGTTCCAATGTTTGTGTTAATGGTTTCTTCTATTAAAGAAGCGTTACCTTCTTCAAATTCGGTGGGGCTAGAGGTAGTTCCAAGCTTTCTCCATTTTCTATCTCGTATATATCAAGATCCTTCGTGGAGGAGGCACTACCATGGGATTTCCAAAATAGGAAGAGGAATGTGGTATTAAGGAAAGATCAACTATACAATGAGCAAGGTGTAGCTCTGCATAGGCATTTAGATATTTGAGAGTGAATCTATCATCGTCAAAGTGATCCATGATAGAAAAATCATCCTCAGGCTTATCCATGAGTCAAGAGTGAGTTTTTTGGTATTTTACACACTAATGGTTCAGTATGAAGTGATACCATGAAATTTTTATCCTCCAACTCACTAATTGGAGTGAAATGGGAAGATGATGTTACTATCGAGTCTGCGAGAAGGTTCTGCTCTCGTGGGATTGCTTCAATTGATATGAAGTTAAATCCCTTACTTAGATCTACTATTGTTCTTTTATAGAGTTGTAAGTGCTCAGCTCTAGTTTCATATACCTCAGAGACTTGGTTTCATAACCAATTGTGAGTCTCCTAGCACTCTAATGTTGTCGACACCCATTCTTTTAGCTATAATGAGGCCAAGGAGGAGAGCTTCATACTCAGCCCCATTGTTTTTACATTCAAAGTTTAATTTAAAGGAAAAAGGTAGGATATTTCCCTCAGGTGAAGTAAAGATCACTCCCGCCCTAGCTCCAAAGTGACATCTAGCTCCATCAAAGTGGAGAGTCTAATACTTGTTTGGAAAAATGGATGTTGGGATATTTTTCATATTTATTTCTTTTGCTTCGGTTACCTCTACCATAAAAACTTCGTCTGATGGAAGAGAAGCAATTCCCAGGGTGTGTCCCATACCCATGGAATCAAATGGTAGGAGAATAGGTAAGTCTTTCTCCAACAACTTGACAATTTTGTGGTAGTCCCTAGTGACACCATTTTTATAACATTGGTCTCATTTTTGAGTGCTGGAATGTCCTCGGCTAGATTTGTAACTTCTAACTCTGTGGTGGGTATCAACTTTTCTTTTGGTTTTGAATTAATTGGTTTAATGAGTTGATTTGTTGGGAGTTCAAACTCGAGTGAACACCCAGTCTTTTCTTCAAATCATCTAGGTGTATATCAAAGGGTTTTGGGTCACCTTGTGCCACAAATATTTTCCCTAAGTGTAGAAATCTTATTTCTTGGAATAGTGTGGAAGGGATTGCCTTCATGCGGTGTATCCATGGCCGACCAAGGATCATATTATAATTGGTTTCTGATCTATAATATAAAACTTGGTGAGGACCATCTTGGGTCCTAAAGTGACTGGTAAAACTATGGTTCCAATCGAAGTGGCTTTGAGGCTATCATAACCTCTTAGCGTATTTCACGTCATGGAACAGTTTGTCTCTCCATATCCTAAATTTTGAAGAAAAGCGAAGGGGACTATATTAATTGCTGCCCCATCATCAACCATTGCACGTTTAACATAATTATTGTAGACCCAAACTTGTAAATGTAAATTTGGGTTGCCTCTTCATGCAATTTCAGCGTCTGTTGGCATTTTGCTTATATCGAATATAAATTTTGTATCCCTATCTGGCTGCCCTGGCTGGATAAACGTCAAAGTCTACATGGTTTACCTGTGTTTCCAGAGGAGTGATGTTGATTAAATGACCAAGGCCTAACACTTCTAAGAGGGCAACTCTGTGGGTGGGAGAGTTCTTTAACAAATCCAAAAAGGAGATGTGAGAGAAGGTTTTAGTTAAATCGTTAATTAAATCACGAGCACCTATGGGTTTAACCAATGTTTTTGACTGGTGTCTAGTTCCAATGGATAACTTGGAGTAGATTGAGAAGAATAATCCCATGTTCTTGTTATGGTTTCTACAGGTAGCTCGGTGTCTAACTCTACCAAACCAACTATCTTGGTTTGGGGTCGAGTTCCTAGTTGGGGTGCGACTGGTGGATTTAATGAAGTTAAAGCTTCATGATCATTGTTTCCTGTTATGACACCCTTGTTTGTTTCTTTAGGATCTAGCATGTTATTTTTAGAACGGTTTTGGATCAGATCATTAAAGATCTTGAGGGGTGCATTTTGAGGGGAAATTGCCCCTGCATAAGCGTTTATGGGTACTATAGAATTTGCTAAAAACATATCTATAAAGAGTTGCTTTTGATCTTACGGAAAATGTTGCATGAATTTATTGTATTCATGACAAGTCATAGTATAGTGGCCTTGAATCTTGTGGAAGCCACATTATAAATTGGGATTATAAATTCGAAATTTGTTGATTTAAAACCTATTGTGGCCCAAAATTCGATAAGGTTGTTCATTGTTAGAGTTAAAATTTTGAGGTTGTTGCCTTTTGTTTTAACTCGATATCCATCCGGGTTTCGATTTGGAATTTTTGTTTTGATTTTTCATTGTTGTTGTTGTTGTTGCCATGGTGGATGATTAAAATCCACCGCATTGATTATTGGAGTAAAATTTTTATTTCACTGATTATTAGTAGGTGGCAAAATGTTTACAATGTTTGCCCTTTTAACTTGATCAGTTACTCCATCAGTTGTAACTCTGCGGTTCTTGTTAAGGATCTTAGGTCCTTGATTAGCATTCTTAGTACTAGGATAGACCATGGTGTTTTGATTGGGAGTGGTTAATTTCCCATTTTTCCCATATGTCTTACGACAACTATCTATCGATGCTTGGTCGATTCGGAGAGCACTCTCAAGTACTTCATCATAAGTTCTTAGTGGGAACTTCTAGACTTCTTCCTTTATCTCTCTATTGAGATAATTAAGGAATAAATCACATAGTTCCATTTGATCCATGTTTGGAGCACTTGTTGATGAATAGAGGAACGTACACCACCTTTGAATAAATTGAGTAGCAAATTCATTGTGTTCTTGTTTAATATGCAAGAATTCCCTTATTCCTGTTCTTAACAATTTGTCATGTCAAAAGCTTTGATGAATTCTGACACGGTTGTTTAAATGAGTGTATCGAGGCTTCGTGCATTCTGTAATACCAATCAAGGGCAATAACTTCTAAGGTCTTAGGGAATATTTTAGCAACAACCCCATCCCAAGGGAGTAATTCCCATATGGTTGTGGCATGGGCCTTAATGTGTGTGTTTGGGTCCCCTTCCCCTTTGTATTTGGGTAAATCGAGGAGAGTTCTTGAAGCATAACACTTCGTATGGTGAAGTCTAGGGGCTCTTTTAAATATTCGAATAAGTCGCTCTTGTGTGGGCCTCACCCATCAATGGGGCTTGCTGAGGGGGTTGAGGTGGAATGGGTTGTTGATATGGCATAACATATGCATTTGTAGGGACATAAGGGAATCCCTGTGGTTGAACGAACATCCTGGGAGAAGAGAACATGTCTCCTTGTGGTGACTTTGAATAAATGTTTAAGGAGGAACATTGTTCTGGTACGGGTTGTTTGGTGCCAAGCCAGAGAGGTGTCATGTTTTCAACTGGAGCGACGTTTGAAAATGCGGTCCTAGTTGGTGTTTGTTGTGGGTAACTATAAGGATTTTGAGGAGGCATGCCTAACGTGCATGTTCCTGTAAGGAGGTCGACCTGACTGGGATGATGTAGAGGATTGGGGATTCCTGCTTGCCCAAAGTATGAATTTTAGTTTTCTTGAGCAAGTTCCAACCCTCTAACCTTTTCAGCTAAGGCTGAAATGACCTCCATTGGCGAAGACACGTGCTTTGCCTTAAGAGCGTTTGTTGTATAGCTTGAGGTTGTAAAGGGTATGATACCCTACTATGAATTGATCATTACCTTGCCAAGCCTCACCGAGGGTATTTCCTATGGGTGGAGGAATGGGGGTGTTTTCTTGGAATAGGGTATCGATTGTATTTGTAAACTCCTATTGGTGGATACATGTTTTGGAAGTATTGTTTGCTTTTAGCGAAGTGTGTTAAGTACTCCTCATCCAAAAGGGGAGTGGGTCTAACTATCTACCGATCCATGGTCCGAACAAGACCCGAGGAGATGAAGCAGATTTTTGCTATGGGTATGGCATTTCTTTGGCTCACTCTTGATTACTACCCTCGAGGAAATGGGCAAGCGAATCCACAAACAAAAATCTGGTGACTATTATAAGGAAATTAGTCAATGAGTCTCAATGAAACTGGCACAAGAAGCTCTATGATGCTCTTTGGGCAGACAGAATCACACCAAAGAGAGCTATTGGAATGTCTCCTTTTCAAGTGGTATATGGAGTAGAAGCTCAACTGCCAGTAACAGTGGAACTGTTGGCCTTGCATCTAATGAAGGCCATTGAGGATACTAGTTTCAGTGATGCTCTGGATAAGATAATTATGTACCTTCACAAACTGAATGAGGACAGATTGGAGGTTGTTGATAGGATATCTGTTCACCAGCAGAAGGTTAAGGTCCTGTTTGACAAGAAAGCCAGTCCAGAGATTTCCAAGTTGGAGACAACTTTGTGTTCTATGGGACCAAAGACATGAACCTCGTGGCAGCCATGGCAAGTTTGATTCCACGTGGCTCGGACCTTTCAAGATCGACACTTTCTGGTGAGAATTCCTTTTATCTTAATTACATGGATGGTTCTTCTCTCCCACTTCCTTATAGTGGGTAGTATCTCAAGTTGTTCAAGTCATAGGTGATTAGGGAGTCCTTTGTATATTCATGCGTGTTTTTTTTCTCTTTCCTTTTTGTTTTGGTGTGTTGTCCTCTGTATTGATCTACTTTTTGACTCGTGGCCCAATGGATAAGGTACTGGTCTGCTTCCCTGAGTTTGTCTAAGTTCTTACCTTGTCTCATTCCTTGAATTTATGCCAAGTCATCCCCAGAAGGAGCCAGCTGTTGTCCACTCAAAATTCCCTGCTCTTATGAAAGTAAAAATTTCAAAATTTTGAGTTTAAGTGTCTTCTCTAATGTACCGAAGTCATGAAATTGAGAAAATCTACGTTTTTGGGTCATTTTGTGTGATTTTCGGGCCTGTCGGAACTTTTTGTCCCAACTGTCCCAAGTTCAAAAGTGCGTTATGTTCCCCGATCGGCCGATTGCCCCGAAGTTTGTCTTTTTCGGGCCCGTCGGAACTTTTTGTCCCAAGTGTCCCAAATGGAATTGTGCAAGTTGTTCCATTTTCGGACGATTCGCCTGAACCGCGTACTTCGCGCTTTCATGTTCCAAATGTCCCAAATCAAGTCGGGCAAGCTGTTCCATTTTCTAGTAAACACACAACCGCGTACTTCGCACTTTCATGTCCCAAATGTCCCAAGTCAAATTGTGCAAGTTGTTCCATTTTTGGCCGATTCGCCTGAATCACGTACTTCACACACTCATGTCCCGCGTGTCCCAAAAGGCATTTGTGTGCCTTTTCCCCGCTTCGCCCGAGTCGGCCGAGCCGCGTGTTTCGCGCATTCACGTCTCACATGTCCCTAATGAACCAAGTGTCGTTCGTGCTAGTTTTTGCCGCTCTACCCGAATATCCAGCTTATTTAAATTGGTGGGTATGTATTAAATGCGCATTCATGGCCTTTCTCTCTCCTAAACGGCTATATAACGGGCATTCCCCCTTTGCATTTTTCACACTACTTCCATGTTATCTTTTGCTCGAACCCTTGCAATTTGAAAACCTGCGCGTGTGTCTCCTCCCTCTGTAATTCCTTTCCGAGTCTGGTTTGCGGTTCTGTCCTCCTAGTTGCTATCAATATGAAGATCAAGTTTCAGGGACAGGAACAAATTTCACCACTTGAGTCTGCCGTTCACAATATTGGGGACAGTGAAGCTCGTCATCTCGATTTCAGTGATTTTTGGGCAAGAATGGCAGACGCAAACCCTACACCAATGGCGCAGATGATTCACGATAGCGGTTTGGCTTTCGCTGGAGGTTTCCCAATCTCGGTGCAATGTGCTGATACAGTGCTTTCATGCGGAGCTCACTTCGACCCTGATTCGAGTGAATTAACCAATGTACACGGGGAACTTATTGCCAGGATAGATGCTGCCACCATTAGCACTGCACTAAGGATCCCAGAGATGGATAATGCCATTGTTGTTTCCCAGGATCAAGCACAGGCCCTGTTTAATCAAGACAGCGACAAATTCAAGGCACGGGTGGCGAAGTCATGGCTTAAAAACCCTAGGAAGGGAGCGTCTCGTCTATCCAAGACTCTCTTCCGAGCAGATTTCAATGAAGAGTTGTCAGACTTCATAATCTTGCTGGCTCGGGTTATGGGCTTACCTTCTACTAATGAGTTCCATTTCTGGATGTGCCCGCTCATCAGCATGGTGTGCGAGGGAACTCAAAATATCAATTGGGTGGAAATCATCAGCATGAATTTGACAGAGCAGCTGTCCAATGTGCAGCAAAAGAAGAAGTTCTACATGACCTCGTACCTAATGTATACCCTGGCAGCGTCACGGAAATGGTTTGGCTTTTCTTACATTGACGCTCACAAAGATGATCCAGTATATGCTTACTGCCCGCAGTTCACCCTAGAGACCAGCAATCGCAATTTCAGAAGGGTAAATGATGCTTTCACCATGTACGTGGTCAGGTTGCTCGAAGGTGACACTGCTAGAAGGTTTTCAGATGAAGCCATGAACCTGATATCGCACTACGGTGCTTATTTCATCCAATTCAGGAAGTTTTCTTATATCAGGCTTGCTGGCTATGAGAGCACCCCTCTGCGGCTTCCCATGTTCTGTAATGATAAGATGGCTTTGATTGAAGTATGCAGGCAATTAGACAAACTGCACAGAACCTGCAGGGACAAGAAGATTTCCGGTTTGCACTTTCCCATCTCTTTGGGAAATTACACTTGTAAAACAGCCCTGGACGCACAGAACATAGAGAGAGCCCTGGTTCCTATCACTATCCATTTCTTCAAGCCAAGAACTTGCTTCGACTTGAAGAAGTTCATTGAGCAGAACATCAAGATAATCTATCATCACAGGGCAGATACAGAAGACTATTGGGCTGACTGTGCAGATGATTTTGAGGCCAGGAGAAGGCATTGTGGCAGGTTCTCCCTGCAATTGATCCAAGAACTCAGCTTGTACCAAGTTCCCGAAGGACTCCAGGATGACAATTCTGATCTATACTCATATGAGTATGATAATGTGATTAAGCACACTCCCTTGGAGGACTTGGATTGGAACAGGAAGGAAAAAGATGATCTGGCTGAGATACTTGCTCCAGTTTTGGTCAGGACCAAGGTCTGGTTTGACAGGAAGGTTCGAGAACTCAGAAGACACTCAGGAGAATCCTCTTCCAAGGATGTTTCAACACCATAGAGGGAAGCATCGGTTCCCAGGTCAGAAACACCAGTGCAAACCCCACCTGCCTCATCAATACAAGGACCTGCAGCTTCCACTCCTTCTTCATCCACTCAAGTGTACCAGAAGAAACTCAAGGAGGTTAAGAAGGAGCCTGTGGAAAATGATCCTCAAAGAAAGTAGGTAGAAGTGCCTTTGGGACCGAGAAACATCATTGTTCTCAGTGAAAGTGAAGAAAGTGAAGTACCAGCCCCAGAAAATGCTCCTAAAGATCCAACAGATAAGGATCAGGAAGTCCAAAGCACTGTGCTTCCAAGTGCCATTGTTTCTTCTACGGTGACTGTCTCTAGCGCCCCACTCACATCTCAACTTGAGACAACCGCTGTGCAAACCTTGAGTGTCATGAGCTCTATGTCTCTTGGCCCTCTTGCCCCTCCTGCTGCTTCCTCTTCCTCTTTTGCGTGGGTTCAACCTTTTGTTGACAGTAGAAAGAGGAAATCTTCCTCTCGGAGCTCAGGGCCAAATTTTGATGTTGTGGCAGCCATGTTGGGCACTACTCCTTCTCGTGCCAAGAAAGCCAAAGTCACCTCCAGAATAGTGTCTGATGCTCAAGGTCAGCAATTCCTGGAAATTGCTAAGCCTACAGTAGACAAATCAGAGCAAGACTTGCTGGCATCTGACTTGGAGCTTTCAAGAATTCCAATGGGAGAGTCTACTCCTGAAGGTGAGATCCATAACCTCCAGGAAACAGTCACAAGAGTCATTGGGAGGGTAGAGAAAGGGCAGCAAACTATTGAACAGTTGGAGGAACAAGCCCAGATTCTCACAGGTTTCATCAAATCTCTTTTGTCTAAGGACAAAGTTTTGGACCCTACCCCATTGACTACTCTTCCACCACCTGTAGTTTTGAGCCAAGATGAAGTGCAGAGTATCAAAGACATGCACAAGTATTCTGTCTATGGCAGAGCTATGGAGGCCATGGTAGAAGATATGCTTATTGCAGGATTGAACTTCATCGATGAAGCTTTCAAACTCCATGGGAAGGTGAGCAATTTGCAACAGAAGTTCTCCTCCACTATCGGGGTCATAGATAAAGAGCTCAAACTCTGGAGCAGTTGCATAGTAGACCTCCGTCTTATAGGACAGACAGATGAGAACATTTTGTTGGCAAATAAGGTTTTTGATGATGCAAAGGATAATCTGTCGAAGTCCTGGGTTTACAGTGTGGAATGGAAGATCAAAGTTTTGGAGGAAGCTTTGGGAGAGCTAAAGAATAGCTGGCAGAAGGGAGAAGCTTTCAAGACGCTGGTTATATCAGCTTTCAAAGATATTCATTGTCATCTTCAAGATGAAACTTCTGGTGTGTCCCTTTCCTTGCAAGAAATCAAAGCTCAATTCAGAGCTTATGTCAAAGATAATCTATTCAAGGAAAGCTCCATCTCCAAAGAGAAAATGAAGGAGGTCTGCTCTCTTCAATCTGCCATTGAAGAAGCCAATAAAGATTATCATACTCATATCGAGTTTGATAAAGAAATGGAGAAGTGTCTCGGATTTTGGGGTCAGTCTACAGCCAACACGTCAGTCCCTCGTGGCAGAGACATAGCCGAGGCATTGAAGAGATTCAGGCAGCGAATTTTGAAGTCGGTGGGCCCCTCTCAGTCATAACCACCTGTCTTCTTCTCCTTATTCTTCTCTTCTTTTCTAATTCTTTTTCTCGGATTCATTGTAATAAGTTGAGGTATTGCGATTGGCAATCCTTAACTAATCTTTAGTTAAAAGAAGTAGTTACAAAGAGTAACTGATTTGTAAGCTATATAATGGCCTTTCCACGCCATTTTGAAGGAGGAAGAACTTGGCTTATTTTCTGAAAAGTGTAAATAGATTATAAAGAAATCAATACAGAAGGACTTTCCATTCTTTGTCTATCTGATCTCTGTTATTCCTAAGCTTTCATTTATTTTCTTTGTGAAGATCATTTGTCTCAAGTTTGTTAGTCTTGCCGATTGCAACTTTGCAAGCATGGTGATCTTGTATAACCAAGAAGGAACTTTGTGTCCTTGATTAATGAATCTGTGTTATGTTAAGAAACTTTGTGTTCTAGCAGATGTTATTTATAGAACTTTGTGTCTTTGAATTCCATCTTATTTATCCGATACAAATGATCTTGTTTCAATTCACTGTGACTTCGCATACATAAAGAATTACTCTGATATCTATAATTCTGCATGTTGCCTTTCTGCTCTTTCCCGTACTCTCATTTCCTCAGTCCTTTTGTAATTGATGATCTTCATAGAAAACACTTTCGTAATATCCAAGTTTAACCAACAAATCATGTCTTGTACATTTGTAAATAGGTTCGTTTCTGAATAAGGGAACCTCTCCCATTAAAGAGGAGGGACTTCTTGTCCCCTGACTGTTGCTCTTCGTAAAGTCCTATCTGACGACCAACAATGTGCAACCATGTATTCTTTTTTATTATATATTACTCATGTGTGGTGAGAATATGAGATTTAATAAGCATTATTTTTGTATGAGTGGATTTTTCTCATCCTAGTGATGGGGTTTTGAGGCTTTTTGGTGCATGATGAGTGGTTTTTTGCATGACCAACCTATATGGGTCATATGTGACTATTGTAATGGATGTATTTGAATTTTATTATGATATATTAGTCAGATAATTCATGAATTACTAACATATCTTGGGTTAGAAGGAAGAAACTTCTATAAAGCTAATGTTTGAGCTCATTTTGTGAGCTGGTCTTGCATGGATGAAAAGTGTGACCTTTGAGAGAATGAATTACAGGTATGAGGGTATTTTTTGAAGGATGATAATATTTGTTTTAGGTTAAATACTTATTTAATTCATATAATCAAGTGTTTATATGGAAGACAAGTTGAGAAGGAAGAAGATATAGTAATTTTGAAGACCTAGGGTTTAAGCAAGGGTTTGTGAGCTTAATTAGAGATATCCATCATTTATGGTAGAAAAAAATAAGTTATCATCATCATCGGGTGCCTAAGTTTGTTCTTAGTCATCCTAGGGGGTTGTATCCTCCTTGTGGAGTGGGTGCATCACTAAATTAGGGATTGGTGCTCCATGTATCGTTCATGCTCCTTGTGAAGTTGGTGTTTCACTAAATATATTTTTTTATGTAATATAAGTAGAGTTTTAGTGGTTTTTCTTCCCCATGAGGGTTTCCCACTTATATCTTGTGTTTATGTGCTTCTTCTCATGTGTTATGGTTGTTTGAATGTATTGTGCACACTAAATAAGAAATGGTTGAATGTATGTGAATGGATGAATGTTAATGGTTGTTGTAATTAATGGTTAATGAAATAATAAATTCATAGTAATCTGATTCATCCCCCAATCCATTTTTATTCCAATAATTGGTATCAAATCGGTTCCTTGAGAAGAAAGTATAACATGTTGAAGGATATCCTTGAGGCACAAGCAATGGGTAAGTATTTAGATATAGAGGCTATATTAAGAAGGATGAATGAAGTAGCTAAGTTAGTGATAAATGCCTACCAATATCAGATCAAGTATATGGAAAAATATCATGATTAGCCATCAAGGGTCTAAAATCTCAAGTGGAAAGATTTTCAAAATCCCTAAAGGGGAAAGAGGAAACTTGTTCTAGGTATGAAAAGAGGTTGAAATATTTGGAATATTATTTAGAGGATGTTTCTAATATGTTGAAAATGTAAGGAAAGTTAGAAAATATCCATAAATCTCTTAATAAGATCTTAGAGGGTCAACAAGCTATAAATGATAAAACATGCCTAGGGTTTGATGGAAAACATGTGATGAGTGATGGAGAAGATGGTCCAGGTTTAAAATCAGATGAGAAGGTGATTAAGAAGACTGAATTGAGAAGTTTTAACTAAGTTAGACAACCTAATGTTATGAGGTATGGGTCTTCATTCAATGTATATTGTTTTTATTGTCATAATTTTTATTATAGAGAGAGATTACAAAATAAGGTATCCTACGATTGGTGAAAGCATCTTCAAGGGTGAATGTCATTAATTTTGTGAGTATGGTCATAAAGAAAAGGTTTGTGGATGGAATCTTAGTGTGTTTGATCCAAGAAGAAAGAGAAGTTTTGTTTGCTTCAATTATCAACAATCAGGTCATATTGCACATTTTTTTCAAAGAAATAATAGGTTCATTCCAAGATCTGATCCTATGGTCAAGAAGGATATTACTCGGGTTTAGGATGTCAAGAAAACTAATTCTAAGCCCACCATGTAGTATATGAAGTTTTTCAAGGAGGATTCTAGTGCTATCAAGGTTGGAAACATAGTCAACAAGCCTAAATCAAGTCACGTAGAAGCATGCTAGCACTTTTGAAGAAGATAGTATGTGCCTATCATCCATTCAAGCTCTAATGCATGATAAGTCGAAGAAATTTTGTCTCTAGGAAACTTCAAGGGTGATTGTTATAAAAAAATTTCCCAGGAAAAATTGATCAAACATGACCCTACACAGAGATAATTGAAGGGTTGGCTCGAAGATTGCAAGCCCACATTTCAAATCCAACAAATGTGATATAGGTGGGACTCAAAAATGGAGGAGCAAGGTCATAAAATGAGGCCAAACAACATTAAAGGGGATCATAAGCTCATCGGAAAAAAATGAAAGAAAGAAGTGTTCACTCGAAGCCTCCACATGTCTCAATGATGAAAATTCAAAGGCGTGACCCAAGGAGAGTCCCCAAATGAGCACCAACCCGCCACGTGTTCGAGTCCAAAGAGGTAAGGTCGGCCATTGAAAATTCCAAACTTGGGACAGTAGCCGAAAGAATTATCCATGCATCAACTCGGCACATATTCAATGTTAAAATCTCGAGGTGGTCCCCAAACATGTTCCAGGTTTGCCATGTGCCTCATCCACGCAACTCGAAAGTTAAATGTTAGTGCAAATCAAGTAGCACCCCGGATGTTGATCGATTTCTAGTTTGACATTTTGGACATCCAAAGTGTGATTGCACAACATTGAATCTTTTCCCCAAGTGTGGGGCTTGTAAAAATGGGAAATAATCTCCAAGTTAGAGGCTAGTTCCTCAACTCCTCTGATCAAGTGTATTACTTGCAAGTTGCGAGAGGTTTAAACTCATAATACTACTCTAAATTCCAAGGGGACAAAGATAGAGAATGCAAAAGAAATAAAACTAAGACTAATGAGGTGATACACCAAAGGAGTGGTGAACATTATTTAATTCTGTAAATTGATACAGATCATAGAAATGCAACAAAACATCATGCACAAACTGATAAAATGTAATGGAAGGTCAGGAATGAAGCAAACAACACCAACAGAGGATTAAAACTCATTCACAGAGCTTGCATTGTCATTTCCAATATCAAAAATACATACATTACAACATCTGAGAGGTAGAAAACATGTTACAGTCTTGGAAGAGGTCTGATATTCCACAAAATCACTTTTCAAGGTGAAAAAGGGAGCCTGCAAAACATAAAAATTTCTAACCCCTCAAAAATGAGCCGAATCTGGCTTTTACAATGCAAGAAATGAGCCCAGGAGAGAGAAACACATGAAAACATGAGAGGAGCTTCAACCACCAACCAAAATGAAATAAAACAACATGGGCATCCTTACAGGTCCATTCCCTAACATTTTTTACCATGCTGGGAGAGAATGCGAGCCATTCTTCATTTAAAATGGTGGTTGAAATGTCATTTTTGTTGATTACCACGTGCCAGAGGAATTTTTCAATTTTCTCTCTTTAAATCCATCAAAATACAAAATTGAGCCCAGAATCATGTAGAGAATTTCACCATCTTTCCGTTGATATAAATAACGTGAAAAACTGAGCTCTGGATCGAAAGTTATGGTCGTTTGAAAATTTAGGGCAAAACAGGGCCAAAACGAGTTGGCGGGCCGAAAATTTGAAAATTTCCCACCTTTTGCATTTGAGAAAATTTCCCCAAATATCCCCGCACCCCATGCAGATCTGGTGCCATGTGGCATGATTCCATTGGTCGCGGGCTCTCCCTACTTCATTTTCCACCATTTTGGCCATTGGAAAATTTTCCAAAATTCTCCGCCGAGCCCGATGACCTGAGGACACGTGGCATGATATGATTCACCACAGGCATCTTCTCTTAAATTTTCCATCACTGTTGACCATTTTCCCTAAGCTGGACACGTGGCAGAACCCTATTAGATGTGGGCTTTTCCCTTTTGTTTATCCCTGCGGGCCTGCCTTCTCCATTTTATCACCACGTGGACATGTGGCAAGATCCCATTGGCTCACGTTTGGGGTGGAATTTTCCTTTCAATATTTCCTTCAAATTTGCTTTGGGAAAAATTCCCAACTTTCCCCACGCTCCACCTGGTCTTGGGACACATGGTGAGCTCTCATTAGACGTGGGCCTTGGGGGAAAACATTTCTCTTTGCGCTAACCTTTGGGAAAAATTCCCAATTTCTCCCCGCGGCCGAAGCTCTGATGCCCTTGGACACGTGGCCTGTCCTCATTGCTGTGAGCCTTGGGGGTGGCTTTCCCTTTGAATTTTTTACACTTGGGTGAAAAAGAAAGAATCTGTTTTACACCCCCGACCCCCGACGCCGTGGCGACACGTGGCTTTGATTCTGACCGGGCCTCGGTCGGCGGCCGACGGCTAATATTTCTCCTTTGACCTAACCAAAACACTTCGCCAAATTTTTAAGTCTCCCTCCATGGTCCACTGGTCCTGGGACACGTGGCGTGATTTGATTCACCCGGGTCCTTTCTGGAGATTTTTCACGGCGCCGATACTTAGGAAATTTTTCTAATTTCTTCCCCTTGGACACGTGGCACGATCCTATTCGCTGGCGGGCCTTCGGGGTAAAAAATTCCTTCTAAAATATTTCCAAACACTTGGTAAAAATTCCAATTTTACCTCTGCCCCGCCCTTCTGAGGACACGTGGCCTCACCTTATTGGCCCAGCTTTTCAAGGGAAAATTTCCCACAAAAACTCCGCCGAGCCATAACTTCAAAAATACATGGAGTTAGGAGGAAAACTTTACCTTTCTGGAAAGCTGAGAAAATCTCTATCTAATGGTGTCATTTCCAGAAGGTCTTGAGTTCCTAAAAAGAAAAAAATTATGACTAAGGCACAAGAGAGGGAAGAATGAAGGGAGTTAGCCACAAAATGAGCAAGGGGCTCATTTTGGATAACAATTTTGGCAACTCAGAGGGGTCATTTACATGCTTTGGATGAAGTTACCAATTGCCTGAAACAATCCATTGGGCATGGAGTCATTAAATTCTCTACTTGGTACCCCAACTGATTAGAACACTGCAAGGAGGAAGATGAAAGGTAGAACACCATCTGATGGAGCAAGGCCTACAAAACACATTCCTAGAACAACAAGCTTGTGCCAAAGCACTTAGGGAAAGAAAAGCTAATCTACAACAAAATAATGTGCATAAGCACTTGAAGGAATGAAAACCTAAGCTAATATGTACAATGTGGATAATTTCCTTGATAACAATGCTTTAGATGGATTCCATTGACTGGAATCCATAATTCTTCACCATCCAATGAAGACAATTGGAAGGCATTGTTGTCCTTACACTTTGTGACCATGTATGGGCCACTCCAAATGGCATAAAATTTTTTGAATGCCTCCCAGGTCTTGCTTTTTCGCATCCCATTTTAACACTAAATCTCCAACTTGGAAATATTTGTCCTTGGCCTTTCTATCAAAAGTCTTCTTGATCGAGCTTGATCCTTCTCCATTGCTTGGGATGCCTGTTTTTTATTTCTTGGAGCTCCATCAATTCTACATACCTAACCTCCATGGGTCCAAACTCCAACAACTCCAACTGTTTCATGAGTTCCAATGTTGGCAACTCAAGTGACATGGACAAAATTGCCTCTCTTCCATAAACAAGCTTGAATGGAGAGTTACCTGTAGATCTCTTGGGAGTTATCCTATCACCCATAAGGATGATTTCAACTTAGTATGCCAAGACCTCTGATTTTCATCAAGAGTCCTCCTAATGATCCTTAACAAGTTCTTGTTTGTAGATTCAGCTTGGCCATTACCCTGAGGGTAATAATTTGATGAAGTGCTTAGGTAGATCCCATTCTTGACAGCCCATTCAGTTACCTTGGACCCAATGAATGCCAATGCATTATCTGATATTATTGTAGTAGGTATGCCAAATCTGGTTGCTATTCCCTCATAGAAGTCCAGGATGCTAGATTCATTTGCTTCCTTGAGTGCTACTACTTCAGTCCACTTGGTGAAATAATATGTTGCTATTAGAATCCATTTGTGCCCTTGGCTTGAATTTGGATTAATGACTCCAATGAAGTCTAAACCCCATTGCATGAATGGCTGGTCAACTAAAATTGGATGCAATGGAAGGGTAGCTAGTCTCTCCTTACCCGTGAAGAATGCACAATTCTTGCACCTCTTGATCCACACATAACATCACTGAAAATCTTGGGCCAATAATAGCCAGCCCTCATGATCTTTAGATCTATCACTCTCGATGCAAAATGACCACCAGCTGATCCACCATGGAACTCTTCCAACACCCTGTGAATCTAATTTGTACCAATGCATCTCAACAGCACTCCATTCACATCCCTTTTGAACAAAACACCATCAACAAGGGCATATGGGACAGCCTTTTGCAATGAAGTGTCTTCTTTTGGTCTTTTTCATCTTTCGAGGGCATAGACCTATGTTTAGGAAGTGCATTATGTCTTGGGTCCAGCAAGGAGTGAGGACACCATCATTTTCCTTTTGAGTGCTTCCTTGCTCATGGCTATCTTGCAATGCCAAAACAACCTCTTTCTCATTGCATGCTTCCTTTTGTTTGTTCAAAATCAGCTGCTCACACAATCCTTTTCCTCTAACCAACTTAGTGACTTTGATCTCAATGTCATACTCCATGACACGAGTAATCCAACCTGCTCTCTTTTCATTTAGGTCTTTTTTGAGGAGGAAGTCTTTAACTCCCATATGAGAAACCAGAAATTGAACCTTGTTGTTTGAAACTAGATGCTTGAATTTCTTCAAGCTCCTGATTACTACAAGAACATGCTTCTTAATGAAAGAATACCTCACCTCGTAGTCCTCCAGGCTTTGGCTGAAGAAATAAATTGGCTGCTCATCATTGTCTTTGTTCTACTATACCAAATTTGGAGAAATAGTATCATCACCCCCAAATGCATAGAGATGAAATCCTTGGATAAATTCGGGTTAAAGAGAATTGGGGCTTGAGATATGGCTTTTTGATTGCTTCAAAACTTTCCTTTCCTTCTCTGTTGCCCATTTGAAAGCTATGCTTTTCTTTAACATCTTGGTGATAGGCTTGACTAGGGCTGCAAAATTTGGGACAAACCTCCGAACAAAATTTATTCTCCCAAGAAACTTTGAAGGGCCTTCTTGTGGCTTGGCAATGGTAGTGCTCTTATGGCTTCAAATCTTTCTGGATCAATTGCTAATCCTTCTTTGGAGACAATGTGGCCAAGGATTTTTCCTTCATGGGCTAGAAAAATACACTTTTTAGGATTCAAGGATACTCCAAATTTTCTACACCTTTGGAACACTTGTCTCAAATGAAAGAGATGGTCTGCTGCATTTTTTGAAAAAATAGTGATATCATCAAGATATATCAGCACCATGTTGTTAATCAAATCCTTGAACTTCATGTACATCTCCCTTTAGAAATTAGCTCCAATGTTGGACAGCCCAAATGGCATTTTCTTGTATGCATAAGTTCACCATTTGGTTGTAAAGGTTGTCTTGAACTGATCCTCTTATTTCACCATAATCTGATTGTACCCTGAATAGCCATCAAGTAATGAAAACCTCTCAGATCCGGCAACAACTTGCAAGATCTTCTCCATGGAAGGAAGTGGGTAATGATCCTTGAGAGATGCTCTATTCAGATCTTTGAAGTCAACACACAATCTGATTTCCCCACTCTTCTTTCAAACTGGAACTAAGTCGGCCACCCAACTAGAATTCTTGATAGGGAATATGATACTTGACTCTATCAACTTATTCAATTCTTTTCTCATGAGAGGCTCCATATGTGGATTGACTGGCCTTTGTTTCTGCCTGACGGGTTTAGTACTTGGATCCAATTCAATGGTGTGTTGAGCTAACTCGAGGTTATAACCTTTCAAATCTTCATATCTCTAAGAAAACACATCAAGGAATTCTTGACAAAGTTGTATGAGCTCATACCTTTCTTGCTCATTTTCACTTTACCCACTTGAAGTGATTTGCCTTCTTCCACCAAGATGGACACTAAATCTTCTCCCTTGACTTGGATGTCTGCTTTTCTCCTTCCTAAACTAATCATTAGGACTGAAAATGGACTCTAAAGTAATAAGTCCCTTTGGTAGTTTGTTGGTTCTCAGCTGTACCACTTGGTCACCATAATGTTGCTCCAACTTTTCCTAATTTTTAGCTGAGAAATCAGCTTCTTCTTGCAAGAAATGGATGATTTGTTGATCATTTTCAAACACTTGCCAACTTACATTTTTGTCTAGGACCGAAGGCCTCACAATCACATGGATGTTTGGCTATACCTTGTCTTTTTGGATGCTTTCAACAACATCAAAGGCTGTTCCAACTTCTGCAAGCCTTTCAACTTGGTTCTCTTTTCTAGGAATGGATTTGATGCCAAAGCCCTCAAAATATTCAATGAGGTCCCACACCCTATTTTTGTAGCACTTGAGTAGATCATTCTTGGCAGCATGCTGCCCCTTAACTTGGTTGACAATCAACTCACTGTCACCGAAGACTTGCAAGTTCTTTATCCTTCTTTTGATTGACCAATGCAATCCTTGTATCAAAGCTTCATATTCAACAGTGTTATTAGAGCATGCAAAATGAAATCTAAAAGATGAATAAAACTTAACTCCTTGAGGTGAAACAAGCATAGCTCCCCCTCCTGCACCTTGTCTACTCCTTGATCCATCAAAAACAACTTCCATACCTCATTGTCATCCTTGTGGTCTGGTTTGGTGATGCTAGGAATAGGCTGATTTTCTTCATGCATGCAATAAACTCCTAGCTCAGATTCTTCTATTTCTTAATAAGGATCAAAAGCATGCACCTTGCTTGCCCATTCAACAAGGGTCAGATCTGGGATGCTTCCAACCTTGGTGTCACTTCATCGCTGCTTGACAATCCTCTTGATCAAACGCTAAACAATTGGTATTTATTTGGATTGGAGTGTGAGGCTCAATGTGAAAGTTTGCAATAGGTTCATATCTGATCGTGGCCTTGGTTCCATATCTTGTTATGAATAACATGTGTGACCAATCAGAAGATAAGTACCTCCAATCTTAGCTGTGAAATCCCTTGACAACATAGGGCAAAGAGTGGTGGAAGGTCTATTACCGAGACATCTTGCAAAACAACAACGTTGGGGCATGCATGCAAAGTAAGACTCAAGTTTTTGATCACTCCAACTATTGTTACTACTGTCCCATCCAATTGCACTACCCCTTTGGATATGACTTCATATTGAAGCCCCAACTGATCAGCTATTTGCTTGGGCATTACTAAACTACTTGCCCCGGAATCAATCATGCAATTGTGTACTAATTGGTTTCCAATGATCAATGAAACATAGAATGGAGGGGGCTTCAACATTTTACCTTGCTATCCTCCATGATTCCTCTTAGGCTGGGCAGCATTTATGAGTACCTTCTCTTGCATTTGGACCTATTGATTTGAAGTTGACCAGTCCTTCATGGCAGCTTGTAGCAAATCTCTTTGGCTTGGGATGGATAGTGATTCCCACATTGATATGTTTACATTTGTCTTCTTCATCTGATCAATGATGTTGAATGGAGATGAAGCATCTCTCTATTTTCCCTTGGCTTGCACATTCATTCCTTGCACATGGGTAGCAACAATTGGCATCTGAGTTGGTCTAGAGTTGTTTTAGGTAGTCCTTGCGTGCTTGGAACTGCATTTTGTTTGCCAATAATTTGTGGAGTGGTAGAAGGTTGTGAATTACTTAGAGCCAATGGCTGTTCTTCACCCAAATTTCTCCTTTTTGACCTTGTGTTGGCTGCAACACTTTGGGAGATTATTTGATTCATGCCAAAAAAATTCTTGCCGCCAGATTTTACAAGTGTGGTATCATTTGGAGCTGATTGTTGCTGGAATGTTTCTTGTTGTTGGTTATTTCCTTGACTCCCTTCACCCTCCACACCAGTATTTGTCACCATTAATTCTTGATTTAAGGCACCGTTGAAGCACATAGACTGGTTGTGAGGTTCATTGCATGGGAAACACCAATCATACTCTTGAGCTATGTTGTTTTACACTGGCACTATTGCTTTAGAGGCAGATGTAGCATTGGGATTATAGGGCTGAAATGGTCTATTGGCAGGAGGTCTTGCTTGATTTTGATTTGCAACTGGATTGGGTGGTCTTTGAGGCTGGTATGGCTACCTGTTAGGCTGAGCTTGAGGCTAGAAGGAAGGTCTAAAACCTTGGGCTTACTGCCTTTTGAGTGTAACCAACTCATTACCTAAATTTTGCAATTCCTTCATGACTTCTTGAAGTTCATTTGAGGCACTAGAAGATGAAGTATAAGCTTCACTTGAATTATGATTTATAGGAGTGGGAAATGGGAGCTAAAATAGGCACTTGACTAGTACTTGGGCTCTCTAAACTTAGATACAATGGAATTGAGGCTCAGGAGCTAGCTTTCCACTTGAATCAAACAATTTTCAGCTCTAATGGCAATGCTATAAGCAACAGGGATAGTTTTGCCCCCATGGATTGAATTAACATAGAAATATCAGAATTTAGAGCTTTAAGGTAATATAGAAAAGCACCTTCTTGTTGGCCTTACGCCACTAGAATTCTCTCCCAACTCATTTGAAACCCGAAGTTTAAGTCACCACCGCTCATTGGGAGCTCTCTTGATGGTTGTCAAACTGCTCCAAATGGTACAAGTTATCTCCCTTTTCCAAACTACTCATGGAGGGCTATACATAGCTGGTTCCAATTTTGAAAGAACCTCGAGGCAAGACTCCTGAACCATTACAAAGCTTTCCTTTGAATGAAGATGCTAAAGTTGACAAGAATCTACATTTCATTAATCTCATGGATTGCACAAATATTAGCAATATCCTTGACATGATCACCAAGAGTGGTCTGATTCTCTCCAAGAAAGTATGGAATGTTCTTCAATGATGGAACCGGGATTAGATTTTGTGCATTGAGAGCAAGTGGGCTGCTTCCAAAGTGAAATTAACATAGGGGTTATGTTGTGCCATTCGATTGGCCTTAGAACCCTTTTTGATTGAATGAAAGTCCTACCAAGTGGAGGAGTTGATAGAGTTCTATTTGGAGGAGATGGAGACCTTTGAATTCTCCTCTCTCTTTGCATTCTTCTTGAGATAATTACGAGATACTCAAATAACACCTCTTCTTCTCTAACTCTTGACCTTTGGTGATTCTTCTCATGAGTTTTCAAGTCTGCACTACTAAAACCAAACTAGCTTGATTCTTCTTCCTTGAGTCGCCGGATATGCAATTTAGGGATCTTTTAAGCAATAAAATTGCAACAAATGCACATCAATTTGTTACAATGAAGATGAATACCTTTAAGGTCCCACTGGCATGCCAAAACCGTTAGTGCAAATCAGCAGCACCCCTGGATGTTGATCAAATTTCTAGTTTGACATTTTGGACATCCAGTGTGATTGCACAACATTGAATATTTTCCCCAAGTGTGGGACTTGTAAAAAATGGAAAAGAATCTCTAGGTTAGAGGTTGGTTCCTCAACTCCTCTGATCAGGTGTATTACTTGCAAGTTGCAGAGGTTTAAACTCAAAATCCTACTCTAAATTCCAAGGGGACAGAGATAGAGAATGCAAAAGAAATAAAACTAAGACTAATGAGGTGATACACCAAAGGAGTGGTGAACATTATTTAATTCTAAAAATTGACACAGATCATAGAAATGTAACAAAACATCATGCACAAACTAATAAAATGTAATGGAAGGTCATAAATGAAGCAAACAACACAAACAGAGGATTGAAACTCATTCACAGAGCTTGCATTGTCATTTCCAATATCAAAAATACATGCATTACAACATCTGAGAGGTAGAAAACATGTTATAGTCTTGGAAGAGGTCTGATATTCCACAAAATCACTTTTCAAGGTGAAAAAGGGAGCCTACAAAACATAAAAATTTCCAACCCCTCAAAAATGAGCCAAATCTGGCTTTTACAATGCAAGAAACGAGCCTAGGAGAGAGAAACATGGGAAAACATGAGAGGAGCTTCAACCACCAACCAAAATGCAATAAAATAGCATGGGCATCCTTATAGGTCCATTCCCTGACATTTTTCACCATGCTGGGAGTATTCTTCATTAAAAATGGTGGTTGAAATGTCATTTCGTGATTACCACGTGCCAAGATTTTTCAATTTTCTCTCTCCAAACTCCATCAAAATAAAAATTGAGCTTGGAATCATGTAGATAATTTCACCAGATTTCTTTTTGATATAAAGAACACGAAAAATCGAGCTCTGATCGAAAGTTATGGTCGTTTGAAACTTTAGGGAAAAACAGGGCCAAAACAGTCGATTTGGCTGAAAATTTGAAATTTTCCCACTTTTTGCATTTGGGAAAATTTCCCAAAAATCCCCACACCCCACTCGATCCGGTGCCACGTGGCATGATTCCATTGGTCGCGGGCTCTTCCTGCTTCATTTTCCACCATTTTGGCCATTGGAAAATTTTCCAAAAATTCTCCACCGGCCGATGACCTGAGGACACGTGGCATGATATGATTCACTGTGGGGCATCTTCTCTTAAATTTTCCATTGCTGTTGACCATTTTCCCTGAGTTGGACACGTGGCGGAACCCTATTGGATGTGGGATTTTCCTTTTGGTTTATCCCTGCCGGCCTTGCCTTCTCCATTTTATCGCCACGTGGACACGTGGCAAGATCCCATTGGCTCGCATTTGGGGGCAGACTTTTCCTTTCAATATTTCCTTCAACTTTTCTTTGGAAAAAATTCCAACTTTCCCCCGTGTTCTTCCTGGTCTTGGGACACGTGGTGAGCTCCCATTGGATGCGGGCCTTGGGGGCAAACATTTCTCTTTGTGCTAACCTTTGGGAAAAATTCCCAATTTCTCCCCGGCTGGCTAAAAGCTCCAATGCCCCTTGAGACACGTGGCATGTCCTCATTGGCTGTGGGCCTCAGGGGCAGCTTTCCCTTTGAATTTTTACACTTGGGTGAAAAAGAAAGAATATTTTTGTGCCCCCGACCCTCGATGTCATGGCGACACGTGGCCTGATCTGACTGGTCGGTGGGCCGACGGGCCAATATTTCTCCTTTGACCTAACCAAAACACTTCGCCAAATTTTTAAGTCTCCTCCACTGGTCGTTGGTCCTGGGACATGTGGCATGATTTGATTTTCCCGGTCCTTTCTGGAGATTTTTTCACGGTGCCGATACTTAGGAAATTTTTCTAATTTCTTCCCCTTGGACACGTGGCACAATCCTATTCGTTGGCGGGCCTTCGGGGTGAAAAATTCCTTCCGAAATCTTGCCAAACACTTGGTAAAAATTCCAATTTTACCTCCACCCCCACCCTTCCAAGGACACGTGGCCTCACCTTATTGGCTCGGGCTTGTCAAGGGAAAATTTCCCACAAAAACTCCGCGAGCCATAACTTCAAAAATACATGGAGTTAGGAGGAAAACTTTACCTTTCTGGAAATCTGAGAAAAGCTTTATCCAATGGTGCCATTTCCAAAAGGTATTGAGTGCCTAAAAAGAAAAAATTATGACTGAGCCACAAGAGAGGGAAGAATGAAGGAGTTATCCACAAAATGAGCAAGGGGCTCATTTTGGATAACAAGTAAAATATAGGGTCAATTTCCAAATGAGTGCGAAGCCTCCACATGTCTTGGGTCAAGCTCGTTGTCTCCGCCAACAAGATGGGACTTACCCAAATGCAAAAGAAATCGAGAAGTCCCCGCTGAAGCCGTCATGTGTCACTTTGGCACAACTATAAGAGCAAGAAGAAGGGATTGAAAACTTAAGATGTGCAGGGCCACCACATGGGTCTTACATGGATGGACTCTTTTAAACACTCGTGAGCCTATGACCCCGATCTTCGAGACAGCCATATCCTTCAACTAGAAGCTCAATTTTGAGTGGGAAAGGAGTTTTGAGAGCTCTCGCACGTGCTACTCACCGCCACCATTAATGAAGAATGGTAAATTCAGTCTTCCATTTTCGAGGTTGTTAAGTATCTCACCTACCATCATGATGAAGAATGGGCCTCCTTCTTTCCTAGCCAGAACAACACATGGAGGCATGGGTCTTGTAGTAAATCCCATCATTGTTGTAGGCAGAATTCAATGCTCTTGTCGGGGTGGTTGAAGCAGGATTCGAATTCTTCCCTCTCTCCTTCTCTCTTTCTTCTATATATTGTAAAGGAGGGGCATATTTCAAAGGGTTGGTCATATTTTCTCTCCTGCCCCCTCTCTTTTCTTCCTTAGGGTAGAATGTGGAGTCTAAGCCTCCTCTCTTGGCTCTATAATGGCATTTTCTTGCCTCTTTCCCACTGATGATGTATCAGAAATTTTGGAGCAATAAAATATGTTTCATGATGCATTTTGTCCATCTTTGCTTATTTTATTGTCTCTTCTCGCCTCTCATCATTGCAAGGTATATTATGCATACTTTTGATGTCTATTGCAGGTTTTGGGAGCCGTGTTTAATGGGTTTGAAGTGGTGTTTTGTGTGAACTCTATCTTTGGTCTGTGATGCATCTGTCCATCCTCTCCATTTCTCACCTCTCTCCATTTTAGGCAGTTGGATTTTTGATCAACCGCTTCCTTTTCTAGTGTATCACCACTTAGTGTAGGCTTTGTTTTTATGTATTTCTCTCTCTCCCTAGTCCCTTGGAAGTTTAGATTAGGATTAGATAGTCCTCGCACTAGAGTAGCTTATACAGGTAGTTTAGGAAGAAGAAGCCAGATTTCTCCTAAGGGCCATCTCAATTCCACAAGTCCCATAGCTTGAGAGACGGTCCAATGTTATGCAAATCACATCAAATGCCCCACTCAAATCTGAGGCCATTCGAGGGTGCTTGTGATTTTGCATCAATGGTGATTAGGTATGAGAATTGATCTTATCTATGTATCTATGAGTCCTTTTCATTATAAGGTGTCCGAGTTTATAAAGGTGCATCCTTCATCTCTATTTTTAGATTATGTGTCTTAAGTTTAGTGCAAAAATATGTGTCATATAGTTAAAATGTGTCATCAAGAATGGTTTGGTTCTTCCTAAAGGTGTACTATCATGTGTTGTTATTGATTTTTTATGCTACTCGTATCTTTGATCCTTCAAGGCATGATTTTGACTTCTTGTGTGTCTCACTTTCAATCTATTATCATGATAGGTATAAGTTATGTCAATGTGTCATATGCTCTCGAGTTAGAATCTTAAGGCCTATGAAGTGATTCTCCAAGGGGGAGTTGATTCCTCAAGTGCAAATTCTATGTCCATTGTGTGTCATTTTCAAGATTATGTGTTATGTGCCTCAAGTACTTGTATTGTTGTCAATCAGCTCTCTATCATTAAGAAAGTATATCAAAATTTTATATTTTTTAGAGGCCTGATATGAATATGAAATTAGGTTTTATGGTTATTGAAATATCTCATGATGGTGCATATTTGATCAATTCTATTAGGTCCATCATACAACATGTTACCATCAAAAATGGTTTGATTCATAAAAGGTTAGTGTGAATATGTGTATTTCCTTAACACATATTCATGAAGAAGTGATAAGATGGTCTCAAGATTTTAATGTTCATGAAATATTCAAAGGGTCTATCTTCATATTTTAGATTTTTGTCATGGTTGTTACCCAAGAGTATGTATCATTCGTGTCATGATAGGAATGTGAAAGAAGTTTTCTAAATAATTTAAGAAGGTCAAAAATTTGTTCAAGACATTTCAAATGAATATAAAACCTAAATTGGAGGATCAAATCTTATCAAGGGATGTTGAACCACTAACCAAAGGCATCATGAGTAAAGAGGCATCATAATTTTCTAAGAGTTTCCACAAGAATTCTACAGGTATCTTTAAGTGAAGGAGCTATATTATTTTATGTTGCTCGACAAGGATGTGAATTTCAAGAAGAATGGATCACTCAAAGATGTATGATTTTCCCATCAATGAAAAAAATATGCTTCAGAATGCAAAAATACATAAAGTAACTTGATACTTGACCATGTGCTAAGTGTGTCATTAGACTTACTTGACTAGGTATCTCTGGTGTTAAATGAGACAAAAATATAAGTGTAACTTTTCTAGGTTGAAATCAATGAGCTCATGAGGTTGTGTGGTCTTCATCAAATTCCCAAAAGGCTTATTCTTAGGACTTTGAAAATCTTATAAGGAAAAAATGTTTCCCATGTGTAAAAATTAAGAAATGAAATGTTTTCTCAATTCTTGAAGATGAACTATATGTTCTAAGGTTGTTAAGTAGGTTTCAAGGAGTCTACGGTAAGTGTCAAGACTGTGAAAGAGGAAAACTAGGTGTATCTCAGGATTGTGAAGGTTGCACATGCTCAAAAGGATTTTTTGAGCTCTGAACTAATGTAACATAAGGGTTTTTCAGTTGAGTATACAATGAACAAGGTCTATAAAGAGTTTTTATTGACGAAAATACTATGGGAGTTATTATGAGATTAAATCAGTGAAACAATTTGTATGACTATGAAGAACATAATAAGAGTCAACTAGAGTTCATGAAATAAAGGGAGCGAAATGGAATTCTCAATATGAGCTAAGGTGGAAAAGGAAGATAATTTTTACCTTCATAATGCAGGTGTAAAGCTATAGGTACAGAGAAGGGTAGATGATGGTTTGATTCGCGTAACAAGATAAACATGTTCTTCATGGACTAAAGTGATGGATAGGCTTCTCAAGTGACTTGATAGGACTGAAATGTTTCTCTAAGGTGTGATATGATGATTCTAAGTAAGTTTATGCCTCATAAATAATAAATCAAGGTGTTAAAACAAGTCAAAAACACAAGGTATATCTACATGTGAGTAAAATATTTCTTTTTCAAAGGTATCTTATAATGATTTCATCAATGACTAAGGATAACAAAAGGTAAGGTATGATGCTCATAATTTTGATTCACAAGTCTATACAATGTTAAGAGAACTAGTAACACTCCTAAAGGATGGAAATTTTCTATATTTGTATGTCAAGTTCCTTGAAGGTCTGAGGTAGAGTATCTAAAATATGAGTTTAATTTTAGGTGTCTTGATAAGTTAAGTAATAAAGTGTTTGGAATTATGATATTTTTATCAAAAGAAATAAGGTACAGTGTATTGAAGGTGGTCATCATGGCTAAATGGTTGAATTATCTATTAAATAAGTATGTTACATCATAAAAATATCTAAGGGCTTCTTGACATTATATAGTAGGAATGTGAATGGACATTCTAGAGACCAAGTATGTGAGAGATCAAGGTATAGTAGACTATGAAAATGCATTACAAATTTGTATGGTGTCATGGAATTTTCTTAGTTGAATAATAATAAAATTGCACTAATCAAGGTCTAAAAGGTCATTGAATGTCATAGCTATAGCTTCATGATTCGGTAGAATTCCTATTGGAAATCAAATTTGGTGTGCTGGCTCTTGTGATTGTGTGTGTACAACCATGGGTGAAATAGATAATATTTGTGTCCATAAAAGTTGAAAATGGCTTACAAGTTGATATAATAGTCTATGTTTTTTTCAAATCATGAAGGTTTTATGGCAGTTTGAGAATTGAAACAATAAGTATCAAACTTGAAAGTGACTCGTGAAGTGTGCAATATTGTTTTATTCAAAATTCTAAGGAGATGTTATAAGGTTAGTAGTTGGTTCACTTCAGCTGCAGAGGTATATCAAGTACAAATGATGATTCAAGAAGTATGATATTTTCCAATGTTGTTAACATGATCAGAGGGTAAGTATGTAATGTTTTGAACTTTGAATAATATGCTAAAATTACTCAGAAGTATGAAAAAATAGTCATGTCCCGAGTTGTTGTTTGAGCTCAAAAAGATGAGTATTAAGACCTTAAAAAGTCTATGAGGTAGACTATAAGGGGTACAAGATGCCAAGTAAGCCTAGTGAGGTAAGATATAAAGTGAGTGAGATGATTTTGAAAAGGATAATGATGATTAACATGTGTTCATGATGAAATAAGTCGATAACATTAAGAACTTAGTTCATGAACAATGATGAAATTCTTGGGCAGCCCCAAGGCTTGTATGGAAGGTGAGTGTCTCAATTTTTTTTTCAGTTACATTGGATGAAATAAGTCTAGGGGGATTTTAAGGTGCTTGATATGCTATGTTTTGGATTCTAGAGCCTAAAGAAGCTGGTCAAAATGAAACTAAAGATGAGGTTCATAGACTATTGTCCAAAAAGGTGAAAATGGTGAATTTCAAGGAAAAATCTGAATTTTGAGCATGGTATATTCCTAGAAAGGAGATGTGGATCATAAATGAAGGTTAAGAAGAGGTGTATCAGCTTAGGAGGATCCTTATTGCATGATTTATTAGGTCCATATGATCTTCTTATGTTGTTGAATGAGACAGAGAAGAGAGAATACAATCCCAAGGGGAGATACTTGGTCTTTGCATTATTGTCATTGTTTCTAGTCTTTTGTTATCATTTTTTATGTTGTTTCATCATAGTAGTATTTTTCATGGATGGAAAAGTGGGAGAGAGGCATCATAAAAATGGAAAATAGGTCATGTAGGTGTTGGTCAGTGGTTGTCATCAATGTTTCTAAAAATGGTCATGTATCAATGATAAAGGGGAGATTGTTAGCCATTGTATGTTTTTGTTGTCATTGATGTCAACTACATTAATGGAAAAGAGTGTCATGGTGTCATGTGTATCTCCATGTGGTGTTATTAAATGGTCAAACATGAAGGTTGATTGGTAGTGTTAGGATTTGGTGAGTTGTCTTGGTGTCTTAACATGGTTCTAGCTTGCATAGTAATGGTATGAGTCTTTTTGAGGTGATTGGTTGATTTCATGAGGTAAAAAATGGATGGTATGATGTATCATGAGTTTAAATAAGTCTTTATGAGGTCAGCAAGGTCATTTCATCATTTTTTAGTGTTGATTCAAGTCATTCCAGGCCTATTCCTATCCCTCGAGCATGAAGAATGAGGGAGAGGTATGAGTTTTGGAACTAATCAATCATGGTGGAGCATGGTGGTAGTGTACTTGAGTCGTATGGTGAGTTTCAGCTTTAGTATTCAGAGGTTTAGTGCATTTATTGTTGGAACATAATGGTTAAGTGGGTTGACCACCCCTTAATTAATATGGGTCTAACATTATACTATAGGTTAAATATTTAATAATATGAAATATTTATATTTATATTATTAAATATTCAAACCTTGAATATGTGTCAATTGACTTGGTTAAAAGGGTGAGTTGGGAGACATACCCAATCACCTCATATAAAAAAGGACTTGGTCCTCATTTGATATATCGAGGAATATATCAAAGGTGTGCAAATCAATATTAATTGATTTGGTTTTTACCCTTGTGATTAGGGTTAGTAAGGAGGAGGTTTCTACTAGATGTAATTGATTCTCTATAATAAATGTTATTTTCACAACTTTTTTACCTTTGGGTTTTCCACTATAAATTCTTTGTTTTGTGTTATTTACATTCTGTAAGTATTTATTTAATTACTATGCAATATAGTTTATTACTATGATATTTATTTTATTCATTTTAATGTTGCATAATATATTAATGTTTAATATTTAAGTTGATTAAACCCATTGTCATTCAAATCCTCAAATTCCAACATGGTAACAAAGCTTGGGATAATTAAATAAATTAGATCAAATATTTTTGTATTTACTTTATTTAATTTGTACGGGTTTTTCAACCAACTCGGAAGGGTATTTAAAAGTATCGGTCCCCTTATTTTTCTCCCCCAATTTATTTTTCCACTACATTTGTGCAATCTAAATTTTTGTGTGCTTTGTGAAGAAGTGTAATTTGCAGGAAAAGAAGAGATTGTGGTGGACCCCCTCTTCGAAACTCTTGGTAAAATTTTTAGGTTTTTCAATTTTAAATCCCTAATTTTTTTCAGGGGAGATGTAATATGATATGATTCTTACTTTCATTTACATTTGGAAATTATATGGAATATTTCCTTTGTTCTAACCTTTGAAAATTTAATGTAAATTCTTTGAAAGGATATTTCTTTTGAAAATTTTATTTAATTTTAGCAATAAAATTTTATTTAATTATGTTTCAAAAGTGGTGTGTGTAGGGAATAATCATTCCCGAAAAGTGGAAGTTTATGTCAGAAATAGACTTCATAGAAAAGATCAAGGAAATTAAATTATTAATTTAATTTCACTATAGTTGTACCAAAGAAAATTAAAATTTATTTAATTTCACTAAAAGTGGTACTATTTGTTTTGTATTTTTTTATATTTGCTAATGCCCTTTGGTTTTCTTCATGTTTCTGAACTTGCTTGCATGGAAAATGGAAAATAAATCTTTGTCTCGGTTTGCACTAGCATGTCTTTGATAAATTGGATAAATTGAGGTGAATTCAAATCCATTATTTGACATAATTTTAGGTAAAATCACCCAAAATTGTGCAAAATTCACATTCTAGAAATACATAGGAAATTTTCACTGTGTTAAATTTGACGGTCGAATGACCATCATGGCAAACCAAAATAAGGTAGAATGACAATCATTTAGATGTCAAATTTAAGTTGACTAGATCTTTATCTACATTAACACTTTTTAGAAATTTGAAGTTGATGTGCATTCTTAGGGGTTTCATCTTCACTTCTATATGGTCGAAAATTTTTATGATAGGTCTGGGGTATAATGTCAGAGCCCTTTATAATGGAGGTTATTATTTTCTTATTGAAGTTAATTACTATGAATTTTAATGATAGAACTAGTTATGATCAAATAGTTTCTTTAAATCTAGTTTTATTAATATTGTTATGATCAAATTTTAAAAATTAGTTATTTTTTATTAAAAAAACATACTTAAGTTTTTAATGAAATAGTATAAGTTTTTTATCATAAAATATGGGTATTATCGTTTTTCGATCAATATTTATTCTAACTTAATGCGGTGATTTGTATATCATAATGGGGTATGTTTTTCAGGTTTAGGAAATTTGAAAGACAATGGCATCTAGTTTATTTTGCCTTGATAAGTCCCAGATCCTAAATGGAGTAAATTACAATATTTGGAAGATCAAGGTCAAATCAAAACTTATGGCAAGGAAACTCTAGATGATTTTTTCAGGGACTGAGCATGCACCCACTAGTCACCAAGTGAATACAAAAAATATGAATGGATCCTCATAGGGCACACAAGAGGCCCTTTCCATGATCCTATGTAATGTGAATGATGAATATCTTCTACACATTGGTAATATCAAACATCCTAGTGAGGTATGGAAACAATTAGAATCCATGCATGAAGGTACATGCTTGTCTAAAATTATTAAACTTGTTTTAGAATTTCTTACGACTCCTATGAAAGGAGATGAAAAGGTAGTTAATTTCTTAGCCAAAATTAAAAATATCAAAGCACAATTAGATGGATGCAATTGTGACTTAATTAGTGAAAAATTAATCTACTTTATTGTTCAGTTGAATATACATGAAAGATTTAGGAATTTTATTTCTATCTTAAATTCTAAATATCGAATGAGGATGAATTACCAAATTTGAGTACTTTGAGTTCTCTTCTGATACAGGAAGAGCAAGTGATGATGAACTTCGACTCTAAGGAGAATGCCTCACAGGCAACTTCTTTCTCAGAATTCAAATTTCAAGTCTCACAAGCCCTATTCTGATCAGAAGTTTAGATCTAATACTAAATCTTCATTTGTTGATAAAAAGAGTTTTACTTTTGAACATTTGCATGTAAGCTTTAATGGTAAATGTCACAAATGTGGCAAATTTGGGCATAAAAAGGAAGAGTGTAAATCTAAGAAACCTATCCATAAAAATTAGAAACATATTGTCACATCTAAGTATAAGTTAAAGAAAAAGGATAGTTCTAATGATGCTCCTAAAATTGTTGCACTATATGTCACTTTGTACTCTTCCCCAAATTCTGAATAGATTTTCGATTCAGTGTGCTTCAAATCATATGGCTAGTATTTCCAATTCTTTATTTGATGTTACAAAAATCAATGAACGTGTGTATCTTGGTAATAAATTATCTTTAAAAGTAATAGAGAAATGAAAATGAAAATTTGCAAATGGTATCTTGAATAATGTTTTATTTGTTTCTAAGCTTAAAAAGAATCTTTTTTCATATTCACAACTAACTCATGATGGTTTGTATATTCAAATTTTGAAGGATACTTGGTACATCAAGGATAGTAATAATAATATGATTGCAAGGAATTCAAAGAAATGAACTGTATATTTTTATGATGTTTCTTCTACATCTTGTTATGTATCTCAAAGTTTAAATATTCAAAACTATGGCATGAAAGGTTAGGATGTGTCGATTATCAAAGATTGTATGAAGTTTTTAGATGCAATCTAGCTAAAAAAAAATTGTTGTCGCTAACTCGCGATGCTTGTGAAGGGTGTTTACGTGTGAAACAAAGTGTTAAACCCTTTCACTTACATCCTAAGGAGAGTTCCTCTTCACCACTAGAAATCATTCATAGTGATGTTAAAGGACCTCTTGAAGTATCTTCATCAATGGTTTTTTGTATTTTGTGACATTTATTGATGATTTCACCAGGATGATTTGGACATATTTTCTTAAAAATTAATCTGATGTATTTGAAAAATTTAAGGAATTTAAAGCATCTATTGAAAATTCATTAAATTATAAAATTAAGAGGCTTAGAATGGATAATGGGGGTGAATATGTTGGTAATGCATTTTAAAAATTGTATTGATTGTGGTATTAAAAGAGAATTAACTTTTCCCCAATCTAATGGTGTCATAGAACAACAAAATATGAATATTTTATATATGGCTCACACGATGCTTCATTCTCGTTGGTCTTCCAAAATATTTTGTGGCAAGAAGCAATGAACGCGATAGTCTATATCCTAAATAGGGTTCCTACCAAAGCTATTCACCATTCGACCCCCTTAGAAAAGTGGTCAAATCAAAAACCTGATGTATCACATTTAAAAGTGTTTGGTAGTCTTACCTCTTTATATATCCCTAAAAAGAAAAGAAAGAAACTTGATATGACTTATTTTTTTCTGTATTTTCATTGATATGGTATTAACACTGCAGGTTTAAGGATTTACGACCCTATAAAAAGGGAAGTAACTAAAAACCACAATGTTGTTTGTTTAGAAAAAATGTTTCTGTTCATCTACAAATAGTAATGATATTCTTAATCCTATCAATATTTCTAATGATGGTTCTGATATTGATAATGAAAATATTGTAAATGATCATGATGATGTTTCTTGTGTTGATGTTATGGATGTTTCTGAATCTCCTGTCTCCCTAGCTAAGAAACCAAGATGGGCTCAAACTGTGTTAGAAATTTCTAATCCTATTGAACTTAGGAAAATGACTAGAAGCCATCATACATACCATGCATTAATGACCTTGTTAGAATTTTAGGATTCTAATAAATACGAATTTAATCAACTTACATATTATATAATGTTACAATAAATATTTAAATAAATATTACATCATAACATAATTAAATAAAGAAATACTTACAGAAATAAATAACATAGGTGACACAATATTTATGGTGGAAACCCCAATAGGGTAAAACCACTTTGAAAATAATATTTTACTTCGTAGAGAATTATTTTACATCCAAAGAAGATCACCTTCTCTTTTAAAACCCTATTTACTAAGGGTAAAACCAAATCACTTGATTTGAACACCTTTGATGTATTTCCCGAATATATCAAATAAGGATCTAAAGTCCGTTTTATATAAGGTGATTGGGTATGTCTCCCCACCCCACCTTTTCAACCTAAACAATGACACATACACCTAGGTTTATAAAATTTAATATTAGAAATATAATCATTTCTTGATATTAAATATTTAACCTAAAGTATATACCTAGGTTAGCATATTTAATAATATAAATATAAATATTTCATATTATTAAATAATAACCTATATATTAGTGATGGACTCATATACATTAAGGGATACTTATACCACTTAATCATTATGTTCCACACTCCCCTTTAATGTTAAGTGGGATAACATGACATATATCAATAGATTACCTACCCATGGTGCACTACATGATTTACAATCCTTAAACCATAAAGGTTTTAGGCTAGCATATCAGTTTGAAGGAATTATAAAACCTTCATCATACTCAATTTACCTTTTGGTACAAAAGGATTTGGAATCCCAAAGATCATCCCATGATCAGTGGCTAAGTATGATTTGTGAGTTTTACATGTTCTCACAAGTTCTCATAAAAGGTTATCAATCTAAGAATATAGGAACCTTTACAACCAAGGACCTCCTTAACAATATGCTTGTACTAGATGTTTACCAATAAACTCAATAGCACTAAAGAGTTTATTGAATACCACCTTTAAGATCTTTCTACACTTCTTTCTCAAAAAGAAGTCGATGAGGTATACATGATCGAAGGTCTTTTTACACTTACCCGAAGGTATTTTTACAAAAACCAAGTTTCATTAGGAGGTGACATTGTCATGCACACTCCCCTTTAATGGAAACTCCGACAATCCAAGATTTTCATGAAAGTGACAAAAATTTGTAGCACTCAAGGACTTTATGAAGATGTCAGCAACCTACTCTTCATTCAACACGAACTTGAGATTTATCTCATCACTTAGCACCTTCTCACGGGTGAAGCGTATATGTATCTCAATGTGCTTCATCCTTTGATGTTGAACTGGATTCTTAATCAAGAGTAATACAAATCTGACCACCACATAGAATAGGAATACTTCCTTTAGCTTCCATGTGTATCTCTACCAATGTACCATTGCAGCCACATGGCTTCTTTACTTCTTCCATTGTACTTCTCTACCTTAGTAGAAGAAATGGATATTATTGATTACATTTGTTGTTCCAATTAATGGTTCCTACAATAAAAAACTTGAACACATATCCAATATATTTTATAACACAACATCAATATGGTTAGAATCACAAAATCCATATAAGATAGCATTTTCATTCTTAGTATAATGCAACCCATAATTGATTGTTCCTTTAATATATCTATTTTTTTTGTAAGATTCTAATGATCTCTAAAAAAGGTTCATGCATAAACCTTGAAGTAATTCCTACTGTATAGGAAATATCTAATCTAGTTATAGTTAGATAAATCAAACTATCAACTAATAACGTATATAAAATAGGATCAAATTTTTTCATATGTAAATTTAGGATCAATATTTATTCCAACTTTTATTGAAGTAGAAAATGGTTTACAATCAATCATAAGAAATATTTTCAATACAATGGTTACATATTGTCTTTTGAAAATAACAATAGAATGAAATACATTCATACAAGAACATGATGTAGCAGACCTAACTCATTCATTTCAAAGTACTTTTCAATTTCTCTTTAATCCTATGAATTAAATCGAATTGTCACCACCATAAGTAAATCATCAACATATAATGATAATATGTGAGCCTTATTTCTTAATGAACATATCATTGTTAGAAGAACAATTAACAAAACCTAATAGTTTAAAGAAGGAAATAATTTTTGCATAACAAGCTCTAAGAGCTTGTTTTAAACCATACAAGGATTTCGAACTTACAAAAATAGTTTTCTTTACCATTTACTTCAAATCCTTTAGGTTGAAACATATAAAATTATTTTAAATCGTAATTCAAAACAGTATTTTTATTCATTTCATGGATTTCCCACCCAAATTAAGTCAGAATTGCAAATAAGGCCCTAACAAGATTACTCATTTTAGCTACGGGGCAAAGGTCTCAACATAATCAATGTCGGGTTCTAAGTGAAACCTCTAAAGAACAAGTCTATATTTTTGTTGATACTACCATCAACATTATATTTTACTTTGTATATCCACCTAGACCCTATAATACTTCGCGGTTCAAGTTCATATAAGGTAATTAATGCATGGTACATATGATGGTTTCTGGTCATTTTCCTAAGGTTAATAGGATTTAAACTTTCTAACATAGATTGAGTCCAATTGAATTTCTTATCTAGGAAGATAAGAGTTTCAAAAACATCTATAGCATCAAAACATCAAATTTCTGAAAAATAAATATAGACAAAGATCTGACCAGATTAAATTTGACGTTTAAATGACCATCATAATGACTTATTTTTTGCCTTTTGTGACGGTCATTTATTGTCAATTTTAACACATTGAAAGTTTCCTCGAACCTACGGGCTTAAATTTGACGTATAAATGAACGTCATATTGTATTATGTTTGATCTACCATGATGGTCATTTTACCGTCAAATTTAATGAAGTGAAAACTTGATGTGTATTTCTAAAATGTGAAATTCTAAAATTTCTTCTTTTGTATAATATTAGGGAGGTTATATTTTAATACATTATAATAACCTATTATAATTTATAATGTAAAAATATATACATTTTGTTATTAAAAAGAGGTATATAGTTTATAGAATGTAAATAAAAAACAACATATAGTTCATAAAAATTATAAACTATAGTATATTGTTTTAATATAAAAAACACATTATCCTTATTAAAAGGGTTTAAAGGACATAGACCAGGTTAAAAGAATTTTACCATGTGCAAGCTAAAAACTTTAAAACTTTTATGTGGCTATAATTACCAATATTTTAATAAATATTTACCACCACGGCCACCAATAAACTAGCCCCCTTTTCTTAATTCACCATTTATACCTAAAAAATTATCTCATTTCATTCTCCACTCCCACTCTTATATAAAAGAAAACCTTTAAATAGGTTTATTTATATAGTTTTTATAAACTATAAGATATAAATGAATGGGGTCGCCCCCTTACATGGATAATATAAATGGCTAGGGACACATGCTAGGTTTTATTTAATAAGTATTAAGATTTACAAAGTAATTATTTCATGGGCAAGTAATAAACATGGGCCTCTTACTAAAAAAATTAAACACTTAGGTTTTTTGTAACATATATAGACCAAATCCACTTAGGTTTTTTTTTTAAAACATATATAAACAAAATCTAATAAAATTTATATTTTAAGTGGTTTAAACTAACCATATATATAAAATATGATTCAAACTTAAATTTGTTTCTTCTTTTTTTAAACTATATATGCCTAGATTTATAAGTTAAGTTTAAATATGATTTAAACTTAGGCTTAGAATATGGTCTCGTTGACTCTTCCCTAATCCCATGTAATTTTAATATGGTTTAAGGCTTTTAATTTTTTTTTCCAAAACTATATCAATTTTAATATGATGTTTATATAGACCTTATTCTATATTATATATATTTTTATTTAAAAATAATAATATAGTTTTCAAATTATATAGGAATATAGTTATAGATTAACTATAAACTATAGTTTTTCAAATTGAATCTTATTAAAGGAGTCCAAAGGACACACATAGATTACTTTTGAAAACACAATAAGGTTAAAATAGTAAATAAATTTTACCAAGGGGCATGATTCCACATGAAAAAAAATACAAGTTAACCTAGAGATTTATAGAGGGGAGAATTACTTTCACCCTACCAATGAAATAAATTGAAAATTCTATTTCTATGGAGCTTGTCTCCTTTTTCTTGTATTTAGCTGTGTTTTTATTTTGAATATCTTTTAACTTGCACATATTAAAACTATAGAAAAAAATATTTCAAATATTTTACCCTTCAAATTAAATAAATAAAATACACAACATTTGATCTTAATTTATTTAATTTACCTCACTCTATTACCATGTTAGAATTTGAGGATTCTAATAAATATGGATTTAATCAACTTACATATTATATAATGTTACAATAAATATTTAAATAAATATTACATCATAACATAAGTAAATAAAGAAATACTTACAAGAAATAAATAACACAGTGACACAATATTTATAGTGGAAAACTCCAATAGGGTAAAAACCACTTTGAAAATAATTTTTCCTTCGAGAACTTATTTCACATCCAAAGAAGATCACCTCCTCCTTTAAAACCATATTTACCAAGGGTAAAACCAAATCACTTGATTTTCACACATTTGATATATTTTGATCAATTTTAACACATTGAAAGTTTCCCGAACCTACGGGATTAAATTTGATGTATAAATGACCGTCATATTGTCTTATGTTTGATTCTACCATGACGGCCATTTGACCGTCAAATTTAATGAAGTTAAAAATTGATGTGTATTTCTAAAATGTGAAATTCTAGAATTTCTTCTTTTGTATAATATTAGGAGATTATATTTTAATACATTGTAATAACCTATTATAATTTATAATGTAAAAATATTCCCATGATCTGTGAGAGACGATCGCAAAAAAAATCGCTCACAAACCGTGTCAGCTTTGCTGCTGCTCTCGGTGCTAGCTCGAATGCTGACCCTCTCGGTATGGATCAGGGGTCCCTCTTGTTAGGGTCCCTTTCTCCAAAGCCTCCTGATGCGTGGAAAATATTGTGGAGGGTTCCACATCCGCTCCTAGCTCAGAAAAGCTATCCCCTTCACCGCGATGGGTCCTTTTCCTCGCGCATCCCATCTCACATCACGGAGGCCGCTTCGCTTCTCGTGATCTGTCCTCGTGGTTACACCGATGGGCCCTAGACCCCTATTGAAAGATATAAAAATGGGCTAGGTTAAAATGGCAACCATGTGGAGCGCTGAAATAGCGACTATGCCAAATGGTTTCATATTATTTTCCTTCAAAGATGAAAGAAGACTTTGCTTGAGCAATCACGTTAGGTGGTCCTTGGTTTTTGGAAGGCGGGGCTTCTATCTCGTGAAATGGTCTCTTGGTTTCAACCCTCACACGGAATCCATGACCCAAGCCCCAATTTGGGTTCGCCTCCCGGGGCTCCTCTCGAGTTCGGCGCATCCGGCTTATCAAGGTATTGCTTCTCTCAATATGATATTTAATTGCTATAGATCAAGCAACAAAAGCTAAAACTAGATTCATCCATGCTCGCTTCTCGTGTTAATGCCGACATCAACTGTCCCTTACCAAAATAAATAGAGTTGCTATCGGACTTGGGGGAACTGAAACAACCCATTGACTATGAACACATTCCAAATGCTTGTTCCTTCGCAAAAAATTGGTCATCGGGCCCTAGCTGCCCATCTAAATCTCAACCAAAGACCAAGACTCAAATCTTCTCTCCAAAAATAAAAACTTTATACCTAAAACTTCTTCTATTGAGATTCCGATCATCCCCACATCAAATTCCTTTGCTCTCCTCAAGATGGAGAAATCATCACCTCTTCGATCCCGTGTCCGAGATCGCCCCCTCCATGGCCTTTCAATCTCATCATCCCCTCTCGTCTCCCTCGGCTCTCCCCACCTCTTCCCCTATAGGAGTTAACCTCTCTCCAGGCTGCCTCTTCCTCCCCCCTCTCCGCTATCTTCTCCTCTTCCCTTCCTTCTCCGTCCCCTCTCCATTAAATCTTTCCCCCTACCTCCCCTTTGTCCACCTATTTTAGACTCTGTTCCCTCCCCTGACATTCTTCTCGATGATAGCTTCAATCATTGCTTCACTAGAAGCAACAGCAAGAAACCCAATATAGGCATGGAAAAAGCTCTGGGAGAATTCCGAGCAACATCAAACTTCAACAAGAAGCAAATTTATTAATGTCGCGCAAGGAAATCAAAGCACAATCCCCATGGTGGTGGGGAGAAAATCCAAACCAAAGAAATGAAGATCATCTCTTGGAATATAAGAGGGCTTAATTCTCTTCAAAAACAAAGATTTATCAAAGACATCAAATTCCGTAACTCTCCCGACATCATAATGTCAGAAACCAAAATAAAAATGAAGATCGCTCCTACGAATCGCCTCGCGACCTCTTTTGAATCTCAACCTTCAACAGGAAACTCAGGGGGACTTTGTACCTTTTGGGATCCCAGAAGTCTCAAAGGGGATTGCCTATTCAAGCACCCCAAATTTTTATGCATGCTCTTCCAAGAGATTGGAGCAGACTCTTCTTGGATTGCTATCAATGTGTATGCCCCCAACTTGGAGACTCATCGTGGTAAATTATGGAAAGATATCACTAACTTCATCACCACTTGTGGTAAAATTCCCATTCTAATAATGGGAGATTTTAATTGTCCACTTTATCCTTCGGAAAAACAGGGAGGTATTCCTACCATGACCGCCAGCATGGAGGCTCTGGCTGACTTCATCAGGGAGAATTCTCTTCTAGATATGGATCTCCATGGCTCATCTTATACATGGTCAAACTACAGATTGGGCAGGTACCATATTCAAAGAAGATTGGATAGATCTCTAGGCTCTCTGGACTGGATTTCTCTCTTTCCTGACTTCTACCTCAACTCCTCCCCGGCTGCCTCTGACCACAGCCCTCTTCTGTTGAGCGCAAATCACAAGCTGAATACCAAGAATCCTCCCTTCAGGTTTGAGCTTTCTTGGCTTGAAAACAACCACCTGAAACCCCTTGTTGCTAAATGGTGGAATATCAATATTGAGGGCTCTAGTATGTTTAGATTTTCCAGCAAACTCAAAGAAATTAAAAACAACTCAATATGGAAGTCGATGGTCTTTGGCAACATCAAGCTTCAAAAACAAGAGCTAACTCAGAGTTTGGCAAAAGTCTATGAACAAATTGAGATTGATGGAAGATTGGATCATCTTCACCAACATGAAATCTCCCTCCTCAGTGATTATCACAATACACTTAAAGAAGAAGAGACCTATTGAGGCAACGTTCTCGTGCCCTTTAGCTTGAGAAAGGGATCGTAACACTAAATTTTTTCACATCACTTCTTGCAAGCTTAAAGCTAGAGATAAGATCCGTGAGCTGGTGTCGTCCTCGGTTCCTTGTTAACTGCTGAGGCTGATATATCCAACGAGCTTGTCTCCTTCTATTCAAATCTTCTCCAAGCTGACATGCCCCCTCTAGATCAATCAATGAATGACATGCTCCAACATATTCCGCATCTGGTGTCACCTGAGATGAACAACAATCTGATAAAGCCTTTTACTATGGAGGAAATTCACAAAGCAGTCTTTGCAATGAAGAGGGACAAAGCTCCTGGTCCGGATGGCTTTCCTGCTACCTTCTTCCAGGTGTTCTGGGAAATCATCAAGCAGGATCTCTTCAAAGCAGTGAATGAGTTTCAGGTTAACAACAATCTGCTTAAGGAATGGAATACCACCTTCGTCGCCCTAGCCCCAAAAGTGCATAGTTCTAAAGATGTATCCAATTTTAGGCCTATCAGTTTATGCAACACGTCTTATAAGATTATCACCAAGATGCTGGCCTCCAGACTAAAACCTCTAATGAAGGATCTCATCTCGCATGCCGAGCGGCTTCATAAAAGGACGGCTCATCCAAGGTAGGTATAATTACTGCTCATAAAGCCATTCACTCACCTTTCTCTCAAGTCCCCGAATGATCTTAAAATTGATATGCAAAAATCATTTCACAGAGTCATTTGGCCTTTCTTAATTAAGGTCCTGGAAAAATTTGGTTTCGACAAAAAGTGGTGTAGCTGGGTCTTCTCTTGTATCATGACCCCTTGCTTCTCTATTCTTATCAATGGCATTCCAGCAGGTTTCTTCAAAAGCAAAGAGAGAGGTATCGCATAAAGGTGACCCCTGTCACCTTTTCTTTTTTTCTTAATGGCGGACTCCCTTAGCAGAGCTCTGGAAGCGGCAAAAAGTCAATCTATCATTTCCGGTATGAAAATCACCTCAAGTTGCCCTTCTGCCACTCATAGTCAGTTTTCTGATGACACTTTGCTGCTAAGTTTAGCCTCTGTTATTGAGGCCTGGGCTATAATGGATATCCTTTCTCTCTACCAATCAGCTTCTCAAAGAAATCAGTAAATTTCAAAAAGAGTAGCATCTCCTTCATCAACACGACCCCAGACTCGTAGAAATATTTCTAATATCTTTGGGTGCAATATTGTGATCTCGCCCGCCTCATATCTCGGCATCCCCTTTCCATGGTAAGCAATCTAAAATTATTTGGAATCCTGTCATTAAAAGGTATCAAAAAGATGGCAGCCTGGAAAGGGGTTCTGCTTACCAGCCGGGCAAGCTTCACTTTAGTTAAAGCTACCCTTCAAAGCCTTCCTACTTACTTCATGTCCCTGCTCAAAATTCCCAATTCAGTGAGGGAGGTTGTGGAAAAAATTCAAAGGAACTTTCTGTGGTCAGGGACTGATGTAAAGAAGAGGATCCATCTGGTGGCATGGAAGGATGTGTGTAAGCCAACTTCTCATAAAGGGCTTGGTCTTCAAAAATGGCTAACATGAATGGGGCCCTCCTGGCCAAACTTGCTTGGGAAGTGGCTAAAGGTGACTCTAACTGGGCCCATCTTCTCAGAGCTAAATATCTAGCAAACAACGAAGATCTGCTCACTTCCAACCCAATTAGGGGTTCTGCCATCTGGAATTTTGTTATTAGCTCCCTCCCCATTATACGTGCTTGCACTAAATGGAGATTTGGGAATGGTCGTCTTATTGACTTCTGGAGGGATTTTTGGATAGGGGACGAGCCTCTTGATCTTAATCCTGATTGGGACCCTGTGAAAAGAAGCATCATTAACAAGCAAGGAAGATTAGCTTCGGGCTATTGGAAGATTGTGAATTCCATCCCCTCTTGGGATATAAAGGTCTGGGATGATATCAGCGATCTGCAGAGTAGGCTCCTGACTTCGCTCAGAATGGTAATCTCTTCCATATACATCCCTTTCTCCCAAAACGAGGATGAGCTTATTTGGCCCCTCTCCCCGTCTGGTTCTTTCTCGGTTAAGGCTGCTTACCTTTCGATGCATAGTGCTGACTCTGGTCCCCCCCTTTCCAAATTCTGGCCAAATGTGATCATCCCCAAAATTGGTTTTTTCTCTTGGCTCTCTTCTAAGAATGCTTTCCTTTCTGGGGAGAATCTGAAAAGGAGGGGTTTCTCTCTCCCCACTAGATGTGTGTTATGTGCTAAAGAGGTGGAGTCCTCTGCTCATCTTTTGATCCATTGCTCCTTTTCGCAAGTTATCTGGCAGTGGCTTTTATCGAGGATGGGAGTGTTTTGGACCTTCCCTGAGTCCATTCAGGACACCCTCTCTCAATGGAGCTCTCCTTTCACTCATCCGATTCTAAATTTGGCTTGGAAACTCCTCCTCCCTCATGGAATATGGGGCATCTGGAAAGAAAGGAACAGAAGAATCTTCAAAGAAAAAAGTCTTGAACCTGTTCAGGTGGCTTCTTAGATTGCTCTTGCTTTCCAAGAAAATCTCAACTCGATCATGTGGGCCAAATATCAGCAAAAAATCCAAATATGTAACTCCCAGGAGTGGCAGAAGTTGTTGGCCATTCAAAGTAAAGGCACTTCCACTGCTAGGGAATTAGTTCGTTGGCTTCCCCCTCCTAGGGGTTGGAAAAAACTGAATACGGATGGGGCCTCGAAAGGAAATCCTAGAAATTCTAGTGGAGGAGCCATTCTTCATTGCTCTTTGGGATATATAGTTGCTTTGCTCGCTCATAACCTCAACTATGGTACCAACCATCGTATAAGCCTTGCCATCCTTAAAGGCCTTGAGATGGCTATCAAATTTGGTGATGATCCTCCTAGTTGAAAGTGACTCCTCAACATCATCAAGCTCCTCGCAGCTTAATGATACTCGCCAATGGTCGATACGTAATATCATTGTTGATATCGTAATTATTCAAAGATCTTTCCAAAGCAAATCCAGTTCAAGCATGTCCTCAGGGAGGGAAATAAAGCGGCTGACCTCCTTGCTAATATTGGTGTTCTCCTTGAGAATCAACAAAGCTGGACAAACAACTTCCCGGATGATCTCTTCCAAATCACTCAAAATGATATATCCCATTGCTGACTGGTGGATTGGAGGGCTGAATTGGGTATCGGAAATTCTCTATGGCTTTCTCAAAGGGCGGCGGAATTCATGTCGAATTTAATTGATTTGACATTTAACGATGGGCATTTTGATTACGGTGTTGGGTAATGATGTGGGGGATCTCCGCACGAATGGGAATTACCTTCTCATTAATCATTTGAGGATGTGGCGGGAGGGCAATGATAACTTGGCTGACGGCTCCCCCGCCCTGACTTGGCCGTTAAATGCCCCTTATTGCTCTCACTTCTGCAATTATTCAAACATTCATACCATGGGAGGTCAGTTGAAGCGTCTCGAGCCTGATAACTGTGATTCAATTAAATATGATGGGGAGGTTTGGAATATAATGTTGGAAAATGGTATTGCTACCTTCCTAAAGAAAATGGCAGGTTACTCTGCACTTGTTTCGTATGCGCTGGCCACTTCTTCCGGTCGAAGGGTCGGGTTCGGATCGGCAACACTCACTTTACCATCTCCAAAAATGCAATAGCTGACGCCACTGGCCTTCCTGTTGCCGGAGACATCTACTTCAGGCACTCGCTGCATGTGAAAATTTAGGATTTCAATGCTCCTAGGAACAGACCGGTGAAATACCTCTCTGGTTACACTCGGGTTTCCTGCCTTCTCCTTGGGACAGAGTCGCGGAGGTAATAATGCGATATTTTACCATTGACGGTAGATATCGGCTTGTTTACGGTCCTCACCTCTTCATTCTCTCTCATCTTCGGTGGGGGAAGAAAATTAATCTGTGGCCTTTCTGCTTCGGCCTCCTGTAGAACAATTGGTCTAATTAGTTCGTGACGGGGAAGGCGCCATTCTTCACCAGGGTTTGTTATATCTGCTCTTCTCTGTTGCTGCTTCTCATTCCGACCTTCTTCACTTCCCCAAAGTCCGGCCGCCGCCGCCGCTCCCCGCCTTCCTCGCCCCCTCCTCCACCTCCCTCTGCTCTTCTCAGCGCCGTCATCATCTTCTTCTTTCTTCTGGTTTAGACTCTGATGTGGCTATTCCCGAGTCCCCCTCACTGCCTCTCATCCCCCTGGCACCCCTTCCTTCCCCTCGCCCCTCTCTTGCTTGTTTTTGGAGGGCACTACCACCAGTGGTCACGTTGCTTCCCCTATTTCTAGCCCTGATTCCTCTCTCTCGCGACATTTTTTGGCCTAGCTAAGCTCTACCCAGACTCCCCGGACTCAGAACAGTTTGATAACAACCAACCGGTGGTTGATCCCATCACTCAGTCTACGGGAAACAATACTCTCTTCGAGGACAAAGTTCTTACTGATGACACTCTACATTCCTCGCCGATTCTAGATTCTACTCCTGCTGCGCCTGAGTCTGCTGACACTCATAGGGATGATCGCAGAGTCGACATGGTTTCTTCTATTCTAAACAAGCTTCAGCGCGCATTCAAGGCTTTGAAAGCTTGGGAGGTCTTCACTGAATCAACCAAGACTGCCATTGCAAATGACTGTTCGGAGCTCATCAATCTTGCCGAACAACTAGCAAATGACTCAGGCTCTCCTAGAGCTAAAAATGTAGTCTCTGAGCTGAAAAAGCTCTTATGATGTTTCTCTTCTTTCTTTTCTGTTTGTCTTTTCGTCCTCCTTTTTTGGAATCTTCTTGGGTACTTTTTTGCTTTGCTTTTATTGTTAATTCTGGGTCCGATGGGCTCTATCAGTATAAGGTCAGGGACCTTCTAAAACCCTCCTTTTACCCTATATATTCCAAAAAATTATAATGTAAAAATATATACATTTTGTTATTAAAAAGAGATACATAGTTTATAAAATGTAAATAAAAAACAACATATAGTTCATAAAAATTATAAACTATAGTATATTGTTTTAATATAAAAACGCATTATCCTTATTAAAAGGGTTTAAAGGACATAGACTAGGTTAAAAGAATTTTACCATGTGCAAGCTAAAAACTTTAAAACTTTTATGTGGCTATAATTACCAATATTTTAATAAATATTTACCACCACGGCCACCAATAAACTAGCCCCCTTTTTTTTAATTCACCATTTATACCTAAAAATTATCTCATTTCATTCTCCACTCCCACTCTTATATAAAAGAAAACATTTAAATAGGTTTATTTATATAGTTTTTATAAACTATAAGATATAAATGAATGGGGTCGCCCCTTACATGGATAATATAAATGGCTAGGGACACATGTTAGGTTTTATTTAATAAGTATTAAGATTTACAAAGTAATTATTTCATGGGCAAGTAATAAACATGGGCCTCTTACTAAAAAAATTAAACACTTAGGTTTTTTTTTGGAACATATATAGACCAAATCCACTTAGTTTTTTTTTAAACATATATAAACCAAATCTAATAAAATTTATATTTTAAGTGGTTTAAACTAACCATATATATAAAATATGATTCAAACTTAAATTTTTTTCTTCTTTTCTTAAACTATATATGCTTAGATTTATAAGTTAAGTTTAAATATGATTTAAACTTAGGCTTAGAATATGATCTCGTTGACTCTTCCCTAAAACCATGTAATTTTAATATGGTTTAAGGATTTTAATATTCTTTTTTCCAAAACTATATCAATTTTAATATGATGTTTATATAGACCTTATTCTATATTATATATATTTTTAGTTAAAAATAATAATATAGTTTTCAAATTATATTGATATAGTTATAGATTAACTATAAACTATAGTTTTTCAAATTGAATCTTATTAAAGGATTCCAAAGGACACACATAGATTACTTTTGAAAACACAATAAGGTTAAAATAGTAAATAAATTTTACCTAGAGATTTATAGAGGGAGAATTACTTTAACCCTACCAATGAAATAAATTGAAAATCCTATTTCTATGGAGCTTGTCTCCTTTTTCTCAGTATTTAAATTTGCTTTTTTTATTTTGAATATCTTTTTAACTTACACATATTAAAACTATAGAAATAAATATTTCAAATATTTTACCCTTACAAATTAAATAAATAAAATACACAACATTTGGTCTTAATTTATTTAATTTACCTCACTCTGTTACCATGTTAGAATTTGAGGATTCTAATAAATATGGATTTAATCAACTTACATATTATATAATGTTACAATAAATATTTAAATAAATATTACATCATAACATAAGTAAATAAAGAAATACTTACAGAAAATAAATAACACAAGTGACACAATATTTATAAGTGGAAAACTCCACTAGGGTAAAAACCACTTTGAAAATAATTTTTTCCTTCGTGAGAACTTATTTCACATCCAAAGAAGATCGCCTCCTCCTTTAAAACCATATTTACCAAGGGTAAAACCAAATCACTTGATTTTCACACATTTGATATATTTCTCAAATATATCAAATGAGGACCTAAAGTCCTATTTATATAAGGTGATCGGGTATGTCTCCCGACCCACCTTTCGCAACCTAAATGGTTGACACATACACCTGTGTTTATAATATTTAATATTAAAAATATAATTATTTCATGATATTAAATATTTAACCTAAAATATATACCTAGGTTAGCATATTTAATAATAAAAATATAAATATTTCATATTATTAAATATTAATCTATATATTAGTGATGGACCCATATACATTAAGGGTCACAAACCAATTAATCATTATGTTCCAACATGACCTTATATGAACCAGAGTCGTAGAATTTTTAAAAGCTTCTCGGGATGAAAAGTGGATTAATGCAATGCAGCTAAATATAATGTCTTGATTCAAAACCAAACATGTGAGTTGCTTCCACCTCTAGAGAAAAGAATCATCATAGGGTCTAGATGGTTATACAATGTAAAATATAATGTTGATGGTAGTATTGACAAACATAAAGATATACTTGTTACTAGAGCTTTCACTCATAAACCTGGTATTGATTATGTTGAGACTATTGCTCCTCAGTAACTAAGATGAGCATTGTCGTGGCCTTGTTTGCTATTACTCGCTTAGTTTGGGTGGGAAATCCACCAAATGGATGGGAAACATACTTTTTGAATGGTTATTTAAAGGAATAACTTTATATGTCTCAACCTAAAAGATTTGAAGAAACTAGTAAAGAAAATTATGTTTATAAGTTGAAAAAATCTTTGTATGGTTTATAGCAAGCTCCTAGATCTTGGTATGTGAAAATTAATATTTTCTTTAAACAATTAGGTTCTGTTAATTATGCTTCTAACAGTGATCTATTCATTAAGCAATAAGGTTCTCACATTATCATTATATGTATATATGTTGATGATTTGTTTATGACTGGTGATAGTCCTGTTTTAATTTGTAAGATTAAATAAAAATTGAAACAATACTTTGAAATGACTAATTTAGGTCTCTTACATCATTTTCTTGGCATGGTTTTATTTCAAGATAAGCATTCTATTGTTGTTTCTCAAGCACAATATGCAACCAATGTAATGAAATTTTTGATATGATTGATTGTAAACCAATTCTACACTTATGGAACTTGCAATAAAACTTGATCCTAAACCCGCATGTGAAAAATTTGATCCTACTTTGTATAAGCAGTAGTTAGTTGTTTGATTTATCTAACTATAACTAGACCAAATATTTCCTATACAGTAGGAATTGCTTCAAGGTTTATGCAGGAACCTTATAGAGATCATTGGAATCTTGCAAAAATAATTCTTAGATATATTAAGGGAACAATCAATTATGGGTTACATTATAATAAGGATGAAAATGCTAACTTGTATATATATTCTTATTCTTATCATGTTGGTGAAGTAATAGATATAAAATCTACTTCTAGTTATGTGTTTACATTTGGTGCAAAAGTCATTACTTAGTGCGCAGCTTAAAAGTAGCCAACTATTTCTATATCTTCAACTAAAGTTGGGTATAGAAGTGCAATGGAAGATGCAAAAGAGGCTCTATAGATGAAGAGGTTATTTGATGAGATAAATATGAAGGATTAATGTAGTGTTCCTTTGTTTCAGGACAACCATAGCACCATAACTCTTGCACATAATCCAATACAACAGCAGAGGGACCAAGCACATTGAGATACATATACACTTCATACATGATCATGTGCAAAGTGGTGAGATAGATCTCAAGTTCATGTCAACTAAAGAGAGGGTTTCGATATCTTCACAAATCCCCGAGTGCTATAAATTTTTGTTAAATTCGTAAAAATTGAATTGTTCAAGTTGTCATTGAGAGGGAGTGTGCATGACAATGTCACCTCCTAATGGAACTTGGTATTTGTAAAATGAAAAATGCATTATAATAAATACCTTTGGGAAAGTGTAAAAATACCTTCGGCATGTGTATACCTCCTTGACTTCTTTTTTAGAAAGAAGTGTAGAAATACCTTAAAGGTGGTCTTCAGTAAACTCTTTAAGTGTTATTGAGTTTACTAGTAAACATCTAGTGTAAGCATATTGTAAAGGAGGTCCTTGGTTATAAAAGGCTCCTATATGCTTGGTTTTAAGTAACCTTTTACAAGAACTTATTAGAATATGTAAAACTCACAAATCATACTTAGTCACTGATCATGGGATAATATTTGGGATTCCAAATCCTTTTATACCAAAAGGTAACTTGAGTATGATGAAGGTATTATAATTCCTTCAACATATAATGTTATCATATAAACCTTATGGTTTAAGGATTGTAAATTTTGTAGTGTATCACAAGAAGGTAATTTATTGGCATAACTTATCCCACTTAACATTAAGGGGGAGTGTTGTAACATAATGGTTAAGTGGGATAGCCACCCCTTAATTAATATGGGTCCAACATTATATTATAGGTTAAATATTTAATAATATGAAATATTTATATTTCTATTATTAAATATTCAAACCTTGGAATATGTGTCAACTGACTTGGTTGAAAGGGTGAGTCGGGAGACATACCTAATCACCTCATATAAAAAATGACTTTGGGTCCTCATTTGATATATCGGAGGAATATATCAAAGGTGTGCAAATCAATATTAATTGATTTGGTTTTTACCCTTGTGATTAGGGTTAGTAAGGAGGAGGTTTCTACTGGATGTAATTGGGTTCTCTATAATAAAGGTTACTTTTCATAGTGGTTTTTACCTTTAGGTTTTCCACTATAAATCTTGTGTTCTGTGTTATTTACATTCTGTAAGTATTTATTTAATTACTATGCAATATAGTTTATTAATGTGATGTTTATTTATTTATTCATTTTAATGTTGCATAATATATTAATGTTTAATATTTAAGTTGATTAAACCTGTTGTCATTCGAATCCTCAAATTCCAACATTTATTAGGTCCTTAGAAGCAACATTGAGAAACATGTAAGTAAGTACATGTAAATGAGATTGATTGATAGTTACAAGAATATTTTAGATATATGGTGAGTATGAAAGGGCATATGATGTTGTCATGATACTTCATGACAATTTTAGAGTCATTCTAACATGGGAATTGAAAGATATGCAGTTTTTGGCAAAACTGGGTATGTAATAAGGTGCTTTTAAAGCAAAAGTAGACCTTCGATGCTCGTTTTGAATTGTATGATTTACATTGGGAAATAATTTCTTTATTATATATTCTTAGGTAAGTTATGAAGGTTTCAAAAAAATAGGTGCTTTGATCATAACATTTTTATGAACGATTGTTAAGAAGGTAAAGTGGTTCAAATCCTAACTAGGAGTGACATGGAGAAGATTTCTAGTACCAACCTATTTTTTATTGGTTTTAAAATTTTATGATTGTATTTTTTTAGAGGAATCTTCTAGATTTCTATAAATTTATATTAATGCTTGTGATCATATGTGGGCCCCACTCGAAATTGTTTGCTTCAAGAAGAAGTCTAGTATATGAAGAAGTTATCCAAATAAGGTGAAGATTAAATTGACATTTGATTTATCCCTTGAGGTTTTTGATTTGTTCATGAATGTTTTAGTTCTATTTTGTAGTGAAAAAGTGTAAAGTATACCCCACTTATGAAGATTATTTTTTGGGATAGTTTGGAGAGACTTTCAATAAAATTGACATTACAAGAGCTACAGCAAGAGTTAATCCTCCATTCAAGTTGATTTGTGATAATGGTTTAGAAATATTTTCAATGGTATATCAAACTTGTGTTTTTCATATATTATGCAAAATTTATGACCTTTTATTTAAGGGTCAAGTTTGGAGGACGCTTGTTATATCAGGGTGTCAAGTAAATAACATGATGTAAAGTAATGATTGATTTTTTATTGCTTATTGAAGGTTTATAAGTTCTTATACATCATGGATAAGGGTTTTTCATTCTTTTTTTTAGTGTGGAAGTGTGTTTTGGTATGATGGAGCAAGTTAGGCTCATTGTTAATTCTTTAGTCAAAGAAGGCATAAAAAGTAGTTTACGAGTTTGTCTTGGTCAAGGCCTTCCATTTAGAGTTGGAAAGATTTTGAATATGTTTTTGAAATTTGATTCAGTTATATTTATATTGGTTTATATTTTTATTCTTGGTGAGGTTATTTTATATGTCTTTTGGGTCAATTTTTTGAAGAAGAAGGTAGCTGCATTTTTGAGGACATGTTTGCTTAAGCTGAAATATTGAGTTGGTTTAAGAATTAAATGATTTATTTTATGCTTGATACCACCTATAAAGTTAAGAGGAATTAATTTTGTATGGAATTCATTTGGAGGTCTTGAAATTTTTAGTAAGCGTGTAAACTAGCATAGTTTACGAAATAGATTGTTGGGCAACTTGTTTTGGTGAAGAGTAAAGTCGTTGTGGTTTGATCATATGGATGTTTCATGATGTATACATTACATGGGAATATTATAAAGGTCATAATGTTTCCATATAGAGGTCACATGACATATTTTAGTTGATCTTAAGTGGTCTTGAGGCCTAAATGTGAAATCGTGGTGTTGATAATGCTTGTTTTGAGAAGGATATGAGCCAAAGGCACCCATTTAATGAAATATTTTGTTGGTATAAGTAAATTTGTGACCATGTATGATGTTTTAATTCTATATTAATCATGTGTGTTTATTTTTGGATCTTAACTAATCATTTTTTTGGTATGAGTGGATTATATTCATCCTAGTGATGGGGTTTTGAGGCTTTTTTGTGCATGATGAGTGATTTTGGCATGTCTGATATATATGGGTCATAAGTGAAAATTATAATGGATTTATTAGAATTTTATTACAATTTATTACTTGAATAAGTCATGAAGTACTGATCTCTCTTTGCTTAGAAGGAATATAAGGCTATAAAGTTAATGTTTGAGCTCATTTTGTGAGCTAGTCTTGCATGGGTGAAAAGTGTAACCTAGGAGAGAATGAATTGTAAGTATGAGGGTATGTTTTTAAGGATGATAAAATGTGTTTCAGGTTGAATACTTATTTAATTCAAGATATCAATTGTTTAAAGGAAATACAAGTGGAGAAGGAAGAAGATAGAGAAAGTTTGAAGACTTAGAGTGTGAGAAAGGGTTTATGAGTTGAGTTAGAGATCTCAATCAGTTGTGGAAGCAATAAATTTTAGAGATCATCATCATCAAGTGGCTGAGTTATTTATTAGTCATAATAGGGGTTTTATTCTCCTTGTGGAGTGGCTACTTCACTAAATTAGGGTTGGAGCTCCTCAAGCGTTGCTGTGCTCTACTAAACTAGGGTTTGGTCTTCCTTGTGAAGTTGGCACTTCACTAAATCTCTTTTATTTATGTAATATAAGAAATGTTTCAGTGGTTTTTATTTTCTATGAGTTTTTGCCACTTATATCTAATGTTTATTTGATTCTTCTCATGTGTTATGGTTGTTTGAATGTATTATGCACACTAAATAAGCAATGATTGAATGAATGTTAATGGTTGCTACAATTAATGATTAATGAAATAATAAGTTTTTAGGACTGATTCACCCCCCTCTCATTCCATTTTTCTTCCAAAAATTGAGTCACAATTTCCTAAATGGACCATTTTTAGTACTTGTCTTTCTATTCATTGTTTACATCTCGTGTCCTTCTTGATTCTCGGTGATGAGCCTTCACATCTTATTAGTTGCATGGAGTCAAGAACAGAGCTATAATTCTTTTCATCATGTCATCACCAACATATCCTTACAATGGATAGAATACTTAAATTATATTATTCGAATCATGAGATACCTCGAATACCAATGTACATATGGATCATACCCTGCTTATCACCTCTCATAGGAAATTTACTATTAGTATATTATACATCTCAAAAATCTAATTAACATTTGAAAATCTAAAAAATCCACAAAACATTTTAAAATCTCAAAATCTAATAAAAATTCAAAAAATATTTAAAATCCCAAAATAACATTCAAAAATCTTAACAAATCACAAAAACATACAAAAATCACAAAATCCTAAAAATTTACAAAAAATCAAAACAATCAACATAATTAAAATTTTGACCTCTTTTCCCTACTAAATTTTTCAGTCACTTTACAACTTTAACACCCAAATCATTTCTCCTCTTGTGTATCCTCACTTGGAGAAACTTCTAGCTCTCATTATTTTCTTGTTTGAGGATGATGATCCAATCCATTTTGAATCATTATATCCCCTGTTTAGGGCGTATCTAATCAGTCATCTTTTCGTAACACGGTAGGGACATGTTTGAAAGTTCTTGTGTTGCATTATTAGTTACAAGTTTATTATTTGTTATCTTGTGTCTTGATATATTATAGGGGCATCTTGATTTTATGTATCCTGGTGTTCCCTCTAATATGCTTCTGTTGTATATCATTACTTCTTTTATATGATTGCATATTGTACAGTGGCATCATATAATTTTTTATGGCTGCTTTCTATGCTCTCTTGCATATTACAGTCTAGTCATCATGATCTTCCATATCACGATGCATCATGTTATGTGTTATATTAAAATTAATATTCTTTCATCGTATAAGTATCTTCATGTGTGATTGAAAACTTGCTTTACACCACATTTGTTCCCCCTTACTAATAAATATTCTAGTTTAGGAATCCTACTTGATCATTGTTATAGTTTGTGAATCATACTTGAGGATCTTTCCCATGTAGAGTTTTCTATCTCAGTAACTCATCATCCCCCACGATGATCAACCTGTATTTTATCCATTTATCCTCTCTCCTCATTTCTACTCACCCACCATTTATGCACACCTCATACTTCTCACCATTCATGTCCCCTTTCCCCACTCTGTGTATCTTCCTTCCTTTTCTTCATGATTTTCCCTTTCATTCTTCCACTTTCAGCTTGACAATATTACTTAATCATCCATATAGTGTGGGACTCTTATTTGAGGTATACCTTCTTCCTAAGATCTTCCCATTGTATAAACTCCTCCATCATTACATATCTCATCAGATGACAATCACCTCCAAAACATCTTTCCACTCCACCTCTTCCACTTGACATTTTTTCCTCATCACTCTTATAGAATGGGAATCCTCATTAAGGATTCCCTCACAATCCTTATTACCCACTTCATATCTTCTTCCATCAATTCATCTTACACTCATTTGACTCATTCCTTCCTTTTTATCACCACCTCTCACCCCTTGTTCCATTCTCACATACACCATTTCCTCCTTTCTCATTCTTCTTAGTATCCATCTTATGCTTGGTAATATTACTTACACATTCTTACAGTATGGAAAATTTAGTTAACGGTTCCCCTTTCTTCCATCTTGTCATACAACCTTCCCCCACCTCCTTTAATCACTCACATCACCACCTATCTCATAAAATTTATTCCCATCACTCTTCTTCTTCATCTTCAGCTTGGAAATCCTACTTAATAATTCATGAAACATAAAAATCTTACTTAAGAGTACCTCTTAAGGTTTATTTTTCATCTTCCACTTCCCCATCCATACAAGTTCCCTCCGTACTATTTTTCCTTCCCCTCAACATCATCATCTACTCTAAACAACTATTTTATCCCCATGCACAATACATTATTTTCTCTTCTTTCCCATTCATCATCACTGTCAGTTTGGCAATCTTACTTAACCATTCATGTGGCATGGTGATCTTACTTAAGATTTTCTCTTAAGGATGATTTGTCATATTGCACTCCCCCATCACTACACATTCTCACCCTTCACTTTTTCCCGCCCTTCCCCATCATCACATCCTCTCACAACCTATTCCATTCTTTCCAACTTCCCCTCTTGTTTTCCCACTCTTCATCCCATCATCCTCTTCTTGGAAATATTATTTAATCACTTCTACTGCATAACTATCTTACTTAAGGTTTCCCCTTAAGATGGATTTTTCATTCTAGACTTCTCTTCTACTCACTCATCATTCCTTCCATTGATCATTACTTCCTCCTGGTCTCCCCTACCAACCAACTTTTCCTCCTACCATTACCCTTTCTCAACCTATCATATCACGAGTGTGTCCACCATCTTCAACTTGTGAATCCTACTTGATCCCTCATTACTCAACCATGTTCCTTTCCCCCATTTTCCCCTCCTTTTTCTATCTTTCTTCATCCCACTCTCTACCACTCTTTCCATATCTCATTTATTTACCTTCATCTCATTCATCCTCATCCTCCACATCCTCTCTTCTCCTTCATCTTGTCACAAATCATCACTCACCCTTTCTTTACTCTTTCCACTACATCTTCTCTAATTCTCTGACATATCCACCCTTATTCACACCTGCCATTGTTTGTTTGTCTCCCTCTAACATTATTTCATCATCATATTTTATTTCCTCATTCACCATCCCCGTACTACCACTCATATTTCATGCTAATAATTATTTTTGGTCTTCCCCTAAAATTCACTCATCATCATTCTCCATTTCCTTTTTCACTCTTTTTTCCTTCTTTATGTTTTCTCCACTCTTTCCCCAAGAATTCACCAATAATAATTATTTTTGGTCTTCCCCTAACGTTCTTTCACTAGAATTTCCTCTTTTATCCCCCATTCTCTCTTTCCTCCCCTCCCTTTTCTCCACCCCCACCCTTTCTTTTCATTTCTTACCCACCTCTCCATATTCCCTTCTCCCTTGTCCATATCTTTATTATCTTCATCATACATCCTTTATCTATTTTCTTGTAATCCTCTTATCCTCATCTCACATATCTCCATGGTTTTTCCACTCCATGTTATGTCTCCCCTATTTCTTCTCAATATGTTCCAAATAGTACCCACTTTCACCTGAATATCACCATTCTTGATTCCCTTCCTTCTACACCATTTCAACTCCTCCTTCCCACTCTTCGTGTTTGTCTCCCTTTCTCTTTATATGTTCTTCCTCTTTTTCCCTTGTTCTTCCTTTTTAATTCCCCATAAATACCTTTCCTCTTTCTCATTAACCAATATTTTTTATTCCTTCATCCCGCACATGCATCTCCACATGGTCTCTCCCATATTTTCTACCTATTATGGTCTTCCCCAAAACAACTTGGTTCCTTCAATCTTCTCCCCTATATCCACTCTATCATCTATTTTCGCCCATGATTTTCACCTCTTCCTCCTTATTTTATCTACCACATCTACCCATTTCATTCATTTTTACCATTTTATCTTCCTTTATATGATCTTCTCCACATATTTCTAATCTCTTATAGTTTCTTTCTTTTCTTCGTTCTATCATCTCTTTCATCCTCTTTCAATTTTTCATCTTCCACATCTTTTTAATTTTTCTATTATTTCTCTCCCTTTATCTCCCACATTATATTTTATATGCCACTACCTTAATTTTTCACCTCTCTCTCCCTTTTCTATGATTTCACCCTTTGCTCTGTCATCTTCTCTCATCTCATATTGTCTCATATTCTATCTCCTTGTTCATCCTTTCCTTTTCCCTAGTATCCTTCTCTCTTATCCTCTTCCACATATTTCATTCCCTTTATTTCCTCCTCCATCTCCATATGATCTATTCCATACCCTTATCTCCTTTTTCCCATTCTTTACCTACTCATAATCAACCATTGCTCATGTCCACTCCTTTATCTCTCTTTCCACTCGCACTCTTTATATCCATCAACACATCTTCACACCTAACATTAAAGTTTGAATGAATTCTTTCACCATTTTCACATTATAGATGTTCCATTCTCTTACACCCCATTCTCGTCCTCCTCTCCACAAAGATTGACCTCTCCTCGTTTTAAGATCTTTTCATCCCTTCCATTCTCGTCACCTCTTGAGGGGGCATCATCACATCTGTCCCTAATCACATCTTCCCATGGTATTTGTTTCCTTGATGATACCAAAACAATCATCATTTTCCACATTCTATTCTCACAATCAAACGTTTGTTCTACTTTTTTCTTATATAATGCTTTCTTTTTCTTCCTCTAATAACTTATTATTGAAGGAACACCTTCCATAATAAGAATCTATTCAAAACCTTAAATATGTTTCCTATGGCATATTCATCCATTTTGTCTACTTTAATTTAAAGTACACTACTTTCATAGTACCCTTCCAAAGAGGAGAAAATGTAGACACCCCAATTTATCACCTATTCTAAATCAATTAATTTTCCCATTCCATTTCCCATAAAAACCAATGAGAAATAAATTGAAATTAGTCAATTAATAAAACCTTTTCAATTACTAATTAATCTCCCTCACATGTATTTTTTTCCATCTTCCCGACTTGCAAATTTAATATTCAGTTTAATTCTTATCCACTCTTTATGTCACCCATTCACTTATTCAAGATTAATTTTCTCAGGGCATTGTGTGTTTGCATTTTCATTCATGTAGATTTCATTGATGGGAAATTTTATCATGGGGTTGTATGTGTCTCCGAGGTGTCATTTAGTGTCATTTATGAAGTTCGATTGGTAGTGTTCATGTTTTTTGAGTTTTAGGAGGTCTTGGAACTTGGTTTACTAGGAATAGTCATGGTTTGTGTCCTCCTGAATTGGTTAGATATTTGCATGAGGTATCACATGGTAATAGAGGTGTGTTATAGATGTCTATGGGTCTTTATGAGGTCAATAAGGTCATTTCATGGGGTGTCAATGTTGATTCAGGTCATTCTAGGCCTACTCACGACCCTAGAAAATGCCAAATGAGATTAAGTCATGATTTTTTGAGTTGATCACCATGGTGACAGTTTACCTAAGGTTTATGGTGAGTTTCGTGTCGGTTCTTACAGTGTTTGGTATTGTTTCATGGTCCTTGGGAAGAAAGAAGGTGAGAAACAAACAAGATAACACAGTAAGTCTTAATGGTTGGAGAGTTTTAGGAATATTTGAACTATATGGTGAGTATTTAAAGTTTTTTTTTTCATAATGTTTCATGACAAGTTTCAAGTTATTCTGAAATGGGAATTGCAAGATATGCAAGTTTTGGCAAAATCAAGTAAGTTATAGTGTGTTTTTAAAGTAAAAGTGGACCTTCTTATGCTTGTTTTGAATTATATGATTTTCATGGGGACATAAGATATTTGTAATACCTTATTATGTCTGTTATTAATATTTCACAAAAATAATGAGGTGGTTTTATCATCACATTTTTCTAAACGATCATTAAGAAGGAAAGTTGCTTTGAATCCCTAGATAATCCCTAGCTCAAAGAAACTTGGATAAAATTGAGTATACTAAACAAGTTTTGATTTATTTTTCAAAATTTATTATTTTATTTTGTAGAGGACTCTTCCATATTTACAGAAAGGTAAGATATATTTTGTGACAATATGTGGGACCCACCTAAAATTACTTGTTTCTAAAGAAGTTCGGCTTTAAGGTAAGATTGATCAAATAAGTTACAAAATAAAATTGAAATTTTTATCACCTGAGTTTTTATACATTTGCATGATATTTTTATATCATTGTTGAACTGAAAAAGGTAAATCATACCCTATTTATGAAGATTGGTTTTTGGGGCAATATGAAGAAACTTGTAGTAAATTTGAAATTTCAGGAGCCACATGATGAGTTAGGACTCCATTAAAGTTTTGTTGTGATATTATTTCATATATATTTCCAATTTTTTATCAAAAAAATATGATATGGGATTTATAAGTTATGACCTGATCTTTGAGGGTCAAATCTAGAGGATGTTTATTCTAAGTAGGGTGTTAATTAGCTTCATGAGGTAAGATGATGTTTCGAGTTATTCATGATTTTTTAAGGTTTATGATTTCTTAAAAACATGTATAATAGTGTTCCATTCTTCAGCCAAGTGTGGAATTTATTTTTGAGGTGATGGAGTAAGTTGAGCTCATGGTTAGTTCTTGAGTCCTAGAAGGCTTAAGAAGCAATTTACAGAGATGGTCTTGGTTGAAGGAATTCCACTTGAATTTGGAAGGAGTTATAATATGTTATGTAAATATGATTAATATTTATTTATAGTGATATATGGTTTTTTTCTTGGTGATTTCATTTGATGGGTCATTCAGTGTCAATTTTTGAGGAATAAGGCAAACCGATTTTCAGGAAAGGTTTTCTCATGCTAAAAGTTGAGTTGGTTGAAACATGAAATAGATTATTTGATGCTTTATATCAGTGTTACAGTGAATAGGGATGGATTTTATTCCTATTTAAGGTAATTTTAGGTCTTATAAGTGGCATAAATGGTTCAAACTCGGTTGCATTTTCAAAACTGATTTTTGGGTTGCTTGATTTGGTGAAGAGGAAAGTTGTTGTGGATTGAACACATGTATGCTTCATGATATATCATTCATGTATGTTATTTATAGGTCCTAAGTATTCCATAGAGTGGCTACATTCCATAGTTTATTGTATCTTAAATGGTCATAAGGACTGAAGGTAAAGACAGGGGTGTTGAAAACAGTTGTTTGGTGAAGGATATGAGCCCTTTGGCTTGTGTTATGATTTATCTGGTTGGTAAAAGATAATTAATGACCATGGATAAATTTTTATGTTATATTACACAGGTGTAATTATTTTTAGAGCATTAATAATCATACATTTTGTGTGAGTGGATTATAGTCATTCTAGTAATAGGGTTTTGAGCTGCTTTTGAGAAAGATGAGTGGTTTTGGGCATGGTCGACCTATAAGGGTCATATGTGAATGTTGTTATGAATTTATTGGGGAAAAAGGAATAGGACAGACCCCCTTGAATTTATGATTTGATAAGGGTAAAAGGAAATGTTTGAGTTCATTTTTGAACTAGTCTTGCATGGAGGAAAAGTGTGACCCAAGTAGAAGTGTTTTGCATGTATGTAGGAATGATTTTAAGGCTGATGAATTTTTGAAGGTTTAATAATGTTATAATGCATGTGATAAATGGTTTAAAGCCAAGACAAGATGAGAAGGAATAAGATAGAGAAATTTGATGGAATGAGGGTTTGAAGAAAGTGTTGTGAGTTGAATTAGTGATCTCCATAAGTTGTGGCGTAGAAAAAATAATCGAGATATCATTATCTACAATCGGTTGATTTTTGTTTGATCATCTTATGGGGTTTTATCCTCCTTGTGGAGTGGGTGTTTCACTAAATTAGGGATTTTTGTTCCTTGTAGGGTTGGTTCTCTACTAAACTAGGGGTTGGTGTTGATTGTGGGGTTAGTGCCTCACTAAATTTGAAACATGGAAATATAATGTTTTTATTTCAATGGGTTTTCTTCCCCTTGAGGTTTACCCACTTATATTTTGTGTTCATTTGTACTCTCTTGCTCTTTCTCTTCTATATGGTTATTTTTATGCTTAAGTAAACACACATATGGTTTGTGGTTCATTAAATGGTTTTATAAATGATGTTGAATGATAAATGATAAATGGAAGGAAAGTTTTGTAGGAATGATTCACCTCCCTTCTTAGTCCATTGTTCCTCCAACAAATTTTTCAAATCATGATTAACCAAAACCTCTAAATTAATCCAAATTGCATATTATAAATAGATCCTTTCTCCTCCCTCTTCAAGATAAGAAAAATTATGTCAAAGCTTTTGCATTCTTACTACACAGAGCATCCCTTCCATCTATTCATAATGCCTATGTAAGCCTACTTTTTCCATCCATAAATCCTTCATCCTTACATCCCTTGGTGCAAATTTGTGAATTAATCATCTGTATAGTAAAGGTCTTGCTCATGTTAGAGAAATCACCTACACTTAAATTATTTCAAGCCCATCCAAGTCACTTTGCCCATTTTGAGGTTTGTGAAGGATACACACAAAGGAAGGCATAAAGTTTAAGTTTCAGTGCTTTCTTAGTATTATTGATTTGTGTATCTTATACTAAGTCCTCATAATTCTTCTAGAAAGCTTTAATCACTCTTTACCATCATATCATGTAAATGACACCATCAAAAGGAGAAACCTTATTTACTAGGTCTAATACCTACAAAATTAATATTTAAAAACAAAGCTAAAACCCCCATATTATGACCTCTTCCATGAAATTTTAAAATATAAATGGAAATATCATGACCTTAAGGTCATAAAAATTTTCTCACCAAACCAAAAATCATATCGAGCACTACTACAAAACACCTTCGCAACTAGATCACCTAAAACTGCCCAAAACTACCCCAAAACCAATCTTGCAAGAGAATTCATAACATGCATCCTAAGGGCACAACCATAATCCGACAACATAATGGATATGTATTATAGCTCCCATACTTCCTCCACAACTAGTTTAGTCACCTGTCCAATGTGAAACTTCGGAAAACATAAAATTTCCATAAACTTACTCGTTTAAGTGGGGTCCACATACATATAAAACCTCTAACTTATACATAGAGAACCCCGAGATATCTCTTTACAACCTAAAATAATCATACTAGATAAACCATACACGAAGTTCGTCTCCATCTCTTTAGAACTAGGGTTTCGAAGGGTTTAGAACCTCCTTAGCTACTTAACGATTGTTCATAAATTTCTAGGCATTAACTCTCAAACTAATGATTGGAATGGAATTTCAATAATATTTTGGACTACCATGAAAATATTTCACTTTCTAATGATTATCAAGTTGTCCAATTCTACCTTAAATTCTCACTTCCACGAACTCGGTGAGGGAAAAATTCACATAACTTACTTAATGTTGCATTCCAAGACCTAAACCTTGGTCCAAACATTAGGAAAAACCTAATCCACATTTTCCAATGATCAAGTTATCATCACCATTATAAAACATTCCAATTCACTTCACTAGGGTATGATTTCTTAAGGGTTAGTTCTATAAACGGACCTAAAACCGATTCTAACACCCAACCAACACTATAAGACACTTGTGAGTGTTTCAACACCTCATATGCATGCTCTCCATGCCCTTAAAATTCTTAACCATTCTCTACATTCCTTACTTCATCATTTCATACCTCATTTTTCTTACTAGGCCTTAGGAATAAGCACCTTGAACATTCTTGCTTCACTAAATATGGCTTCCTCATCATTATGGTACACTTGTGAACCTAAAAGATACTTCACAACATTTCAATACACCTCAAAAAATCATCAATGCCTCTAAAAATCACTACCACACTCCTACAATCCACTACACGACACAATAACCCATGCAACACCATGTAATCTCAACAAAACATCTACCTTGGAATGAAACTACCAATCAGCCTTCATGTCTATTAGCTATTTTGACATAAATTATACCCAGTGACATCAATGACAACATATCTCTTTGACATAAATGGCAACACAATGCCAACAATCTCCCCTTTTTCATTGATGGAAAAACACACAAAGCGCATTCTCTCCTAAGAAACTTACATGTCATCAATTCATTCTCCCCATTTTGACATAAATGAAAAAATGCATACCTAAAACATCATGGTTTCCTTCTTGATCACATTAGGCTCACCTTTTGGTTGGAAAAATCAACCAAAACAATCAAGGTCCATTTGACCTTATTCTTCTTTAATTTGACTCATAAGAATAACACTACTCCCCCTTATAAATAGCATGAAAACAAAGAGATTTCTTACCTGCTTCTTGAGTGAGAATAACTCGATTGAATCCCCTTGGGTCGTTTATTACTAGATACCAACTACTCTGCAATATTCAATAAGAAATAAAAAGCTATTTTTATACCTTGGACCAGATCATGAAGCTAAGAACACCTACTTAGTTACCCTTGCTTCTTAACACCTCATAAAAGTCTGATAAATCCCTTCTCATCTCCCTATGACTCAAGAACACCTTCTCAAGATAAATCATGAATATAGGTATCATAAATCATGACAAACTCACCTCATCATATGCCTAAAACAAATTAATCATCTTCAAATGCAATTGTATTCCTTTTCCTCAAGACTCTTTGTGCCCCCTTGCACTACAACCAACTTTCCAACACCTCTTAAGACTACTAGATATCAAATCTAAGATTGTATAATCTTCACACACTTTCCTCTTGAACCAAATGATAAAAACATTGAAACAATTGACCTACTCTTCTTCTTGATCCAACTCAAAGCATCCACAAATTTTTGTCAACATCTTCTAATCAAACCTTCATATGTCCTTCTTAGGGATTATTAACCACTACTCTGTACATTTACCTTTGTAATAAATTCAATCATATTCACTTACTAGTAAAATATACAACACTCCTTAGCTCTTCAACATGATGAAATGACCTTGATCCTTTTGCATTGTAAGTCATTTTTGAAAATTAGGTCTTCACTTCATATCATGATTTTATGTCATTTTCATACCTTACATCTTAACTAACACATCATATCATGTTATCTTGTCATACCTTAGAGACATTCTACCTATTTAAATTCATATCATCCTCCTCACTATGGATCTCAATATACTTTAATAGACTCTAGGCATATCATTCCCTTCATACTCTCAAACCGGTCTTATGTTTTGACTCCATGAAATGAACTCGATTTGTCTCTCACCATCTGGATAGGTCTTAATCACTTGCAATCTACTTTCATGAATCATGCCATATCCCTAATTCTTCAAGTAATCTTTACATGGTTAGAATAACATTGTAACACATTTTCGGACAAACCGATCATTAAACTTTTAATACCTCGTAATCTTATTTGGATATCTTTTATTGCAATAGATCAAATCATCAAACAAAATATTTTGCACCATACCTTGTCATTTTTCTAACTGATCTTGACTTACACAGGACTATAATAAGTCTTAAAACAAAAAATTAAGATCATCTTACTCTTCTCAATTTTGACTATCGTGGGCTTCTAGATGCCCAAGAAACACTTGACACTCCTAGTATCCATATTTCACCCCCAAGAAAAATATTGGATCAGCCATGACCCCATAGGGAAAGAACCATAGAAAACACGTTTAAATCTTGCAAACAGGTTGCATAAGGACTCAACAATGGAGGCACCTACAAGACTAAACAACCCTATGCAAGAAGAAAGAGAAGAAACAACTCTATCGAGTGAATCCATGTCTTAAATCTATTTAACAGGTTATAGGTGGGCTCAGAAATAGAATAGTAGTGTCACAGAGAAGCCGGGGCAAGAAAGAGAAGAAGCAAAAAAATCTAAAGTCTTCATGCTCAAAACAGCTTTAGAACGGTTCAAAAAATTGACTAAGTACGGAGGAGACAAAGGGAGAAATCTAGGTGTCGGCTCGGTGCAAATCCAAAATGGGAGCCCAAGGTAGAGACTCAAACTCACGCCAACCCTCCACATAGAAAATGGTCAATAGAGGTCAAAAGGTGGATAGGGTGGGCCTCAAAAAGGGCTAAGTATAGAAGTACAACAGAAACCACCACATGTCCAAGCGATGCATCTCCAAGAGTAAATCTAAAAGTGGAGGCTCAAACAAGCGCCAGTTGCCACGTAGCCCAAGGTCCGAAAAGGTAAGAGGGAGGTCATTGAAAAGTCTAAATACCTATGGAGGCTTCCAAGTGTCAACCTTGATGCTCCTTCAAAGGAAAATCTTGATCGGGCTTTCAAGCGAGCGTGGAGCCTCCACACATCCAGTCTCAAAAAGGGGACAGAGTCGGGTTGAATAGTCAATGCATGGTGGCAGCCGACAGGAGAGTGCCAAGTGTCCAAATGACACTAACTCAAGGGTCAAATAAAGAGAGGTTTCCATATGAGCGTCAGACTGCCACGTGTCCCGGTCAAGAAATATGACCCCGCCGAGAAAAGGACTTAGCCAAAAACATAGAAATTGAGCAAGCCGGCGGAGGAAGTGTTTTGTGGCAAGCCTAAACTAGCAACGCTAAGGTGAGCCATCATGGGAAAAGTTGGATCTTTTCCATTTTTATTCCAAATATGTAAAAGTTACAAAATGGGCCGTAACTCCACCCAAAGGGAAAAATTCAACATTTGAGCCCGAGTCAAGGTCAAAGCGGGGAAGCGGGGAATCGGAGGAAAAAGTGGAAATTTAACTTTTTGTCAAAAAGGCACAAAACCAACATTGAACCTCATGGCCAATTAGATGATGCCACATGTCATGTCAAGGACACGTCAAAGCAACAGGAGCGAGCTAGCGGAAAAATTTGAGAAATTTTCACACTTCGGTGTAAGAAGGGAAAATATTATGTTTCGACTTGACACCAACCGTAGGGTACCACATGTCCAAGAAGAGCGACAGGGTTGTGGGAGATTTCTAGATTTTGTACTTTTTGTGGAAAAGGGGGAAAAGGTAAATTCTGGGCCCGTTAACCTTTTTTTTCCTAACTCTCCCTAAATATTTAGAGGGGCATATCATTCGACTCGAAGCTCAAAATATTGCAAATCTGACACCGTTGGAAATATCTCAGCCTTGTCTATGCCATGGAGATCTGAAACTTTAAGTTTGGAGAGGTTAGGTGGGAGAAAATGGAGAAACATATTTAGGGCCATTAATGTAGGATCTATTTTTCCCCAATAACTAGATCAGATTCGATCTTCTCCACCATTTCCTCCTCCTTCAAGGTGCCAAACCAGTGGTTGATGTAGTTAAGACAGATTTGGGGGCATATTTTGTAGGAGACATTGATAGCAAAGGTTGAGCTTGGAAATTTTTTTCCCGCTTCTCTCTCTTTCTCCCCTCTGTGTTGAATCTTTAAAATTAGAGTCAAGACTCATTGTAAAGGGTTGGACAATCATTTTTTTTTTTTTCAGGCTCCCCTTCCCTTTTGGCAAAGGAATTCATGGAGTTCATACCTTCCATTAAATTGCAATACGTTTCCTGCCTTCTGGCTGTTTATAAAGCATTGTATCAATCTGTAGAGAAATAAAACACGTTGTGATTGATTCTAGATCCTTTCTTGTTTCCTTTTCTCTCATTTGATCTTTCATTATAGATCTGGTTATCTGTGCTTGATTATTGTATGCATTTTATTGGTTTGTGTCTATTAGCAAAACTAATGTTCATCATTCCTTCGGTGCATCACCCTGTCACTTAGTTTTGATTTCTTGTATTCCTTTTATCCCTATCTACTTAGTAAAACTTAGATTAGGTTTAGGAATAGGTCCTCTACAAGTTTCCATGCATGCACCTAAATAGAGGAATAGGAACTGGCCTTTGATCAGGAGAGTTTTCCCATTTGCAAAGTCCTACACTTTGGGGAAAACTCAATGTTATGCAAATCACACCAAATGAATCTACCTTAGAAAATCAGATCTAATGACTCATTTAGGGGTGCTTTGTGATTTTGCACTAACAGTTTTGGCATGCCCAGTGGGACAAAGAAGTCTCCATCTTTATTACAGTAAGATTGATGTGCACTTCTTTGATTCTAGCTTTTAAGAACTACACATCTGGTGACTCCAAAAGGGACAGAATCCACTGGTTTCAGCAGTCCAAGTTTCCCAAGTTCATGAGAAGGATACAAACAAGGTCAAGAATAAGAGAAGAAGGATAGTTTGTACACCTACACTTGTCTCCAGATAGAAGGAGAAGAGGAAGAAGATCCCAGAGGTCTCTATCTCCACCAAACAAAGCCTTATCAACACCTCCTCCTAGTAGGTCATTCTTTCAATCAAGAAGGGTGCTTAGGCCGATCAAGATGGCATAGCCAAATCCTTATGTCAATTTCACTGGCAGCAGCCCACTCACTCTGAATGCACAAAATCTAGTCTTGGTAGTAGCATTAAAGAGCATCCCATATTTCACTGGAGAAAACTAGACTTCTCCTAGTGACCACGTTCAAGATATTACAAATGTCTATACAATCCATGAGATCATTGAGATGGAAATTGCAGTCAAGTTGCTAGCCTCTTCACTCAAGGGTAAAGCTTCACAATGGTTTAGAAGCCTAGCAAAGAGGTTCTATTCAAACTTGGGACCATCTGTGTAGAGCTCTTCATGACCAGTTTGGAGAAAAAGGAGATAACCTATCCTTGTTGGAGTAACTAACAACAATCAAGAGAGCTCCGAACAAGCGGTTGTGAGACTTCAACCTCATATTTCAATGGACTGGGACATGATTCCAAAGGTGGTAGTGAAGCCCACTAAAGAAGTTTCCTTCTTATACTTTCTTAGATCTTTAAATTTTGATGTTACTTTAATGATTCCATTAATGGAGGTCACAACCTTACCTTACGCTGACTGTAGCCTTTCCATAGGAGCTGAGAATCATTTAATTCAGGCTGGAAAACTTTCTCCTAGGCCATCCATGCCTCTATACCCCAAATTAGGAAACCCAAGTACCAACCAAACACCCACATTAGCTCCTATACCTACTCCCAAGAGTCAAAGTTTAGTTGAAGCCTCCACCTCATCATCTAACACCTCAAAGGAGCTTCAAGAAGTTATGAAACAACTTCAAAACTTGGGGAATGAGTTACTAACCATAAAAAGAGAGAAGGCTCAGAGATCTAGGCCATATCAGCCTCAAGCTCAGTATCAGGCTAGACTCTCATATCAGCAAAATAGACCACTAGCCCAGGCTATAAATCAGAGTCAACACCAAGGACAAACTCAAGCTATTATACCTTTCAGGTCATATGACCCAAACAAAAATTCAACATCAAGAGCATTGGTTCCAGCACAGAATAACATGGCACAAGACTATGATTGGTGTTTCCCATGCAATCAACCACATAATCAATCGATGTTCTTCAATGGTTTACTAAATCAAGATTTGATGGTGTAAACCGTTGGTGTGTCACAAGAACATAGCCAAGAAGAAAATCAGTAGCAAGGATCTCAGTAAGAGGGACCTCCAAGTGAAACTATTCTTGTCAATTGACAAGCTAAAAACTTTTGTGGAATGAATCAAACACCTTCTCAAAGTATAGATGCCAATACACAGTCCAAGAAGATAAATATTGGGGAAGGACATTCACCAAACTCATGTAATCCTCAATTCTCAATTGCTCCACAAGGTATTGGCATTCAAAATACAACTCCCAACATGTAGAGCCAATCCAAGCCACCTTCTAAATCCACTCAGGCACCGATTGTAACAACCCATGTGTAAGAGAAAAATGTGCCAGGGAAGGGGTAGAAAAAGGATAGCTCATTCAATATCATTGAGCAAATGAAGAGGACAAGTGTGAACATTTCACTATGGGAGTCACTGGCCATTCTAGGGTAGAGGGATCTATTGCAGACTGTTATGGCCAATTGGTCAAGCTCAAATCAACCCCCTAACCAACAAGAGAAAGTTCTTACCAATACAACTCAACCTGGGGAAACCATCGAGAGCAACAAGGTAAGAACCTAAGACCTCCTCCATTCTATGTTTCATTAATCATTGGGGACAAATTGGTGCATAATTGCATGATTGATTTGGGGGAAAGTAGTTCTGTAATGCCCAAACAAATAGTTGATCAACTGGGTCTCCAGTATGAATTCATCTCTAGAGGGGTAGTATAATTAGATGGGATAACAATGACAACTATTGGAATCATCAAGGATCTGATCCTCACTCTGCATGCCTACCCCAATGTGATTGTATTGCAAAATGTATCAGTCATAGACTTGCCACCACATTTTGCATTGTGTTTTTCCAAGGACTTCACTACCAAAATTGGAGGTTATTTGTCTGTTGAATGGTCGCATATGCTCTTTAGAACAAGGTATGGAGCGAAGGACACAATCAGATCTAAGCCCATAATGGATTATCACATCGAGTCTTATATGCCTAGCCCAATTAATGTAAAGTATTCATATTTTAATCAGGAGGACCTCCTAAACACTTTTGAAGTGGATACCAAGGTGGGGTGTATTCTCATTACTGGCTCTTGATGAATGGGTGGTTAAAAGACATTCTCTTGATCCCTATAAGGATATGGAAGAATATGAGCTAGGATTCTACTACCTACATGAGGAGAATCATCCTCTTCCTGACATCATTAAGCTAGGAACACAAAGATGACAATGAAGTATGGAAATTGTTCTTTGATGTCTCAAGAAGTAGGCAAGGAGTCGGAGGAGGGGCTATGATTGTGTCACCCCAAGGTATGAAATATTACTCGAGCTTTCTATTTCCAATTTTCCTGTTTAAACAATACAATAGAATATGAGGCTTTGGTTCATAGATTGCATTGGGCTAGAAGATGAGGAATCAAGAACCTGCAAGTGTTTGGTGATAGTGAACTAGTTACCAATCAATTCAAAGGATAAAATGCTTTCAAGAATGACCGGCTTAAAAGCTACAAAAATAGGGTATGGGATCTCATTGAGGATTTCAAAGCCTTCAACATTGTATCCATACCTAGGAAGGAGAACGAAGCTGCTGATAGGCTTACAATAGTTGGAGCAATATTTGATGTGGTTGAAAACATCAAGAGGGATAAAGGACAACCACATATCCATGTGATTATGAGATCAGAAGTGCCAGATAACAACACATGTTGGTAGGTGTTTGAGAATGATCAGTAGATCATCAATTTTTTGCAAGAGGAAGCTAAATTTTCAGCTAGGAATCAAAATAGATTAGAGCAGTAATATGGAGATCAAGTAGTGTAGTTGCATACATACAAGATTCCCAAAGGCTCAATGACATTGGAGTCTATCTTCAATCCTAATGATCAGTTTCAAAAAGAGAAGGCTAATATACATATCAAAGGAGAAGATTCAGAGTCAATTCTAGTTAGAGAAGGAAAAACACTTCAAATTGGCAAAGTGGCCACCGAGCAAGAAAGGCATGAATTCATGCAACTTTTCTATGAGTTTCCAAATGTGTTTTCTTGGAGCTATGAATACCTAAGAGGGTTTAATCCAAAGCTAGCACAACACACAATCAAACTAGATCCATATGCTAAGCCCATCAGGCAAAAGCAAAGACTAGTCAATCCACACATTGAACCTCTAATGAAGAAAGAGCTAAACAAGCTAATAGAGGAAATTATTATATTTCCAATCAAACACTCAAGTTGGGTTACAAATTTGGTTCTATTCAGAAAGAAGAATGGAGATATTAGGTTATGTGTTGACTTTCATGACTTGAATAGAGCATCCCTCAAAGACCACTATCCACTCCCCTCAATGGAGAAAATTTTACAAGTGGTGTCTAGATCAGAGAGATTCTCTCTCCTAGATGGCTACTCAGAGTTACAACCAAATAATGGTGAAAGAATATGATCAGTTTAAAATAGCTTTCACCACAAAATGGGGCACCTATGCCTATAGAAAAATGCCATTTGGATTGTCTAATGCTGGAGCCACTTTCCAAAGGGAAATGGATATAGCATTCAAAGGGATGATCAACAAAATAGTACTGATCTACCTGGATGACATTATTGTGTTCTCCAAAATGCAGCAGACCACCTTTTTCACCTAAGGCAGCTATTTCAAAGGTGTAGGAGATTTGGGGTATCATTGAACCCTAAAAAATGCATATTCTTGGCCCATGAGTGTAGGTTTGTAGGCCATATTGTGTCAAAGTGAGGGTTTTGTAATTGACCCAGAGAGAGTTGAAGCAATAAGAGCATTTCCATTGCCAAGCCATAAGAAATCTCTTCAAAGCTTCTTAGGAAAAATCAATTTTGTCCACAGGTTTGTACCAAACTTTATTACCCTTGTCAAACCAATAACATTGATGTTGAAGAAGAGCTTGCATTTAGGTGGATAGTTGAAGGAAGGGAAAGTTTTGAGGCCATCAAAGAAGCTATATCACAAGCCCCAACTCTTGTGAATCTAGATTTCTCTAAGGACTTCATACTATATGCCTTTGGTGGTAGTGACACAATTTCTACAATCCTAGTACAGCAAAACAAAGAGGGTACAGAGCAGCCAATTGCCTTCTTCATCCAAGGTCTAGAAGATTATGAAGTGAGATACTCCTTCATCGAAAAGTAAGTCCTGGCAGTGATCAGAGGGTTAAAGAAGTTAAACATCTAGTTTCAAACAATAAAATCCAATTATTAGTCTCCCATGCAAGAGTTAAAGACTTCCTTCTCAGCAAGGATCTGAATGAAAAATGTGCAGGATGGATCACTCATGTCATGGAGTATGACATTGAGATCAAGGTCACTAAGCTAGTCCATGGGAAGGGATTGTGTGAACAACTAGCCTCAAGTCAACAAGATGAGGCAAACAATGAAAAAGAAGTTGTTTTTGTTCTGCAAAATAGTCAAGAGGAAGAAAATGATGATGTACCCACTCCTTTTTGGACTCAAAGTATTATACACTTCCTAAAAACGAGATTGTGTCCTCCGAAATGAGTAAAACAAAAATGAGACACTTCATATTACAGGTCATCCCATACATGCTTATTGATGGCGTCTTGTTCAAAAGGGACATCAATGACATTCGTTAAGATGCATTGGGACATATTAGATTGAGAGATTGTTACAATAATTCCATGATGAAGCAGTTGGAGGCCATTTTGATCCACGAGTGATAGCACTCAAGATCATGAAGGCAGCCTACTATTGGCCTAGGGTGTTTAGTGACTTCTATGCATGGATCAAAAATTGCAAGAACGTGTGTTCTTTAGAGGCAAAGAAAGGCTAGCAACACTTCCATTGCACCCAATTTCAGTTGACCAGCCATTCATGCAATGGGGATTAGACTTCATTGGATTCATCAATCTAAATTTGAGCCAAGGCCACAAATGGATTATGACAAAAATGGACTATTTCACCAAGTGGACCGAGGTAGTGGCACTCAAAGAAGCTAATGAGTCTAGCATACTAGATTTCTATGAAGGGATAGTGACCAGATTTGGAGTGCTAGCCACCATTATATCAGACAATGCATTGGCATTCATAGGTTCTAAAATCACATAATGGGCTGTTAGGAACGGGATTTACTTGAGCACTTCATCAAATTATTACCCTCAGGGTAATGGCCAAGCAGAGTCCACAAACAAGAACCTGCTAAGGATTGTCGAATAACTCGGATGAAAATTATAGAACTTGGCACATGAAACTTAAATCAGCCATATGGGCTGATAGGAAAAAACCAAGAGATCTACTTTGGAAGCTCTCCATTCAAAATTGTTAATGGGAAAGAGGCAGTGTTTCCTATATCACTTGAGTTGCAGCATTGGAACTCATGAAGCAGCTAGAGATGTTTGAGTTTGAACCAATGGAGGCTAGGTATGCAGAGCTGATGGAGTTGGAAGAAACCAGAGAACATGCACTTGAAATAATGGAGAAGGATTATGTATGAATCATGAGATGCTTCAAAAGAAGGCAAGAACAAATAGCTTCTAAGAGGAAGACCTAATTTAGAAATGGGATGTAGATCGAGCAAAACTAGGAAGGAATTCTAAGTTTGATTCCATTTGGAGTGGCCCTTACATGGTCACAAAATGTAAAATTAGCAATGCTTTCCAATTGTCTACATTGGATGGTGAAGAGTTACAGATTCCAGTGAATGGAAGCTATCTTAAACACCTTCTTTACTAGAAGGAAAGTTCTCACCTTGTACATACTAGTTTAGTTTCTCATTCCTCTAAGTGCTTGTGCACATTGTCTTATTATAGTTTAGGTTGCTTTTATCCTAAGTGATTTGCATGCTCTACATGATTTACTTGGAGCATGTATGATTTCAAATTTTTATATAGTTGTGGTGTTTTTGTTGCTCTTGCATAACCCATTCGAAACAGGTGAAGCCCGTGTCAAAATAATTTTCTACTCTCAGAAACCATCATTTTGAGATTTCTTATGAAAATTGAGAGTGCAAATAGTTGGGCTCGTGAATTAGAGGTAGGATCAATATCAGACCATCGTTCTCGACTCCATGCCCAACGGATATGACAAGGCAATTGGTCTTTTCAGCTACCAGGAAAATACCCCTGTAAGTCACAAAATTGTTATCCATATTTCACCCCGGCAAAATATTGGATCAGCCATAACCCCACACATAAAGATCCAGAGAAAAACATTTAAATCTTGTAAACAGGTCGCATAAGGACTCAATAATGGAGTGGTGGGGCCTTTAAAAAGACTAAATGACCCTATACAAGAAGGAATAGAAGAAACATCTCTGTCGAGTGAATCCGTGTCTTAAATCTATTTAACAGGTTACTCATGGACTCAGAAATAGAATATCAGTGTCACAGAGAAGCCAGGAGCAAGAAAGAGAAGAATAGGTCAAAATCTAAAGTCTTTGGGCTCAAAATAGTTCAGAACGAGTCCAAAATCAACTAAGTATGAAGGAGACAACAGAGAAAGTTAGGTGTCATCTCAGCACAAATCCAAAATGGGAGCCCAAGGTGGAGACTCAAACTCACGCTAGCCCTCCACGTAGTAAATGGTCAATAGAGGTCAAAAGGTGGATAGTGCGGGCCTTAAAAAGGGCTAAGTATAGAAGTTCCATGGAAACCACCACATGTCCAAGTGGCGCATCTCCAAGAGTAGATCTAAAAGCGGAGGCTCAAACAAGTGTTAGTTTGCCACGTAGCCCAAGGTTTGAAAAGGTAAGAGAGAGGTCATTGAAAAGTCCAAAGACCTACGGAGGCTTCCAAGTTTCAACCCGACGCTCCTTCAAAGGAAAATCTTGATCGGGATTTCAAGCGAGCATGGAGCCTCCATGTGTCTAGTCTCAAAAAGGGGATAGAGTCGGGTTGAATAGTCAATGCATGGTGGCAAGCTGGCAGAGAGTGCCAAGTGTCCAAATGATGCTAACTCAAGGGTCAAATAAAGAGAGGGTTTCTAAATGAGTGACGGATCGCTACATATCCTTGGTCAAGAAATATGACCCTTTCAAGCAAAGGACTTACACAAAAAAACATAGAAATTGAGCAAGCCGACGGAGGAAGTGCCACGTGGCAAGCCTAAACTAGCAACACTAAGGCAAGCCATCGGGGGAAAAGTTGGATTTTTTCCTTTTTATTCCAAAGATGTAAAAGTTGCAAAATGGGCCGTAACTCCGCCCAAAGGGAAAAAGTCAGCATTTGAGCCCGAGTCAAGGTCAAAGTGAGGAAGCGGGAATCGGAGGAAAAAGTGGAAATTTTCCTTTTTGTCAAAAAGGCACAAAGCCAACAATGAACCCCATAGCCAATCGATGAATCCACGTGTAATGTCAAGGACACGTTAGCGTGCGAGGGGAGCGAACTCGGTAGAAAACCTTGAGAAATTTTCACACTTCGATGTAAGAAGGAAAAACATTACATTTCAGCCCAACCACCAACCAGAGGGTGCTACGTGTCTAAGCAGAGCAAACGGGGCATGGGAGCTTTCTGGATTTTGTAATTTCTGTGGAAAAGGGGAAGAGGTAAATTTTGGGCCTATGAACCTGATTTTTTCCTTAATTTTCCCTAAATCTTCAGAGGGGAATATCTTTCGACTTGGGGCTCAAAATATTACAAACCGTTGGAAAGATCTCGGCATCGATCGCATGCCATGGGGATCTAAAACTTTAAGTTTGGAGAGGTTAGGTGGGAAAAAATGTAGAAATGTATTCAAATCCATTAATGCAGGATCTATTTTTCCCAACAACCAGATCGGATTCGATTTGCTCTGTCATTTCCTCCTCCTTCGAGGCGCCGAACCAGTGGTTGATGTAGTCAAGATAGATTTGGGGGCATATTTTGTAGGAGGCATTGATAGTGGTGGTTGAGCTTGGAAATTTTTTTCCTGCTTCTCTCTCTTTCTTCCCTCTGTGTTGAATCTATAAAAGCAGAGTCGAGACTTATTGTAAAGGGTTGGACATTCTTTTGTTTTTACAGGCTCCCCTTCCCTTATGGTAAAGTAATTCATGGATTTTAGACCTTCCATTAGATTGCAATACATTTCCTACCTTCTGGCCATTTGTAATGCAATGTATCAATCAGAGAGAAATAAAACACATGATTGATTCTAGATCCTTTTTGTTTCCTTTGCTCTCATCTAGTCTTTCATTATAGATATAGTTATCTCGTGCTTGATTATTGTATGCATTTTGTTGGTTTGTGTCTATCAGTAAAAAAAATGTTCATCATTCCTTCGGTGCATCACCTTGTAACTTAGTGTTGATTTCTTGTATTCCTTTTATCCATGTCTCCTTGGTAAAACTTAGATTAGGTTTAGGAATAGGTCCTCTACAAGTTTCCACGCATGCACCTAAACAGAGGAATAGGAACCAACCTTTAATTTGGAGAGTTTTCCCATTTGCAAAGTCCCACACTTTGGGGAAAATTCAATGTTATGTGAATCACATTAAATGAATCTACCTTAGAAAATCATATCTAACGACTCGTTTGGGGGTGCTGTGATTTTGCACTAGCAACTCCTCTTGAATTCCATGAGACAAAAGACCAATCTTATGTAAGATCACATACCATATTATTATGCTCAAATCATACATACCCTAATTTCACTATCCTTTGTCATGTTACCATGTTCCTTGGTCAACAAAATAACCTATAAAGCACTCTAGTAGATTTAGCCAATCATAATCATGTATATTTCTACTCACCTTCTTATCTTTTTCTTGATGCTTAGAAACCACAACTTTATCACCTATTATACTAACTTTCATTCTTTCAATCCACGATTACACAAACTACACTCCTCCAAGAATGCTAATCATAGACTCTTACCTTCACTATCCATTCAAACGCATTCGTATACATTTGACAACTTTATGAATGATCAATCGTCATACATATCCCGAGATAGCCTCTTCAAGTCATTGGTAGAACTATATTAGAAACTCTTTCTCCAACAAACTCATATCCGACCAAAATCTATTCTTGATGCACTGTACTTAGCTTCTCAAACTTGTCAATAATCACCATGTCATCTTGACAATACACACTATCAAGAGCACACCTATTAACCTACCTCTTAAGACTTATAATCAACTCTTGTATACCTCTTTGACTGTCAACCTGTCATACCAATATCAATTACCATATCAACTTAGAATACCCTATTCATGACCTAACAATTGCTTCAATGAATACTATAGAGGTCTTCAAATCCCTTATAAACCACCTTGATGTAACTTTCTCATAGCATCATGACATATGACTGTGAATCTTGAATTAGAAAAAGGATGACTAGAATCCCCTTAATCTAAGCACACCTCTCTTCACCCTCACAAAGAAAACAAACTCTTCAAGATAACTTATTTACATGAAACATAGTCATACAAATATATCTACCTGCTGAACCTTCTTACATCTTCTTGAGCCTTTAACCTAACTACCTACTAGTTTGGCATGCACACATATCTATCAAGCATTTTAAGTCTCCAAAATGAATTAACATTACTCCATCTATGTTCAAGAAAAACCTCACCACCTATCGAACTCATACTCCATCTTTTATAGTTGTCACGAGACTCATGATGATAGTAAAAACCTTCTTGAAGCATGATTTATGACTATACCTTTAAATATATTCTTGGAGCACATTTCATAGCAACATAGACTTCAACAGAGATCAAAACTTAAAATACTTCAAAACCAATCTCATCCAAAACCATATTGTCTTAGTGTAAATATCCTAGAAACATACCTCTATGATGCATTCCACATATAGGATGACTTTATGAATTTAACAAGGCATCATCTCTGCCACTACGCAACTATCTCTCAAGCCATTATACATCATCTAGACACTTATAACTGCATTGCAACTTCATATATTTTCTTAGGACTTGTAAAATACCTCACTTGACCTTCACATGTAGTCGATTCTCCTTGCAATACTTAATGAGAAAACTTAAAACACAAATTTCATAATGCTCTTCCATCTTCTGATCATACCTTAACCATACCTCCTTGAACATGCACAATACTCAAGGCCTCACAAATTTTTATAATTAAACATGCACAATGCACTCCTATATCATGTCTCAACCACCTTATTTTTCTTCTCATGAATGAATAATGTCTCCATGAATCCTAATGGAGCCACCCCATGATTTATAGGATTTAGAATAGCACAAACTTAGGAGAAAAGTATCCATATTCTTCTCATCCAATTTGTAGTTAGTTTTAAGATCCTCATGTTCTTCTTTGGCACATTAGGATTGATGCTCGTCTTATCCTCATTTTCTTCCTCCGATAGTATAGTTGTCAAACATACATAATTATCTTAAAATATTTCTTGTACACAACCATGGTAAACATTCCTTCTTAATTTGTATGCAGATCAAAACTGGACTTCATTTTCTTTAGCTCATTCTTCACACATTCGGTCTTCAATATGATGTTCATGTTTGTCAACATCCTTATTAACCATATTAACAAGATTAGATATTTTTCAATACTTGAATATTTAGATTCATCCTTCTTGACCTCATTTGCATGATCATACTTTATCAACCAAACATCTTTGACCTTCCTTGATGACTCATGGAGAAAAAACCTAGCAATATGAAATTTTTGATGACATTTATAACAAACAAAATACCTTATTCCTCTTCACTGATTCTGGTTATGATTTATTTCAATTTTTCATTTCTCCATGTATATTCACTCTTGAAGAAGATTCCTCCACACTCTCTTCCCCTATAACAAAATTCATTGCAAGCATAAAAATAACCATGAAATAAACTTGCATAACTCATAGCATTTAGCTTCCTAATGGGTTTAGACCTTTTATTTATTTTGGAGCAAAATTTCTTGGTATTTTGATCTTCTTTGATATCTGAGTCCCGCTTCTTGACTTGGCATTTCAAACTTCTTATCATCTCCATTGTACCTAAGACCTAATTTTTACTAGTTGACTTTTGATTGCTCAAAATGTCATCTGAGCCACACCGCTCTTCTCCAAATTCACATAGGTCTTTAACTTGTTAAATTTTTATCCAATTATTCCTTCAATGACCTCATCTCAACTTCATACCTTGTAAAATCATCCTCTTTAGCCTTTAGGGATTCTATTTCAGTCTTGATCTTGACACACTCTTCTTCTTTTCCTTTTAGAGTTGTTGTCACTAACTCAACTTGAGTTTCATACTCTTTGATGATTTCATCATGCTCAACATTCATAAAAATGATCTTTTCTTCATATCCCTTGACCAAGGACTCCAAGATTAGGTTCTTATTTCTTTGACACATCAATTATGTTTCAGCCCCGGATGAATTCTCGTCATATTTCTCCAACTTTTCCATTTTGTGCTACAAAGGATTGCCTCAAGATTTTAAACTTGCTTTCAAAGTCCCTACTATGATACCAATTATTAGAATCAAAACCACTAGGGTTGAATCAGGTGGGCATTAAAAATTTGTTCACATTTACTTTATCCATTCATTAATCATTCATCAACTTAATCATTAACCATTAACCATGCATTCAAGAACCATAACCAAACATGAGAAAGGAGAACACATCAACACATGAACACTAGATATAAGTGGGAAAACCTCAAGGGAATAAAACCCACTTTGAAAATAAACTTTATTATGGCCATATTTCAACTTTATTTGAGAACTAACCCAACAAGGAGCACCAACCCCTAGGTTTAGTGAGGCACTAACCCTACAAGGAACACCAACTCCTGATTTTAGTAGAGCACCAACCCTACAAGGAGGCACAAACCCCTAGATGAATCGGAACCAACCAAATCCACCGGTGTGTTTTTCATCTCTCAAATTCTGCACCAATAACTGGTGATGACACAATGAATCTCACTTTCCTTCCTCCTTTAAAACTACCTTCTAGCCTACCTTGTTCATAGTCTTATTATTCAAGATGATTTGATCCAATGACCTAGATATCTCACATTTTATATATCTCTTAGAATATCATATAATCATATTTTACCTCAGATGATTGTCACACATACATCTTACACAAGTCCACTAGTTACCCTCTAGCTTGCACTTTTCATCCTCTCTCACAACTAGCTTAAATGAGCTTTCTAACTTGCTTTTATACTTGACTCAAACTCTGAATACATATAGGTCAGAAATCATATGGAAAATTAAATTTCAACAACATACAAAAATCCTAAAAAAATCTGCAAAGGACCATATAGGTTGGCAATAGCCTCTAGAACCTTCACATCTCCATTAGGACTCAAGAATCCCTAAAGCACCAAAACTGCCAACTCACCAAAGATGATTGTTCTTTAGAAAAACCACCTTCACCCAACAACTAAAACCTCTTTAAAAAAATTCTAATTCCTCATCATGCCTCTAGAAATCTTGAATCATTCTACACAATCATCTCATCCAATGACACCATCAAAATGAGCAACCTTCTTTACTAGGTCCAAGACATAATAAACTAGTATTCAAAAATAAGCTCAAATCCCTCATCAAATGACCTCATTCATGCAAGTGTAATATATAAAATTAAATATCATGACCTCATGGTAATCACCAAGTACTCATAAAACCACAAATAATATTGAAGCACCACCAAAACACCTCTACTGACCAAGTCACATGAAACTGCCCAAAAATGGCCCAAAACTAGTCTTGAAAAACAAGCCATAACATACCTCTTAAGGGCACAACCCGACTTAATATAAATTAAATATAAAATATGTTTCAGAGTACCTACTATAGTTTATGATGTAAAAATAACAAGTATGCAATGATATGAAACCCTAAGCAAGAGAGAGAGGATGGCTTAGTTGATTTTGCACAATCCGGAGATGATCTCGGGAAGGTGAATAATTGGAATAAACTAGAATAATTATCATCAAGGATCACTAAAGGTTCTCGAGACTTAGAAATGTGTAGGACAAAATTTCCCACGGGAGGCGGGAGCATCCTGACACTAGTGACTAGATCTAGGCACTAGTGTCCACCTAGATGCTCAGGTTTTGATATTTTGTGTAGGAAAAGCCTCGTTGTTAGTATTTGTTTCTCACTCGATCTTTCTCCAATGTCACTGATTTTACATGTAACCTATGAATAAATATACCTAGCTACACATTCCCAGAAACCACATCAAATCTAAAAATAAATATGTATATTATGGAGTCAGACTGACCCCAATGGTCACCCGAAGAGTGAATTTAGTACCGATCATTGCACTACATTTTATACTCCATGTATTATTATGTGAAAATGTGTGTATTGATATCCTAGGATTCCCTTGTGTAAGTTTCACAATGATAATGGGCTAGATCTAGAATATAAAAATGTATAGAATGTGTGAGATAAAATAGAATAGAATTCCCCTCATATGTTGTGTATGCACATTGATGCATCCCTTTTCCCTTGAGTGAATGTGCTATATGGATGATTTGTAAAGCTCTTGTGCATATATATGTAAGCTTAGGTGATAGTAGATAATGCTAGTGCTTGGTTCCTTATTTGAGAGCTATAACTATGTATATATATGATTCCCTTATTTGAATTTCATATTTGATAACTGGAAGGCCGACATAAAAGTGTAAAATAGTCCCAAGAGGTAAAAGAGACCCAAAAAGTGAGAAAAGTGGGGAAAGGGTCGGGAGCACCCAAGAGTAATAGGATCACATGGGCGATAGTGTCCTAACTGGGCACTATTTTCTGAGGCCATCAAAGATAAATCAATCAAATAACAACAGGGTTGTAGGGTCTGTTATGTCAATAAAAGTATAAGAGACAAAACAAAAGGCCAAAAATATATTTTCAATTACTATTTTTATTGCTTAGGAAAAAATTATATATTAGTATGCTCTAGGACCTAGAAATGTACTTAAATGCATAGATTTTGTGTCTACATTTTCACGCACTTTATGTTGTTGAGTGAATACTCGATAGCATAAAGTAGATAGTAGATGTGTACTTTATGATATTGTAGAGAAGAGTGTTTCGATAGCATTCTAAGTGGAAAATTGAAGCATGAAATGATCATAAAGTGAAGCGTGAAGAATACGAAAAGAAAGTGTACCCTAGGAATGAAGTGTATGCATAATAATGTGTTGTCATAGCTTTTATGAGTTTCTTTTGTTAGAGTAGGTATTTACCTTAGTTCATGTTCACCTAGGTACATTATTGTATTTATCCTCGCCCACTTATGTGTGTGGATATTTCTTTTTATTTATTTAAATATTAGGAGATATTATTTAGTTGTTAGGTATAGTTCTTTCCTTGATCTATGGTATTGACTAGTTCTTTCCTAGATCTATGGTATTGACTAGATCCTTGATGTCTAGTTCTCTCATAAATCTATGGACTTGACTAGTTTTTTGATGACTAGTTCTTTCCATGATTTATGGCTTGATCTACGACCTTGACTGGTTCTTAGATTGTTATTCCTTGCCTATATAAGCAAGGCCCATTCTCATTGTATTTCATTGAGTTCCATAATAATATATGATATTGCTACTCATTTGTTTGCAAAGGTTTATGTAAAGTTATTCTAGAAAATTGCTTTCATCTTATTGATCATGATGTTTGATTAGCATCTGTGTTCTTAGCTTGGCACGATCTAGTTATCGTTCCTTTTATGGTATCAGAGTAGGAGATTGCTATTGACATTCATCTGTAAGTTTTATTTTGCAAATAAATTCTTTATATATTCATATATTCGGGATTTGCTCATATTTTGTTGTTGCATTTTTATGCAAAATAAAGGCTTCCATTGGATCTGGAAGGCAGCAAAACCCTAAGATCAACTATAAACTCGATCATTTTGGGAGGCAGTCATTTTTTTATAGTTTTTGTTGTGCAGAGAAACATACTTTGGATTCGCCTCGGGATTCATGCCATACGAAAAAGGAAATATAGAATTGTTTTCTAGGTTTCTTGAGATCCGATCTAGGTTTTTTTTTGCAACATAACATTTTTGGTTTATGCACAGAGGTCTTTTTCGAAAAGACGTTTCTTTCCTTTTTTGGCAGGGGTCCACGGATGCTGTGCACGACTATTACTATTTTGGGAAAATCCACAGACTACTATTTTGGGCAGCGAAGGTCACTTTCGGCACAGTCCAAAAATAACATTCTTACTGTAAGAAGCGGTTGGACTTTCTCGAAAACCATTGAAATCCTTAGCCCTGGTCATATGGTATGGTCATATGAGGGCTTAAAGCTTGTGATTCCTACTAGTAGGTGCTTAACTCCAACCCCTTTCATTTTATTTGTGTGGTGAAGGCAAGAGCATTTTATTCTATTTTAGTGGAAACTAAAATAAATAGTAGAGCATATTATTGAAAAACTTGTATCTTTTGATCGGTAACTCCATTTTGAGTGTCGTTTTTACAAAAGTACATGTTTTTATGCTCTTTCCATTAGAAATATTTATTTTCAGAATTGCACTATAATTATAAAGTTCCATATTGTAACACGCACTCATTATAAAGTGCCAAAATATGGGGGGCTCTTGTTGCATTGTTTGGGGTCTTGTTGCATTGCTTGGTTCTTGCATTTCTTTTGGTGATTTTTTGAGGATGACATATTTATCTACTTCTACATTAGATCATGTTGAGCCATTAACAACACATAATTACCACACATAGAAACCAAGAATGGAAACAATAATTAAGAAGAAAGGATTATGGACTTTAACTTCTTGAACAACCGAGTGTTCACTAGAGAATAGGAAATTATGTAAGTGACAGTCTTTTATTTCATTTGGAAAAGTGTGACTCTCCTTTCAAAATATGGGAGAAATTAGAGGATTTATTTGATAAGGTGGATCATATGAGAGCCATGCAAATTGAAATTGAGATCACCTCTCTTAATCCACGAAGATTTTGCAACAATTATGGACTATCTTACCAAGTCAAGCATTTGTTAACACAGTTGAAGGGAGTGGAAGAGATAAGAAAGATGAAGATTGTGTTTACTTGATTCTATCCAAGTTGATAGGACCATTCCAAATTTTTTCTTCTACCTTTTTCTCTAGCATGGATGCCTTAGGTGACACCTTCAAAATGCCTAACTTAGAAACATTTTGTGAAAGACTTACTAGGGAAGAATCCAAATTATCTCACCTTGAGTCTTCCACCTCTCAAAAGGCATTAGTTGCATCTAATCCTAAGGGCAAGGGAAAACCAAATAGTAAAACCAAATCCACACCTTCTCCATCTCAAAATGCTCCTAAACCCAAAGAAAATAACTCAAAACCCAAGGAGTCTTATAAATCCAAGAATAAGTCTAGTCGTTCATGCTCTTTTTGTGGGGGTAGTAATCATGAAAAAATAGGTGTTATAAGTGAATGCAAGCCTTAGAGGATGCAGTCAAGAAACACAAAATTTCTATCTCCACTCCACCTCCTTCTAATCAACATGGAAAAGCACTTAATGTTGTTGAAGATCTCAGTCACCACTTACAGACAATTGGGTTATAGATTCTGGTGCTTCTCATCACATGACTTCTTCCGAGGATTCTTTTGTTTCTCTAGGTTTGAGTTATTCCAAAATTGAGGTTGGAGATTCTTCATTTCTTTCTGTTGAGGGAAAAGGTGATATACAACTTGATGGTGGCAATATCCAAGATGCACTATATGTTCCTAACATCACTACAAATTTACTTTCTATATATCAAATTTGTCATTTTGGTCAAGGGAAAACAATGACTTTTACACCACATGGGGTAGAAGTAAGAACTTTGTTGGAGCCTTATTCACTTGTTGCTCAGGGTATTGTTGATCATAGTTCAAGACTATATCACTTTGAGGGTTTTGATGACACTTTTTCTATAGGGACAGGATTGGTTTCTCATTCAGGTTCAGAGAGTAAGCTTTGGCATGAAAGATTTGGACATCTCAATTACAGATATTTGGAGTTGAGCACTCATGGTATGGTAGATGGTCTTCCTAGAGTTTCTTTTCTTGAGATAGTTTTTCATGGTTGTGCATTAGGGAAACAACACCAAGATCCTTTTCCTAAGAATTTGTCTAAGAGAGCTTCTTCACCACTTAAGCTTGTGCATAGTGACTTGATGGTTTTTCCTACCCCATCTTTCAATGGAGCTAAGTATGCACTTACATTTATTGATAATTTCTCAAGGCGTACTTGGGTTTATTTTCTCAAGTAAAAAGTGATGTTTTTCACACTTCAAAGTCTTTAAGGCTTTGGTCGAGAAACAATATTCTAGTAGCATAAAGAACCTTCACACTAATAATGGGGGGGAGTACTTCAACAATGAGTTTTATAAATTTTTGGCAACTCAAGGCATTATTCACCAACATTTTGTTCCTCATAGTCCACAATAGAATGGATTAGCAAAAGGAAGAATAGAACTTTGAATGAAATTTCTAATCGTATGATGCATTCTAGAGATATACCTCATATCTATTGGTCTAAAGCAGCTTAATTGTGCTAACTATATTCAAAATTACACACCACACAAAGCACTTGAGCATTTGACTTTAGAGGAAGCTTGGTCCAACACTAAGCCAGATGTCTCATTTTTTCGAGTCTTTAGGAGCCATGCTTGGGCCTTTGTGTAGAAGAATAAAAGGACATAAGATCTTATCATCTTTTAGATCTGATCTTTGTAGGGTATTGTGAGGACATGAGATCTTATCATCTTTTAGATCTTGATACACATGATGTTATTTTTTGAACACATGTTCAGTTTGATGAGCATTTCACTCCTCATGATTCTTCATCTTCTTCCATTCCTTCTTCTTCTTCATCTCATCTTGAGGATCCTTTCTTTGAGGATATTGATGAGGAGGTTATAGATGCCATTGAGGATCCTATTCCCACTGATGTTGTCACTATGCCTAAGTGGGCTTGTATTACAGTTTCTGAGGTAGCAGCTTTCATAGAGGATCTTCCACCCACTAGGAATCATCATACACATTCTATAGGTTCTGGACTTTTGTGTTAGGTAATTTTTGAGGATCCACAGTCTTTTTCAAAGGCTCATAGGATACCAGAGTGGGATGATGCGATGGCAGCTGAGTATTCTTCTTTGATGAAGAATCATACTTTGGTTTTGGTATCTCTTCCTAAAGGAAGAAAGATGGTTAGGTGTAAGTGGGTATACCGAACCAAATACGCAGCTGATGGGTCCATTGACAAGTATAAGGCTCATCTTGTTACAAAGGGTTTTTCACAAGTCAAAGGTATTGATTACTCTAAGACTTTTACACCCATTGCCAAGATGGATTATGTACGCCTTGTACTTTCTATTTTTGCATCACAGGGGTGGCTTGTATACCAGATGGACGTGAAGAGTGCCTTCTTACATGGAGATCTACAAGAGGAAATATATATGGAGCAGCCAGATTTGGATTTGTTCAGGATTCTTCTCTTATTTGTCATCTTTGAAGGTCTCTCTACGGTCTCAAACAAGCCCCTCGGGCTTGGTATGAGAAGATGGATTCTTTTCTTCTATCTACTAGTTTTGTTCATTGCCACTCCGATCATATAGTGTATCTCTAGCATGTCGGTGAGGATATTGTGATACTTGTCTTGTATGTTGATGATCTACATTACTTCTTACGGCGCTCTTCTTCCCACATTCAAAGTATTCAGAGTGCTCTTTCTACATAGTTTGACATGATAAATCTTGGCCTATTGCATTATTTCCTTGGTTTGCAGATATCTCAGATAGATTCAGGAATTCATTTGAGTCATCAAAAGTACACTCATGATCTTCTTAGGCACTTTGATATGGCTGATTACAAGCCAAGTCCATCTCCTTTTCAGTCTGGAGTTACTCTTACATCCACATGTACCACACCACTTTGTGATCCTACATTGTATAGGCAGTTGGTTGGGAGTCTCATGTACTTGAACCATACTCAGCCTGATATTTAATTTGCAGTAGGGCTTGTATCTCGGTTTGCACATTCTCCTCATAGTAGTCATTGGCAGGCTGCTAAAAGGATTTTCCGCTATTTGCATGGCACTTCCCACTTTGGTCTACACTACACTAGGGGCACTACTCAATTGGTTGGTTATATAGATTCAGATTGGGAAGGTTCTATTGATGACAGGCATGCCACTTATGGCTATCTTTTCTATCTTAGTGTAGACACCAAATTTGTGTCTTACGACCCCTTGTGACCCGCATCGCATTTCGCAACCTAACCTCACCACCTAAACCTTACACAATTATTTATTAATTACCTTATAATTAATAAATCCACATCACCATACCTGCCACCTCATGTCGCCACCTCATCATGACCTAGTCTTAACCCTAAACTAACCTAATTAAGACCTATAACTTGGTCCAATTCCACACCTATGACTAATTACTCCTCATCCACACCTAAAACCAACTTCATAATGACTTGACCAAGCCCGCTACCAATCCCTCGGAAGAAAAGGAGGGAAAGCTGGCTATTTTGTCAAAAATAGCCCACTTTGACCGGACCAATACCGGTTCCTACTCGACCGCCATCGGTTGCGTAACCGCCATCGGTTCCCCGTAAATGACCACTTCCAACCAAAAACAAGGATCAGATTTTCATTTGATCGGGAGAAGGAGAAATCATCGAGAGAATCCAAATTTTGCTTGGCCGAGCAGAGACAAGTGAAGAAACAAGAAGAGATTGCAGAGAAGGACATCAAGCCCAAGACTGCAACTGAATAACCAGAGCCCAGTAACACTCATCCGAGCATCAGAAGAGGAAACTACATCCAACTTGGGTCCTGTCTTCATCATCACAGTCCTGAAACTTGCATCTTGCATCAGGGGCAAGTAAGTAGTATGTTATATGTTTCTAAGCACCATTTTCTTGAGCCTGTTGATTAATAGTAATCATAAGTTTATTCCTAGATCTACTACCGACCACTACGCACTTAACCTTCACTCACACACTGATATTGCCCGAAGGCCATTTTACCACACTCGAGTCTTCCCTATCCTCCCATCATTCCCCTCGGACATCCCCCAATCTCAATAACCCCACAATCACCTTACCAATCTCTACCCATAAGCACCTAGATTACTGACCCTACCGGTGTCAATTATCCTATACCGGCAGCGGTTCTCTAACCGTGGTCGGTTACCCAGTGACCGCCGTCGGTCACTGTGACTTATACCCCAAAACCCTTTTTCTCACCTATTTGCCACCTAACAACCCCAAATCTAGCCTGGTTTATCCCTATAACTCAACCTGAACGTATCAACAACCAGTAACCGAACAAACAAGGTGACGCTTTATTGTTGATAGTTTAGTTTCTATTGCTTTGTAACGAGATACCTAAATCGTGATTTTGCAATAGCTTTCTTTATTATCATTTGTGTTAAATTGTATTAAAAGGGGAACTGACCACCTTCGAAAGGAAGTTTTTACATTTCCTGGGCCTAAGGCAGATCCCTCATTTATTGTCTAACTCAAATATGGTGGTCTTGTATTCTTACTTGCAGGTAGTCCTTCCAAGACAAAAAGGAGTTCTTTGCAGTCGATCTGATCTTTCTCTACGGTACGTGCACACCATCTCAACATTCAACAGGTATTCCTCCTAGCCCTAACCCTTATCTGTTTCTCAAAGGAATGATAGGATAGAAGCAAGTCTATTCTGCAGAGCCGAAACATTCCGTGCGAAACATTTTGGCACGCCCGGTGGGACCCATTTCGGGTTTCTGTTTCTCTTGCTTATTTTCATTTTAGGAAGCATACTTGCTATTGCTATTTTTGTTATATATTTAGTAAAGAATTTGTCTTGCTTTCCTAGTTTCACATTAGTGAAAGTCATCTTATTTGCTTCATCGAATATCATTTTCGATTTGGGTTTAAAACACGTGCATTACATTCTTGCTTGTTGTTTTCAATTCTAGTGAACATAGACTAAGTAACAGGTCATACACGTGGGGGTGATTTCCACGGTATTGACAAGAAATTAATCTTACTTTCACTGCACAACACATACCGAATCACTTCACAATTAACACAACAGCTCAAAACATCCCCCCTTTTCCGCAGTATTCCTCCGCCCGATTGAGGTAACCTTATAAGCCAAAACAAACTTGACATTTCCCCTAAGTCTTTTGTTTAGGATTGACATCATTCCACGTCTAAAGGCATAAGCCCACAATAATTAAAATTAACCCTAGGGTTAGTCTCTGGATTTGCATGTGCATCTTGTTTGTTTTCAGTTCTGTTTTCTCTGTTATACACTGTCTTCTGTGATTACCTTAGAACAATTTGATAAATATACTGAGCGTTGTTAACAATCAAATCAGCAGCTTCTTATATTTTCTTATACCAGTCTTATTACACCGACATCGGTTAACTGACCGACGTCGGCTATAGTCTAACCGACATCGGTTATCAGACCGATATCGGTTCTGATTTTTTTGATTCTGGGCGACAAACCAAAGAACCTACCAATTTCACCGATCTCGATGCATTTCTATTCTGATAGATTGAAACCCTACTGTGAACTCCTGTCCATGGTTGTTATCACTCGAAAGCAAGCCGCCGCCATGGTTTCACATGCTTGCTCTGTGCCTTTGCCTGAATCACCCCCTTCACATTCTGTGGGGAATCCTACGGACACCAGCGAGGTTCCTAAAATTCCTGTGGGGGATAAAGAATTTGCCAAATTTCTGGATGCTAATCCTAGCGCTGTACAATACTATTTGTCTCATGCCCTTGACCGTACACCCGACGGTCAACTCCTTGTTGGCATGCCTATCAGTATAGCTGCTCATTTAGCCCCTTCCCCACCTGATAACTCTGCTTTGCCTTCCGCATCCTTAGTCCCGTCGCCTACCTCAGCGAGCCTTCTTGGGGGGTCCATACGGCCTGATTGGCTTTCCTTTGGTTAATCTTGGGCCCAACATGTCATTACCGATCGCTCCTACCTTGTCTCTCTTAGCATCGCTCTCGTTCATGACTTTCTCTCGCCACCTATCCACACAAGCTTTCCTTCTCAAGCTCCGCCCACCTTTTCATTTCCACACACATATCTGGTAACCTCAACAGCTTATATAGGACATCCTTATTTAGTTGCCTCAACACAGTCGTCCTCCATACCTTATCAACATTTAACCCCACCATTGTCTAGCGGTGGCCCTTGGCCCAATTTGCCTCCGTTTACCACAACCACACCATCATCTCATCCAACTACTGATTTAATTAAACAAATGATGGACAAAATGCAAAACTGGAGGCTTCTGTTTCAGGAAGTCGTAGCGCCTTGACATACGAGCAAGTTTTTCGGGAGCCTATCCACCCTTCAGTCCCCCTTCATTCATATCCTCCTCAATGGGAATTACCAAAATTTACCCGTTTTAATAGTAAGGAGGACCCTCAACAACACTTGCGATCATTTAGACATGCCTGCTATCTGATTGCTCATGACGACGCTTTACTACTCCGCACCTTTCCCATGTCCTTATCAGGACCCACTTTGGAGTGGTACAGTGCTTTAACCCAGCACTCAATCTTCTCTTTTAACCAGCTAGCCCAATCTTTCTTGGATCATTTCTCCATTAACATTTCCAAGAAAGTATCTATCACCGACCTCTATGCCATCCGACAATTTGAAGACAAATCTATCGCAGATTTCATTGGAGGATGGTGGGGCCTTATCAACCAACTTACGTATGCCTTGCCTCAGACCAAACTTATCGAACTGTTTACGCGGGCCTGCGCTAAGCACATCTCTCCTACCCTCCAAATTCAAACTTTCCGTACATTTGATGAGGCCTTTACTATGGCTCGAAAACTAGAGATTCGAGCCTTAGAGGAAGAGAAATTGCGGTTGCGCAACAAAAACCCCACTTTCCGAACCCAAGATTCCACCAACAAACCTAACACCACCAATCCTCACCCATCGACCGCTTCGAAATCAAAATGGGTCATGCACGCGGTGATGGTCAAATCCCAACCACCGTCTAAATACCCCACCAAAAACCACCTATAAGTATAAAGTAGAACCCATCAACTACACTCCCTTGGGAGAAACATATGGTGTGATATTGGAAAAATTGCTCAAAGCAGGAGCCATTACCTTACCTCCTATTAAACCTCATTCCGGGTTCGATTCCACTCGCACCATACCTTCTTGGTAAAAATAAAATGACTTCTGTAACTTCCACCGCGTGAAGGGACACAGTCATGAGAATTGCAAGATGTTGAAAAACGTAGTGTAGGAAATGGTTGATGCAGGGGATATAGCCCTTGATAATCCTAACGCCCCTGCTAACCGAAATTTGAAAATATTCAACAAACCATTCCTGAATCATTCTTCTAACAAGATCTAAACCAAGATATCTTAGGCCGAGGAGAGTGTTCATGAGATCCATGCGATCTTCGATTCCCACCCAAAGACCTCTATCGAACAAATTCTCAATCAAGCCTCTTCACTAATGCAGGAAACCAAACCCCTTTCTCGCCATCAAGACAAACTGAAATCCTTGCCGTTCCTTTACCCATCAAGGAATTAGCTGCCCAGAGTTCCATTCTCACAAATGAGCCTTCTTATACCACGTCCTTGTAAGACTGTGAGCGGATGTTATCTAATTTATCTATTTCCGAAACGTCTCCTTCTACCATTCTTGTTGTACAAGAGGAAGGCTCGCCACTTCTTTTGTCATCCTTAGATGAGAAACCTCTTGAACCGACATCACCACATTCTTTAAACATGACAGATCCTCTCAAACACGCCCTCCTACCTATTAGTCCTTCATCACCTAAATCTTTTCAGCAACCGGTTGACCTCTTAACACCCATTGATACAGTGCCTCATATACCCCTTGTATCACACCCACAGTGGACCGGAATCACAACCCACCTTTCTTCCATACAAAAGTTCATGTTCACACGTGAGGACTGTCATTCCCCAGAAGATAGACAGGTCCTATGGGAACGTTTGAGTACACCATATTCTACTCAAATGCAAATGACCGATCCTGATGCCTCCACCATATACCCGAAGTGTTTACAGAAGCTTAAAATGCCCATGTCCTCATCTTCACCCCCCTCATCTCTACCAAATACCTTGTCCACTTCTATTAACTTAGCCAAATCTTCCCCTACGCTTGGGACCTCACCCATACCTAGTCTAACACACCCACCTAAGCGGCTTGATTTATCTAAAAATAAAGCCGTCCATCCCATTAGGAGACAGACTCAATCTCCTCAATCTATGCCGTTAACACAACTAAAACCCTCGTCGTCACACCTACCTTCCATATTGGGACCCCATCCCTCTACCTTACATCAATATATCATACCTCCTGCGTTTTCTTTAAAGCGACCTACGCCTTCTGCACCCATACAGAAATCCAAGGGTATAGCAACACCGTCACCCCGCGTATCCTGTCCACCTATCAACCCTAAACAAATTCCATCATCAAAAGATTTGTTTTCGGTCACTCCTATTTCCCCGTGGTTGTTTTCTGATACCACATCATCTGTGGCCTCATCATCCAACATAGCTTCTACGTCAAAGAAACCACGGTTAGGTAAAACCCATTATCAAAACTCCTTGGCTAAACCACCCCCATACAAACCAACCACACCACGTCATCACCAAATCAACCCAGTCAATAGCCTCATTTTCCTCTGACTTTGACCCACTCAAAGGGTCTTACGCCAAAATCCTTGCTATGTTGGTGGAGAATGCGACCATTTCCCTACCCCCACTTAGACCTTATGATCCATCTAAACCTCGACCTATAGGTTATGATGAGTCTAAAATCTGCGCTTACCACCGCACACCAGGACATGACGTAGAGGGATGCAAAGCATTGAAAGCCATACTTCGTCCGTCACCTCTCTCAGATAGAAAAGTTAAGAAAGACAACTTATGAAGAGAGAGACCTTTAGCTTCAATTCCCTCTCCTATACCACCTGTCCCCGCCTCACCAAGATCTATCATCATTACAGCCCCACCTCTCGAAAACCAAGACCTATCCCTACCATCTTCCTCCTCTCGTATTCACGAGATCAATATGATTAGTGTTGCTACTTGAGGGCAAAAAAACAATGGGAAAGCGAAAGAAAACACGCCTGCGGCATCTCTTTCTCTGTCCACCATCCCGATTGCACCACCACCTAAAGTGGTTATTCGCGGACCCGCCTATCCCATCTCTAATGGCATTGCCCATCGAACTATGATCAAACAGCTTCACCAATCGCCTGTAAAAATGACATTGTATGATCTCATTCAGACTTCTGAATCTCATCGACAAGCTCTCATTGAGATCCTTCAAGGGATAGAGGTTTTACCTAATGAAACCTTGCCTGTTACCTCTATTCTAACACCCAATCACGTTGCTTCGCTCACCAAACAATCTATCTCCCCAACCACTCCTCGCTGCTCTGCAAATGCAAGCCGCTGCTGTCAGTTTCTCCGAAGATGAAATTATCGACTTTGGTGCCGAAGATCCTGACCCTGCTCTTTTCATCTCAGCATACGTTCGGGATATTTGGGTACGTCGTGTTATGATTGACGGGGGCGCTAGCCTAAACATCATCTCTTCAAAAGCCTTCCAACAAATGAATATCCCTTCTAGTTGCATGTGTGCCAACCCCATCATGTTGCGATCATTCAATGATGCTATTACTTCTACTTTAGGCACCGTGATCCTTAACATTCATGTAGGACCACGTACTTTACCCGAACTCTTCTATGTCCTTGAGGGAGAGTTCCAATACAATATGTTGTTAGGCCGCCCTTGGATCTGGGCTATGGGATGCGTTCCCTCCACCTTACATAGATGCATAAAATTTGAGTACGAGGGGAAGTCCTACACCGTAAAAGCTGATCCTCCCCCCTTCAAAACTTGCAATATGTTGTATCGCCCTAATGATGTGCTTGTACCAGTCAAGACACCCATTCATCCAACCCAGCCATCCACTTCCGATGCACCTACACCTTCAACTAATGAAACCACCGTTACAAATATTACTTCCTTTCCCGCAGATAACATCCCAACCTCCGACCCCTTAGTAGATGTTTTTCAATGCCTTACGCTGGGGGAGTACCGCCTATATAATGTTAGTTCTTTCCATACCCCACAGGAGTACGGACAATTACATGCACATCCCACCTACGACCGTCGCGTGGGGGAGGTAATCTCTTACGGACCACCCCATTGCCGCACCAACCTAACGTATGGGGGTGTTGACGCATCCTCCATTACCCCGAACCTCCTCTTGGTGTGGTTCCCTTCCAATCAATTTTCAATACTTGACAAATCGTCATTTCACCCTCGCCTTCTTGACTCGTTGTGCTTAGAAAGGCTTTGGTTTTGGTCTTTATGAACAAGACCGACATACACTCATTCCCGTGACTACACGCAAACACAATGATCGCAGTGGTCTCGGTTTTCCTGAAACACCTACACAAGAGATACCTCGTGTCAGTTGTATCCTGGAAGAAGACGACGTCACCCCTACCAAACCATCATCACCCACTTTTCCATCATCACCCACGAGTCGATAGACCCTGAATCTATCCCTCCTAACTTTTTTTTTTTTAAAAATGCTATCTTCATAGGTCCTCTCACTTATCAATGTGATAATGAGGACCCATCTTCTCTTCCCCTTCTGTATCCAGACATGATCGAAGAGGATTCACCTTCGATTAAAGTTGTTGAGTGCCAGGATGACGACTCCATCCTCACTTACCTTGGGGTGGAGGACTCCTATATTCAACGCGCCTTACCGTCTAAAACTCAAACCATGTTGAATGAGTCGACTATAGAAATCAACATCCACATGGAGGAGGATCCTCACATTGTGAAGATCGGACAATCCCTTAACACATCAGAACAAGCCGCCTTTACTACCTTTCTCCGTACCCGCAACCAAGCTTTCGCTTGGTCCTACGCTGACATGCCAGGAATTGATCCTACCATTACCATCCATAACATCACCCTAAACCCCGATTCCAAACCAGTCAAACAAAAACTGAGAAAAATGCATCCACGCATTGCCCTCTTAGTCAAAGAAGAGCTTCAACGACTTCTTTCTGTTTCCTTCATCTTGCCTATTGACTATCCTCAATGGATTTCTAACATCGTACCTATCACTAAAGCGACGGGGGGACTTTGGATATGCACATATTTCTGAGACCTTAACCTCGCTTGCCCCAAGGATGACTTCCCCCTCCCAAGTATTGATCAACTTGTTGATCTCACTACGGGCCATGAAATGCTTTCTCTCATGGATGGCTTTTCGGGATACAATCAAATTTTGGTAGCCCCGGCCGATCAACATAAAACTGCTTTCATAACTCCTTGGGGAACCTTCTGTTATCGTGTCATGCCATTTGGCCTTAAGAATGTTGGTGCTACCTATCAAGGGCTATGAATTACATTTTTCATGATATTATGCACACTATCCTTGAGGATTATGTCGATGATCTTCTTGGCAAATCTAAACATCGCAGTGAACATCTCGATGTTTTAACCATTATTTTTGATCGCCTATTACAATATTCAGTCCGGCTTCAACCAAAGAAATGCGTCTTTGGTGTTCTTTCGGAAAACTTCTTGGCTTTATCGTCTCTTTGCGTGGCATTGAGGTCGATCCATCTAAAGTCAAAGCTATCCTAGAAATGCCCCCACCCAAAAACCTCAAACAATTGCGTAGTTTGCAGGGTAAACTTCAATCCATCCGGCGTTTCATCTCCCAACTCTCGGATCGATGTCACCCTTTCCATCACCTTCTTAAAAAGAACATTGCCTTTCAATGGAGTGAAGAGTGTCACCAAGCCTTTGAAGCTCTCAAATCCTATCTCTTGCAGCCACCCGTGCTTATTCCACCTCAGGATGATCGTCCTTTCTACCTTTACCTTTCTGCCACTGACCATGCTATAGGAGCTATGCTCGCACATCGGGACTCGACACGTCGAGAACAAGCCATTTATTATATAAGTCGTACTCTCGTGGATTACGAGACTAGGTATACACATGTAGAAAAATTGTGCCTAGCCCTATCATTCGTAGCCACCAAACTCCGACATTACCTCCTGAATCACAAAACTTTTGTCATCACCAACACGGACCCCATTCATTATATGTATGCCAAACCACATCTAAACCAACGCATCGCCCGATGGCTTATGCTCCTCGCCGACCTCGACCTTGAGTTTGTACAACAGAAGTCAATCAAAGGACAAACTATTGCAGACCAACTTGCGGAGGCCCCTTTACCTGGGGAACAATTCACCAATTTTAATTTCCCTGACGAACTCATCGCCACTCTTTCACTCAGGGAAGAGTCGTATCAAATGACCCTCTTCTTCGATGGATCTAAATGCCAGCGCGGTGGAGGAGCCGGCGTTGTTCTCATCCCTCTTGACGCTGAACCTATGCCTCTTTCATTCCGGCTTGATTTCCCCTGCACTAATAATACAGCGGAATACGAGGCCCTTGTTCTGGGTCTCCAGGTTGCGATACACTTAGGTATCAAATCTATCAATATTTTTGGCGACTCTCAATTGGTAGTCAATCAAGTTATGGGCATCTACCAATGTAAAAATGAGGAACTTCAAAAGTACAAACATTACGTGGACTCACTTTTAGCCTTATTTACTCACTATTCTATCCAAACCATTCCCGCTCCACTAACAAATTTGTGGATACTATGGCTTGCTTAGCCTCGCAAATTCTGCCGCACTTAACCGACTCGACATATTCATCTTGGTCCAACAACTTTTTGCCCCATCCTACTCGGCCCGGTAGTTTGTATGATAAATATTGTGTCTACTAATTCGCAGGATACATGGTACCACCAATTTCACGACTACCTTACAACCTCTGTTCTCCCACCTGACCTTTCTAGTAACGGAAAACGTGCTTTTCTTAAAAGTGTTTCTCGTTATGTTGTCATGGGGGGACTCCTTTATAAACGTGGCTTTGATGGCATCCTCCTTCGCTGTCTAACCGGCGCGGAGGTCACCTATACCATCCAACAAGTCCATGATAGTATTTGTGGTGGACATTTTAGTGGCCTTGCCATGGCCAAATGAATCCTTCGCCTAGGTTATTATTGGCCTACTCTTAACAACGACTGCTACGAATATGTTAAGCATTGTGTTATGTGTCAACAACATGCCAACCTTTAACATACTCCTAGCCATCCGCTCTGAGTCGCACGAGATCTTTGGCCTTTCTCACATGGGGTTTAGACCTTATTGGTAAGATTCACCCACCTTCTTATAGCGTCACCGTTGGATAATCACGAAAGAATCGAATATTACACAAAATGGGTGGAGGCCATTCCACTCATTTCAATCAAAAAAAAAAAAATTGTTGAATTCGTTAACCATCACATTATCTGTCGTTTTGGTATTCCTCATCGCTAATAACGAGATAATGGTAAATCTTTTTAAATAAGTTGTTCTGAAGACCTTTGTGACAACTTTGGTATCAAACTTAGTTTCTCATCGCCTTACTATCCATGAGCCAATGGTCAGGTGAATCTTCTAATAAAACCTAACCAAAATCCTCATGAAAGTTGTCAATGAGTCCTAAGAAAAGCTGGCATGATCACATTCCCTTTTCCCTTTGGGATTATCGTATCTAGCATTCGTACCTCCACTAATGCCACACCATTTTCTTTGGTATATGGTACCGAGGCTGTCTTGCCTCTCGAAGTACAAATACCCTCCCTCAGAATATCTCTTCAGGATATTCTCACCAATGATGATTTCCGCCAAGAGCGGTTAGCCCAATTAGAGCTTTTTGATGAGCGTCGTCTTACGACTCTTGATCACCTTCAAATCTACCAAAAATGCATCAAGCGTGCTTATGATAAACGGCTTCATGAGCATACTTGTAAGGTTGGCGATCTTGTCCTCAAAGAGAATCAACATGTAACCAAACTAGAAAAGAGTAAACGTGGAAAATTTGCTCCTAATTGGATTGGGCCTTACATTATCACTCATACTTATGGATTAGGCACTTATCGTTTAGCTTCGCTTAATGGTAAACCTGAGTCTGAGCCCCTTAATGCCTTACATCTCCGACCATTCTCTTTGTTGAAATTAGTGTTATATCACTGCTTATCTACCTTACGCTCGTCCCTTGAGCTCATTTACCACCGCATACACTTTGTTTCTTACATCTCAAAATCCAATCAAGCTCACATGGTTTGATTATCACCTCTCCTTAAAAGATGCCTTCCCCTTTTTAGTCTAGTCCATGACTTCAAAGTATCAAAATGACACATTCTTAATTACACACTTATGGGATTTTCTTGAGTCAAACTTCTTACAAAAAACTAGATGCTTCATGCCCAACGGACATCTAGACCTCTAAATTATACAATAGCTTGCTCCCTTAAAGGACAGCTATATGCCAAACTATTGCTCCTATTATATATAGACTGCTCCCCCGAAGGACAGCTATACATAAACACTGCATCTGCTACTATAAAAAGACTACTCCCTTGAAGGATAGCTATACACAGTTAGCCTTTATTAGAATCTTCTCGCATTGATCAACTTCATGAAGACCTCAAGAACAAAAAACTACATATCCCATGTAGACTTCCCGCATCGATCAGTCTATATCCAGAAAATTAAAAATAAAAGCAGTACTTCAAAGCACTTTTGAGTCATGGACTTGTCTATTTAGGTTTGGTTTTCTTTTGTCAGAATCATCATCTTATAATAAGTTCTCTGCACCCTCGCCCACATCAACCACCTCACCTCACCATTTGTCAAAGCACCAAAAGTCAAGGGACATGACGTATATCCGATATATTGTGATTATACCACTCTTTTCACCTATCGACTTCTCGCCTATGCAAGGTACCTAGGGATTCAAGCTCATCCTACATTAATATGTGGTTTGTTTCACTCTTCTCAATTATGGGACACTCTTGCCTCTTTTGCTCGACTCTAGGATTGTGTGTTGACCTTAATCAGGACACGATTCCCTACTACTTGGGTATGCTAAACATTCGCTTTACCTTACCAACACCAACAACATTACCCTACCAACATCAAATTTTTACCAACCAACAAAATTGCCTAACCACAACCAAATTACACCGCATTCACCTCTCCACGATCCTAAGGAGAACTACATCGATCGAGGCCCTTCCTTGCTTTGTGCAATGGGCTATGTAGGCGACACTTAGGAGACATGGGGTCTCCCAGGTTAGCTCGACCATCCCCTACCATACCCTATCATGTGTTGTAAATATAAATATTTTTTGTGTATTTCTATTTGCCAACGTTCATCTTTATCCTTTTTCAAAACAAACAAAAACAACATTCAACACACAACCATTCTTATTATTATCATCACTCAAAACCACATACATATTTAGTTTTATTTTAGATGTTAAACAAATACATCTTCTCTATCATCGACTCGCAGGTCGGCATCCTTATTTATTCTTATATTCCTATAAAATTCACTTAGACCCTTGCACCTCCTCCCGAATCAGGTGGTGATCGTGATCGTCGATGCCTCTCAGCTGGCCTCTCCATCCTCAAAGGTGCCACTGCCATTGGTTCCTCCCATTGATCCGCCAACATCTCCTGTAACATACGAATACGTCCTCTCGCGTGGAGGAATCTTGCCTCCAGTCTCTCCACTCGTAGCTGTGAAGCCTCTAACATTCCCATTGTCTCATTCACCTGTGTTTGAAGCTGGCGAGCCAAATCCTGTAGACGATCTCTCTCCACTGTAATCACAGCTATGTCAGGGCACTCACGTGCACCTCGCAGCTCTGCTACCCACCATACTCTATAGGCCTCCGTCGTTCCCGCATCCATAACCCTACGATCGGCTGCTATCTCTTCTGGCCCTTCTGGAGGTGTCGGCCGGGGAGGTGAGAATGCTGCCTCGGCGTCGATCCTCATGTATGGTCTATATGTCATAGGAATATCCTGAACGAACCCAAATTGTCGCCGCACGCGATCTAGAGGAATCCTCTCGTACTCGCCCGGCCTATGCCCTGCGATCCACCTCAATCGCTCTACACCCCTCAACTCCTCAGCTATGTGCTCTGTCACCATATAGTTCCCGTACGGCCTCCAACAAATATCCGCAACCAAACCATCCGGCCCGACCCAAGGCCTCACCCTAACCATTTGGCCCGACCCACGGCCGGAACCCAACAACTTGGCCTGACCCACGACCCTCACTCATCAATTAGCCCGACCCAAGGCCGTACCACTTAACTACTTTGCCCAACATCAACAACATACACTTTTATCCACCCGGTAGCCTTTTGTTCAATCAGTACTTTTGTTAGTGTTTTAGCATGATTAGGGTCCTTGACTTGATATGTCGACCAACTTTGCCTAAGACCTGGACCGTGACGTTTATCTCAACCAAACCAACCATTTGAGTGCGCCAAACATGCCTAAATGTTCCTGTACCTTACATTATATACCCTAGAGCTACTTCCTATGCCTTGGATACCGGGATTATATCACCCTTGTTTGGATAAACTATCGACCTTTGCCTATGCATTCTTTGGTTTGCCGAGTCAAATCATGTACCTGGTCACACTCTCGCATTTCAACGTGTGTCTATGCTTTTTGGACCTACCCCACCATCTCACCCTCATCTCAACACCATTTACCCTTTATCAACCCTATCCCTGATTTCACGCTACCTCAATCTGTGATAGATTTGAGGGGGATTACCTATACCCTTAACAGGAGTAACCACTTCTTATTATTGTCCTGTGCAGCTTTACAAAACAAACTACACGACAATAAGGGGCTAATGTAGACACCAAATTTGTGTCTTACGACCCCTTGTGACCCGCATCGCATTTCGCAACCTAACCTCACCACCTAAACCTTACACAATTATTTATTAATTACCTTATAATTAATAAATCCACATCACCATACCTGCCACCTCATGTTGCCACCTCATCATGACCTAGTCTTAACCCTAAACTAACCTAATTAAGACCTATAACTTGGTCCAATTCCACACCTATGACTAATTACTCCTCATCCGCACCTAAAACCAACTTCATAATGACTTGACCAAGCCCGCTACCAATCCCTCGGAAGAAAAGGAGGGAAAGCTGGCTATTTTGCCAAAAATAGCCCGCTTTGATCGCTGGACCGATACGGTTCTACTCGACCGCCGTCGGTTGCGTAACCGACATCGGTTCCCGTAAATGACCACTTCCAACCAAAAACAAGGATCAGATTTTCATTTGATCGGAGAAGGAGAAATCATCGAGAGAATCCAAATTTTGCTTGGCCGAGCGAGACAAGTGAAGAAACAAGAAGACATTGCGAGAGAAGGACATCCAGCCCAAGGCATGTTTGAATAACGAGCCCAAGTAACACTCATCCGAGCATCGAAGAGGAAACTACATCCAACTTGGGTCCCCCGTCTTCATCATCACATCCGATCCTGAAACTTACATCTGCATCGGGGCAAGTAAGTAGTACGTTAAATGTTTCTAAGCACCATTTTCTTGAGCACTGTTGATTAATAGTAATCATAATTTTATTCCTAGATCTACTACCAGCCACTACTGCACTTAACCTTCACTCACACACCCCGATATTGCCCGAGAAGGCCATTTTACCACACTCGAGTCTTCCCTATCCTCCCATCATTCCCCTCGGACATCCCCCAATCTCAATAACCCCACAATCACCTTACAACCAATCTCTACCCGAAGCACCTAGATTCTTGACCCTACCGGTGTCGATTAATCATTATCCTATCTTGCAAATGGTTCTCTAACCGTGGTCGGTTACCCGATGACGCCGTCGATCACATGACTTATACCCCAAAACCCTTTTTCTCACCTATTTGCCACCTAACAACCCCAAATCCAGCCGGTTTATCCCTATAACTCAACTTTGACGTATCAACAACGATGAATCGAACAAACAACGTGACACTTTATTATTGATAGTTTAGTTTCTATTGCTTTTTAACGAGATACCTAAATCGTGATTTTGCAATAGCTTTCTTTATTATCATTTGTGTTAAATCGTATTAAAAGGGGAACTGACCACCTTGAAAGGAAGTTTTACATTTCTGGGCCTAAGGCGGATCCTCATTTATTTTCTAACTCAAATCTGGTGGTCTTGTATTCTTACTTGCGGTAGTCCTTCCAAGACAAAAAGGAGTTCTTAGCAATCGATCGATCTTTCTCTACGATGCGTGCACACCATCTCAACATTCAATGTATTCCTCCTAGCCCTAACCCTTATCTTTATCAAAGGAATGATAGGATAGAAGCAAGTCTATTCTACGAGAGCCGAAACATTCCGTGTGAAACACTTAGTTCTTCTCGAATTGTTTGGGCGTGCAAAAAAGTAATAGTCTATTACACTTTCATCTTCGAGAGGAAGAGTACAGGGCAACAATTACAGTGAATCAAGTAGATTCTTTGGCTTTTTCGATTATTGTGAGTTTGGATTCCCATAGGATTCATCAACTGTACTTTGGTGTGACAACCAAAGTGAAATTGACATTTCTCACAACCCAGTTGAGCACCAATAGAACAAGCATATTAAGATACACATCCACTTCATTCGTTAGCACATTCATGATGGAGTTCTTTTCTTGGAGTACATTCCAACTCAACAGCAAGTTGCAGACATCTTTACAAATCCTTTTACATCACCTCGCTACCTTGAGTTGCGTGAAATGCTTAGGGTTTCAGAAGTTGTTCTTGGGGGTGTTCGTGAGAACATCTTCCTTCTTCTTCTTATTTTTCTCTTTCCTTCTAGCAGGATTCTTTCCTTCTTTTGGTTCGATATTTCTTCATGGATATATTGTACATGAGTACCTCATCAGGCCTAGTTGTCGGGACTCATACTGTGGACATGCCACTTCTATTTTGGCCCCTAGCTTCACTTGAGGGGGGGTGTTAGAGTAGGTATTTACCTTAGCTCATGTTCACCTAGGTACATTATTGTATTTATCCTCACCCACTTATGTGTGTGGATATTTATTTTTATTTATTTAGATATTAGGAGATATTATCTAGTTGTTAGGTATAGTTCTTTCCTTGATCTATGGTATTGACTAGTTCTTTCCTAGATCTATGGTATTGACTAGATCCTTAATGTCTAGTTCTCTCATAAATCTATGGACTTGACTAGTTTTTGATGACTAGTTCTTTCCATGATTTATGGCTTGATCTACGACCTTGACTTGGTTCTTAGATTGTTATTCCTTGCCTATATAAGCAAGGCCCATTCTCATTATATTTCATTGAGTTCCATAATAATATATGATATTGCTGCTCATTTGTTTGCAAAGGTTTATGTAAAGTTATTCTAGCGAATTGCTTTCATCTTATTGATCATGATGTTTGATTAGCATCTGTGTTCTTGGCTTGGCATGATCTGGTTATCGTTCCTTTTAGCTTCTTGTTGTGTATTAAGGATAGACCTACAAAATAAGAGAAAGATAGTAGTCAAAGTCTTGTATATGAAAACCCGAAGTATTGCATGTATAAGTATCAAATAGTGTAAAAGTGTGTAAAAGGAAAGTGTGCACCCAATGTATAAGAGAGTATGAGATACAAAATTGTCATGTTTTTCTTGGAGTTACTATATTTGAATGCCCATGGTGAGGGTTTTAGGCGATCTCACACCAAGAGCTAGTTTTTTGGGTGATCTCACATCGAGAGAAGAGTGTTGGGTAGAGAGGTCTATCTTTTCTCTCCTTCCATGATGTTTCCCGAATAAGTACCACCGCAGAGATGGTATGTCCTTGAATTTTTTATTTTGTTTTGACTTTTTTGATATAATCTAATTGTTTTGATTCGTTCCTTTTTGACTAAAATGTACATGATAGATTGAATCATGTACCTACGGGAAAGTCCATGCTACTTAGAGAACTGATCTAAAACCTTACATAAAGTGTGTTGAATCTGATAAATTGACTTTTCCACCAAAACATTAGCGTCGGTGGGAACAAAAGTGCCCATTACTACTATCTAGATATGGGTGCTAGTGTATGCTCTATGTTTTGGACCCAAGTCTAATTCTTGGCCAATCTATAATTGTGTTCCTATGTTAGATCTGTAATGTTTTGTGTTGTACTATAGCTCTAAGGTGATGTAGGGGTTGATTTTTTCATTCATAGATTCCCCCTTGTTTAGGGTGCATATGATGACTGTAGGAGAATGTGGTCCAAAGGAGATGACCTAAAATTTATATACGTATATGAGTTTGTATACCTACAAGGGTAGGGGATGTACATGGTAGAAACCAAGGCACATGCAAATAAGATGGGCTAGTAACAAGTGTTAGTGAAAATGAGCTAGCATGTAATAGAAGACAATGTAACAAGCAACTAGGAAGACAAGATGGACCACAAAAAGTGGGTTTCATACATGGGACATCACTCACAATGTCACAAGACAATCAAGGATGAAGCAGACATAAGAAAACGGTGAACAAGCAATGCATAGGGCATAACCCATAAACAATAGCAATCAATAACAAGCAAAAGTGATTGATAACCATTGTTATATATATATATATATCCTGCAAAGGAAATTCTACATATGAAACAATTGTTAGCATGTTAGAAAGATAAATAGAATGTAAAAACATGTATAGATTAGAGAAAATTAAATTAATTGTCATGAGAAGTAGTAAATAATGTGACAATATAACATGTGATGTATGAAGTATGATAGTAGTGAAATTAGATGCCCCTAGTAGCCTCGATGAGACTAATAAAGAGTTGTGTCGAGCCATCATACATCACATATGAATTTTTGAAAGGTCATGCATTCACCTCAAGATAAAAGTGAATACACATGTGTATATGGAAAAAATAATGACATACTAAGAATTTTTCTATCATAGGAAACAAAGTGTAACACGTAACTAGAATAAGCTAACAAGAGTAAATGCAACCAAGATATGCGAATGCTATATGAGCATGATGGTATGATATGAAAGGTGTTTAGATGATAGGATAAGTGTTTCCCCTATTGGATGTTTATGATATGAGGCTCATTTAAAAATACCCCTCAATATTTAAGAATGAACCATAGAACAAGAGTGTGTCATCGGAAAATGAGTGTGTTGTGTGAGAGTAGATGCTAGAAAATATGTATCATGAAGCATTGATTATGAAGTATAGATAATGTGAGGTTCATTTAAGAATTGGACCCTCAATAATCAAGTATGAACCATGGAACTAGAGTGCATCATTGGGTGATGGATGTCTTGTATGTGAGTGGATGCTAGAAAATATGTATCGTGAAGCATAGAGCATGAAGTGTGTATGATGTGAGGTTCATTGATATAGTTTTCCCTCAATATTCAAGTGTGAACCAAAGAACTTCGAGTACATCATCGGTCATGATGGTATAATGTACAAGAGAATTGAGTATGTTTTGAAAAGGTTAGAAATGAAGCGTAGAGCATGGAGTGTAACAAGAAACACTATAGACAACAAACAATGATGGAAGGGGAGAAAGTGTATTGCCCCTAAGTGTGTGAGTGATGGATAATTTTGTAATGATGTAAGATAGATATTGTGTTGGTGAAATATTTTGAAATGTATCATAAGAAAGTATATTTTCTTCAGAATGAGAGGTAGAAGCAAGAGGAGGACCACGGTAGGATTTTGGGTCAACATGAGGAAATTTAAAGAGGTTAGATATCTCTAGGTGAATTGGTTGGTCGTGCTTGGTTGGTGGTGATTATTGTGAATTAGTAACATTGTAGAGGAATTGAAAGGAGGTGATGGGGAATGGATTTTTAAAGGTGGTTGCTTAGTTGGAATTGGTAACACTTGTAGAAGACTTGATAGGAGGAGGTGATGGGGTATGGAGTTTTAGAGGTGGTTACTTAGTTAGAATTGGTATCCTGTAAAGGACTTGATAGGAGGAGGTGATAGGGTATGTATTTTTTAATTTGGTACGACATTTGGTTGGATAGGAGGCTCTTGACTGACCTCACAAGGGACATTAGTGATCATGGCATGATGTTCATTAAACATAGAAGGATCAGATTTGGGAACCTAGTGGTATTTTATCAATTGGAGATGTAGCAGAATGTTGTGTAGAAAATGAAATAAAACCTTGATGCTCAAGGTGCTTATTTCTTCATTTTAAAGCATAGAAATCATTGTCATGATGTCCATTAAGTATATGATAATTACAAAATGGGAGAGATTTTTATTTTCCAAGCCGATGGGGGCGGTAGTAATGAGTAGGTGGAAATTTGATCAACTAGTGATTTAGGAGCTCGGGAGGAATACCATGTTGCTTAACATTTAGCATAAACTTGAGAGGTTCTAGTAGCAATAAGAATTGGGATTCATTTATATAAGCACATGTAGTAGACATAGGATTAGGATGAGGTGTAGAAGAATAACTAGTATGGGCCCGAGAAACATCATTTAGATGTTGGATTTCACCTGTAAGAGATGTAATCGTGGTTCCCATAGCTTGAATTTTATCTTAAAATAAGAAATGTAAATCTTGAATTGACTTGTAAATAGATTGATTGGTTGTGGTATCGGGACTAATATGGTCATTGGAGATTCAATCAAATATGACACTTACTTGTGTAGGTGGTATATTGTTAGGGAGATACATAGTGTCTAGGGATTTTTAAAGAACGTATTTGAGGTGGGTACATTTGAAGTAAGCGATACTGAGAGACTTGAGGAATCTTAGGAGCCGTGAAAAAGGTAATGTGCCAAATAAGGATCTAAATGACCGATCATGAGTGGGGTTTACCAAATTATTTAATATAAACTGAATTAAATCTACATTTCAGAGTAACTATTGTAGTGCATGATGTAGAAATGATAAAATACAACAAATGGAAAATTAACAAACATGAAATGATATGAAACCCTAAGAAAGAGAGAAAGAGAGGGTGGCTTAACTGATTTCACATAATCTATAAATGTTATTGGTAGGTGAATAGTTGAAATAGATTGTAAGAGTGTTGTCAAGGCTTGCTAGATGTTTTAAGAATAAAAAATGTGCAAGACAGAAGTGCCCATGGGAGGACAAGATCTCTTAGGCACTAGTGACTAGATTTGGGTGTTAGTGTCCACCCATATGCTTAGGTTCTAATATTGTATCTGCATTAGGAGATTCATTTTTACTCTTTGTTTGTCACTCTAATACTACTCTAATGTCATTGATTGTACATGTAACCTGCAAAATAAAGATACCTAGTTGCACATGCCCACAAACCACATCAAATCTAAAAATAAAGATGCATAATAACTTAGTACTTGAGAGTTACATTACATTTCATACTCCATGTAGTTTTATGTGAAAGTGTGTGTAATGATTCCCTTGTGCAAGTTGTACAATGATAACAGGATATATCTAGAATATAGAAAATGTATAAAATGTGTGGGATGGAATATAATAGACTTCCCCTCCTATGTTTTGTATGTAGAGTGATGCATCCCTTTTCCCTTGAGTGAATGTGTTAAATGGATGCTTTGTAATGCTCTTGTGCCTTTGGATGTAAGCTTAGGTGATAATAGATAATGCTAGTGTTTGGCCCCTTATTTGAGAGCTATAACTATGTATATATATGATTCCCTTGTTTGAATTTTGTAATTGACAACTAGAAGGCCAACCCAAAAGTGTAAAAGATTCCCAAGAAGTAAAAGAGACCCAAAAGAGTGAGAAAAAGGGAGAAAGGGTCAGGAGCTCCCATGAGGGACAAGAGTACAGTATTAGTGTCCTAAATGGGAAATAGTGTTTGAGGCCATAAAAGATAAATCAGTCAAATACTAACAGGGATGTAGGGTGTGTAAGGTCAATAAAATTATAAGAGACAAAGTAAAAGGCCCAAAAGACATTATCAATTACTAGTTTTCTTTCTTACGAATCATGTATATATTAGTATGCTTTAGGACCTATAAATGTACCCAAGTGCATATATTTTGTGTCTACACAACCATGATCTGAAACCACCGTGGATATGTATTATAGCTCTCATAATTCCTCCATAAACAATTTAGTTACTTGAGTACAATGCAAAACTTGAGAGAAAAGAAAATGTTTCCGAGAAACTTATCTTTTTGAGTGGGGACTACATATATTCAAAACCTCTAACTTACACCTAGAGAAACTTGAGAGAGTAATATACAACATCCACATCATAATAGGTAAACCAATCAATTCTAAGCATGATACACCAAGTTCTTCTCCATCACTTTAGAACTAGGGTTTTAGGAGGGTTTAGAACCTCCTTAGCTTCTTAAGGATTGTTCATAAATTTTTGGGCCTTAAATCTCGAATAATTCTTGGAATGGAATCTCAAGACCCTTCCCAAAATACCATGAATATATTGGACCACCATGTAAATATTTCACGTGCCAATGAGCATCAAAATGTCCAATTTGACCTCAAATTCTCATTTCCACAAACTTAGTAAGGGCAAAAATCACATAATTTTCTTAATATTGCATTCTAAGACATGAAACTTGGTCAACACCTCGGAAAAACCTACTCCACATTTTTCAATGATCACCATGTTGAAAAAATTCCAAATCACTTCACAAGGCCATGATTTCTCAAGGTTTAGGTATATGAATAGACCTAAAAACCAAATTTAACACTCGAATCAGCACTATAATACACTTATGATTGTCTCAAAACCTCATAATAATTCTCTCCATGCTTTGAAAAAACCTAAGAATTTTTAAATTCCTTACTTCATCATGTCATACCTCATTTTTCTTACTAGAACTCAAGAACAAGCACTTTGAGCATGTTTACTTCACTAAATCTAACCTCCTCATCACTTTGGCACACTTATGAACTTGCAGGGCCTTCTCAACACTTCAAGACACCTCAGAAACATCATAAATACCTCTTCAAATCACTACCACACTCCTACAAGCCACTACACTTCTTAAGAACCCATGTAATCTCAACAAGACATACAACTTGGCATGACACTACCAATCAACCTTCATGTCTCTTACCTCTTTTGACATAATGAAACCTAATAAAATCAATGAAAACATCTCTTTTTAACATCAATGAAAATACAATGCCAACAAATTATCACCAACTCGAACACCTCTAAAAATTTCACCTTCTCTTTGTTGTTTATCAATTAATTATAACACTCTCTCATCTCTTCTTCTTCTCTTGATCTCACCTCTTCTTCTTCTTGATGGTATGTTACTTCCTATTCACTCATCTTCACCTTAACATAGGAATGGATGAAATAGCTTTCATAATATGACCAATTTCTATATTAAACATAGGCACCTTCTTCATCATCTACAATATCTCTTACACCTCTCTCTATCCCTTATAGTTTACTCATACTCTCATCTGCAACAACTAGGTATAAAAATACCTTGGTTATATACATGTCTCAAGAACACTAACACCATATAGGTCAGCCACACATGAGTCAAATATTTATAGATACAAAATCATATTATAAACATGAAATAAATCACAACATAAGCTTCATTAGGTTTGTAATTACTCCATTAGGTCATATTCCTTCATTAGGTCTCAAGAAGGCTAATACATTAGGTCTACCACACAAAAAAAGAATCATGTTCTTCTTGGGAAAATATGATCATCTCAAAATCTCAAAAAAATTAATAACATTTCATAATACCTCTTCAAACCTCCTCTAAGATTGAATAACTTTGCATAATGTTTTCATACCACGAAAGTTCCTTGAGCAGAATGTCCAAACTATCCTAAAAACTATTCTTTAAAAAGGAAGCTTGTACCACCTTAAGAAACTCAACCATGAAAAATAAAACATGTACACAGTACAATATGACCTCAATAACATCACTAAATGAATTATACACCTACATTCAGGGCATAAGGTATATGAACATCTTTGTTTCGTGATCACTCAAAATCTGCCAAAACTATCTCAAAAATTAGTCACGCGAAATCACCTCTGTATGACTACTTAAAGGCTGGAACTTTTCGATAAATCATCATAGATATTTAGTATAGTTCCACAACATCCTCAAACATTTACTTGGTCATCTTTTCTGATGTAAAACTTAAGAAATAAAATAAATTCTTAAAAAACAATCATGTACCTACATTTTTTCTCTCTCATCTAACAAACTACCACCACCTAGAGATGGCTAGGAGAGTCCTTTACATTCTCCAATCATGAAACTTAGAAAATAAATCAATCCTGATATTTTTGTAGAATATCTCTCCTATCGATTTCAAGCTAGTGTTTTAGAAGGATTTTATACCTATTTTGGTGTTAATGGTTGTTCATAAAGCTACGGACCTAAAAACCAAAACTAATGCCAAGATATTATTTTTAGGATACTCCTCTATTTCTCCCAAATATATCAAGTTCCCATGAAAATGTTAGGCATGTCAATGAGCATCAGAAAGTGCACTTTCGAGATGGGATTCTTCATTTTTATAGCTCAATGGGACCAACAAAGGAATACCTTGCAAAATCCTCTAGCCTAAGATCTAAAAATTTGCCAACATACTTGAATCAAATTATATATTATTTTATTTTAGGCTTGAAGCACCCATGGCTTTCCCTACAAACCCTACCCGCCCACCCTCGACTCAAACCCTAAAACTTATCTCAATGACTCTTCTAGAGGTGGTAGCCGGGTAAGTGCAGGAAGTTGATGGACAAATATAGGGTCATCCGTGGACATCATATTGCAAATAACAACATAATATCAACTTGTAGGGATTATTAGCAATACATACACTCAAAATTAGAAAAAATTATATGAATATGAATCGTAGCATCTGGAATCTAGTTTCTAAAATACTAATTTTTGTAAAAAATGGACAAGATTAGCTATATTAAACACTCAAAATTCAATGACTTGGTATTTTTTTTAAAAAACGCTGATAAGATTATAGTCCGTTTGCCCATAATTTGGATGACCAAAAATTGATATATATATTTTTCCTTTTGTGAGAAGTTATATGCCACTATCTATCTTGGGATGGATTTTATTTTGTATTTTTTGAGTAATATTTTATTTTTATGATTTTTTCCGTGAAAGTGGTATGAAAACATAAAGAAAACAGAGCACTTTCCATTTGCCCGCCATAACTTCATAAAAAATATTGAAATCAAATAAATTTTTTTTTAACATGTATATAATTTCACCACGGTTGGGATGGTATAATTTTTATCACATTCTGATAAGTGAAACAAATTTTGCAGTCTTAAACGTAGACATAAACATTCACAGGAAAAAGTGTCTTAAAGACCTACTATTAGTAAAAAATTATAAAATGATATTTATCCTCTTCTATTCACTTTAAAATCAGTATTTATACAAAGCTAATAGTCTCCCCTATGCAATGGTACCATTTTTATGACATAGTTTTTACTTTTCAGCATGGTTCAAGTCCGCGGAAGACTAAATTTGATGTTTTGCTGTTTTTAATGTAAAATTCAGGATTTGATGTCCACTTAATTGTCCCCCAACTTGGTGCACTTACCCACCATAGTAACTCTCATGACAAAGGGCGGCTCTATTTTGGATTAACAAACCCTATAGCTAATGGAAATGGCGGCGAGAATCATTTTGGTCACATAGGAGGATAAATTAGGGAGAATATTGAGGTTATATCATGGATAGACCAAGCTTTCATCGGGAATGAGGAACTCATAATGTGTTAAGAAAATCTAAAAATGGAGGCGGTAAGAGCCCAACCAATGATTCTCAAGCTACAGACAAACCTAGGGTTCCTATTTTTTCTATCTGGAGATCTAGAAAAGGAGGGGATAATAGTAGTGGAAGAACACCTACTAACTCGTCAATCTCAGTCCAGAATGGTGGGTCGGGCGGCTCATTCAAAGATACACTAAATGGAAGGAGATCCACTACGCTCCCTAGTGATACTACCCCTGCATTACTTTTGGAAAAAAAATCATTGAATCTGAAATATTTTATCAAGAGCATGCATTGATTTGTAGATTCAGAGGTTTCTAGCCCAACCTACCAGTCCTGCATGCCTGGATCTCCAAACATTGGATCCCCCTCCTTGTTAGAAGGTTAGATCTTTACCCTTGTGTAAAGGTATTTTTATGGCGTTTTCTCATTAATAGCTGAAAAGGATACCATAGCATCTAAGATATAGGTCTCATCGATCACACTACCTAGCAATAAAACCCTAGTTTCCCTCATTTTACCCACTCACTGAATCCTTTTCATGTAAACTGTTTGGATTAGGTTGCCTCATCTTCCCTTGCAGTTTTGGAGTTGAGATTGTTTGATCTCCATTGGAAATGTTTTGGGACACATAATCTTTATTGATTCTCAAACTACTGACTTCACCCATCTGCATATGCCGAGAATCCTAATTGAGGCTGGACACCTCTATAAACATTCCTCAACATTGATCTTAAAGTGAAAAACATAACATGGTCTCACCATTAGACTACGAAGGTTTATCTTTTAGATGTAGAAGGTGTTTTTGTCTAGGTCACACTTTGTTGTTGAATGTGGGATAGCAAAGTGAAAAAATGAAAGAAAAATGGTGGAAAGATGCCCTCCTGGAACATATGGTATTTGATGCTAAGGAGGATCTGGGATAAAATCCTGATTGAGGCGCTAGTTTTGAAGTGGTCCCGAAAACTCCTCTTTCTGAAATTCCAGTCATGGGAAACAAGGAGAATACAATCTCGAAACTCCTCTATTAGAAATTCCAATTTTTGATAGCAAAGAATCTCATTTATTTGTTGGCGTGAGGAAAATACAAAATATATATCTCAGGCTAACAACGTTGTTGTCTCAATTGGAATCATAGTGGATAAGGAAAATACTCCTCCTTTTTCCAATCCTTCAATTACGTATGCTTCAACAGATTGGGTAACGATACGTAAAAAGAAAAAAATTATTTCTAAAAATACCGCTTCCCACCGGGATGATTTTAATCTCTCTATTGTTTGGATGTTCCTTTCTACTTCATTTGTCTTTGCTTAGAAGTAATTTTCTATACTATTTTGGTGTTATTATTGAGTTGTAGCTTGATCGTTGTACATCATTTGTTTTTAAGCTGATAAGTTATTGGTTTTGGTATCATTCTAAGAAGACTTTTTCTTCTATTGGGCATTCATTTTCTATCTTGATTTTGATATTTTTATTGTGCCTTAATTGTTAAAATTTGGTTGTTTGAGTTTTCTTGTATAAGGGTATAGTCCTTTTAAATAACTATTTACCAATAATAATAATAAAAAAACATTCCAAAAATTTTTCCATGCTCATATTTGCATAGATTTTCTGAGAAAATGAACCTCATGCCTCTTTAGGCCATACTCTCTTCACCTTGCTTGGTCTCAGTGTCCGAAATTGACCTTCACACCTTTTCCAGGGAACTCTTAACCACATTCTCATGCTCAAACAACATCTACATACATGTATCCACTCATTTCACCAAGCTACAATGCTCATACCTTCTCACAAGATCTCTTCATGCCATGACTAGTATTCTCAAGCATCTTAACACTTTGACACAATGACCTGTACTCAATCATGTTGACCTTGACAACTCAAGTTGTCTTCAAAATATCTCTCCTTGATCTCAAGGTGACCTTACAAACATTTTACATCAACATTAAATCCTACCATGACATCAACCAACCTGACCTTACAAACATTTTACATCAACATTAAATCCTACCATGACATCAACCAACCATGCACAACAAGATACTCAACAGTCTGACATCAATGCACTTTCATTCAACCTTCACAAGAACATCTTTGTCTTAAACATTAGGCATCATTTGACATCATTAGAGTACTTCAAAATCAACACTCTCCCCTTGACATTAATGACATCAACCAGCAATCTTGGCATCAATCAAAACTTACAACAATCTCAAAATTATCAGTTGTCATCTCAATATATAATATGTAGAGCATTGTGATGCTTCTTTCAATATAACATATACCATAATTAACTTGATGATTTTTTTGCTTAGTATTGATCTCCAAAAATGTTCATATCTAGATTTATGTGATTTGATAGCAATCACATGTATAAAACATGTTTCTTCCTCTCACCATAATTGGTTAGAAACATCTAAAACCTAAAGGAAAAGGGTCTTGTAGTAAACAAGAGAATATCAAAACCATCTTGATATTTTTCATGCCCCTAGACGGTAAAACACAACAAACCTCAATGTTTGGAATAGTTATAGTAGAGTGAAAATAATTATTTTGTATTGTTTGTAACATAAACTTATGTGTTTAAGGAATGCCTAACAAATTATTGATTTCCTCTATAATGGTTATAAGTGCTCAATGATTCATGTGAACGATAATGAATAACATAGAACACTTTTGTGAAAATAAATTATAATTCTTGTGTATTTCTAATAATTAAATTCAAAATAAGACCATTTTAACACAAATTGACATTGAAATTTCGATAAAGATAACAAATGGAACAAGAATCATATGAGAAAGAGCTAGGAGGGACCACATCGATGGGCCACGAGTTGCTTGATGTTTTGAACAACCTAGGAGTATTGGGATGCTTTGGACATAAAACCTATGGTGGGGAAAAAGGAAGGAGAGATATATGATCATCTCAATAGAGCCGTGATCATCAAAAGTTGATATAGTATATGTCAATAACACCTAATTTGAACTAATCGCCTGAATACAAACATCCTAAAACTATGTAATTTAAAAACTAATAAATGTCTAGAAGCCATTTTTGGATGTACTAATTTTTGTGTATTTATATGTGTGTGTGTGTGTGTGTACGCACGCGCATGCGTGTTGTGTATCATTAAGTAAAAACAATATTAAAAGGTATATTTTCACTACCCCTAAGTAGAATACTTATATCATATCCACAATTACAATTCTTCTAAAATAATTTTTTTAATGCAACGCTCATTGAAATCTCGGCTTAAAACTATTTTATAAATGAGTTATGGGAAAAACTAATAGGTTAAGTGACATATTTTCTTTTTAAACTATATTTTCTAAAACTACAACATATGTTCTTTTATTTAATTATTTGAAAATTAACATGTCTATATGTTTGTATATATTTGGTCGCTTGGTGATATGAACTTATCTATTGTTATTTTGTAGTTTATTATTTATATTGTGGTGTGTTGTGAAGCTATTTATTCCCTTTATATATGATCAAAGTTTTGTGTAGATATGCTCATGATTTTATACTTCTTAAAAATAATTTTCTCAAACTCATCTTGAATAGATAATTAATAAACAAGTAATCAAGAGTTTTGAATAATGAAATATTATTTCTCCATATGGTTTTATTTGAAGTATTTCATATTTCTATTTATTTTCAATTCCATTACATTTCATTAGTGATAATGGAAGACTATTTTGAATAGATATACATTCTTTACAACAATTACTATGATCAATGTGTCAATGGAACTTAAAAGAACTATTCCTAATCCTCTAACTCCATAAACTTGAAGAAAAGTTTTCCCTTCTTTAAATACCCCTAGCTCCAAAATCATCCAACTTTCCATTTTCAAGATCCATCCATATTTAATTGATTTTATTTTTTAGACATATAATTAATATGATTAATTAATTGTTATAATGTGAATGTATTTATATATCTATTGATTGTTAATTTAAATTAGTTTTTTTCACACATTTTTATATTTATTTGAATATTGTTTATATTTTCTTTAGTTATTTTTTTATTATTTCTATTTAATGTAATTTAATTTCACTTATTCATGTTTTCTTCATTTTTTCTCTTTCACTTGTATTTCTTTTATTCTAGTATTTTAACCACAAATATAATAGTATGGTTATAATCACTTGGTTTGTGGACCCTTCTAACCCTTATTTTCACCTGGGATTTTAATTTTTCATTTTTAGTGTTTGATGTTCATTGTATATCTACATACACATTAATATGATCTTAATTTGAATTCAAAAAAATTATAAATACATAAGTGTATTAGTATTTTTACTGAAAAATTGTAGAAGAAAATAACTTATTTATTAGGGAAACATCCACATGCCAAAAGCATATAATTCTTGCATTCATTGAAATGATAAGGGTTGGGACATTTACATTATACTTTGTGCAATGATTACAAAATTGTTCAAAATGTGAGGAGCCAAATAATAATGGAACTAACTTGACCACATTGTTTAAATGTCATAAATAACAAGCTTGAAAATGCACATGGGAAGGAATTATGACCCAAAATTTGTAGAAGTTTTAGAATATAAACCTAATATGTCATCATCCTTATGACAATAGGGGTGAGACAACAATGAAAGTCACCCTCTTACTATCATAATGTTTGATTGTGGAATGAGTATGTTTGTTGTCTTATTACCCAAATTCAATATGCCTCTTCAGTGCATCATTAATCTTGCATTGGTTGGTTTTCTCAACTTGCAGTAACATATAAACCCGTTATATCATGGTCCTTACGCCAATAGGGGTGATGGCCCAAGAGAAGTGGTCCTCTCTACAATTTCCTCTTGATACATGTCTTACTACCCAAGTGGGATATGTATCTTCAATGCATATATGTGGATTGCTTCTACGAATCTAAGAATCATTATTCAATCAATAAACTAATCTGGCATTGGTTAGTTGGCTCGACTTTTGGTAACACATAAATCCAAATATATCATGGACATTATGTCAATAAGGGTGATGCCCCAATAAAAACGACCCTCTTACCATCATAATGATTGATTGGTTATGAGATCACTTGTGTTTATTTTTTATTCGTCCCCTCTCCTCCACACTAATTTTGAAAAACGTAAAAACATCCTCTACAATTACCTCTTAATATTATTATTCAAGTCAAATATACAATTTTTTTGAAATTGCTTCTGCCACTCTAAAACTCATCGTTTTAGTATGAATTTAACCATTGCACTTATAATTACAAGCATTTAGATATGAATATCGATGTCATGAGTTGTACTCCATTATTATTTTGTTTTTAAGGTTATGTACTTTTGTGGATGCCGTAACCATTGGTAGCCACATGGTTATATTGGAATTTGGAATATAATTTAACACGGCCAAATCGTTGAATGTAATTAGGAATAGGGCCCAAATTTTGCGGAAGTTACAAAAAGGTCAAAATCCCGTGCAAACTCGGCATCTTCTACACGGCAAGCATGCATTTTCTACACGGCACCACAACAAACTTTGAGCTCGACTGATTCGATTTCCTCGATTTTTTTAAACGACATGTAATTTGACGTCTGTATGAATCTATTTATCCTACTATTTTTTTAAAAAAGAAGAGCGTGGTTGTAGCTTGGTGGAGGCTATTCTTCACACAAAATGTACCAATTTTATAAAGGAATCTTTTAATGTGTAGTGTAAAAGTGGTGTATTTTATGTAGAGAATAGCCCACTACTACTTGTAACTTGATATTATTCGATTTTTTTTTACAATAGATCCTATATTAATAACTTATTAATATTAGATTTTAATTGTCTTATAGTATTGTTTTTTGGGTGGTGGGCTCTTATTTAAAATTTGTTTATATCTTTTTTTTTATAGAGATAAATTATTAAGTTTTTTAAATATTATATTTATCATATTTATTTAATTTAAAATATAAGATCGGTTTGTATTCGAATGTGCTCTTTATTATGTAATTAGGAGTGATTTTTACTTTTAAAGATTCATCTCTATTCATAATTTTGTCCTTCAAATTAATTTATTGTGATAGAAAAATATTTCTTCTTTAAATGTAGTGTACTACTAAATTTTAAATGAAGAAATTAATAAAACCAAACAACTTATTTATCAAACATTGCAATTAAAAAAGCATAAATTCTCTACAAGTTTATTTTTTAGTTTTTTGGTTTGAGTGTTAATACTATAAATGAATAGAAAAGGGGGCATATGACAATTGTAACAAGTTCCAAGCCGCATGGAAAAAACTTGATGTTGGTGGAATGTGTATTTGATAACTCTTAGAGCATTGGGACACTCTATTTACAAATTCTAAGGTGGGGGAATAGGAGAAGAGATATATGATCGTTTTGGGGGTGTTGTGATCATTAACATTGGAAAAATTATATATCAAAAATATTTGATTTGGTTGAACCTATGTACATGAATTTCCTAAGGTAAATCATTTACGCCTAATCGATATGGGAAGTTTTAAACGCTTCACGACCCCACCGCATTGGTTTCAGCGCTCTCACATTGGAGCCACCGTGGGTCAAATAGATCCGGGGAAAGGTTGAGGGCACGAGTATGTTGAAATTTATGGAGATGGTGTGGTATCCTCGGGAGCCACTTTACCTTTGGAAGCACTAGTCCAAAATTCCATTCCAACTAGAGATAGTTGTCGATCTCTAAGCACCAACAAAGTTATGGATGCTAAGTAGAGGTCAATAATCAAGGGAAATATTTTGCATAGGTGGTTGCATACTCTATAAATTTGGTCAAGCCTATGGTTCGACTAGTGGTTTTTATTACGTCTAATCCCTCTATAACCTTTAGGGAGGAGGTGTTTGTTATAGAACGTTATTTTGTGGCTAGAGGGTTGATTTGCGGGTTTAATCATTTTTGTCTAGCCTCCTTACTCACCACTCTTGAAAGACACAATTGATTAAGTATTAGAAGAAGTAGAAGGGGGTGATATAATATTTGCACCAATTAAATCTTGTTCTAAATTGATGAATTTGTAACATAAGAGAGTAAAAGATTCACATGTATCATATAAAAAAATTTCTTTCAATGCATGAATTAAGCCACGACAAAAGATAAATTGCTTTTCTAAATCAATAGGCTGAAATAATAATTGATGCACGCAATAATTGAAGCGTAAAATGCAATCTAAAATTGGTTCATTCTTTCCTTAATACAAAGTAGATAAACATTCATAAGTAACTTTATTATCATTGTTATAAATAAAGTATCTAAGTGTAGACACAAAATTACACACTTTGTGTAACTATTTAGTCTTGATTGCATACTACTATTCATATGATTCCTAAGTGAGAAAAGTAATAATTAACCCATGTCTTTGGCCACCTTTATTTTCTTTTTGTCACTTCTCTTGGTCTTACACCTTTACTTGCTCAGTATTCCTTTTTATACCTTGGCATTTATCATCCTAGACACTAGCACCCAAAGAAAGCACCCTTGTCCCCTCTCGGAACCCCCCGACCCCTTTGTAGAATTGATCACATATTTTGGGTCCTTTCTAGTCATTTGAGCATCTTATGTTTTTGGTAATTAGCCTTTTCGGGGTTAACTATGAAATTAAGAAAGGTAATCACATAAATATAAAATTATGTGATCATAATAAAGAATCAAACACTAAGCATTAGTTATCACCACCTAAGGTTGCATCCATCAAGCATCTAAGAGCTCCATTGCATCCATCTAGCACCATCCAAGGGACACAAGGGCTAGTTACTCTACATACACTTCATAGGAGGGAAGTTCATTATATTCCATGTACACATGTATTACATTAATTTACATTTAGCTACTTGCTCGCTATTAAGTGTGACACGCACAAAAGCCACCTAGGGCACAATTCCACACACACACACACATAGAACTACATTGGTTCTAAGATGTAGTGTGTGGTGCCCGACTCTGTCGTGTCTTGTTGAAAAGCTCGTAAGAAGGCCCTCAAGCGGGTTATAACTCCTATTCAGACATTTTTGCAAGATTGTCTGATTAAATCGGTGTAATGGTTTCTTCTAACCTTATATGGAAAACTCAGAGCTACCTTACCTATGTTGATCAAGGGCTCGAATCTTGTGCAAGTTCACTCACCTTGTCCTAACTTGGCATGTTGGGTGGTTCTCATACCAATGTGATTTAGTTATTATCCTAGAAGAGGTAAATTCATACACCTTAATGCATGAGCGGTCAGCTTGGTGGTGTGAGCTCACCTTGCCACGAGTTGGGTTTGTTTCCTTTACGAATGTATTGAAGAGAGAATTGGGGAAAATCCCTCTCAGTCGCTCGTTAGGAAAGAACAACGTTAGTAAATAAAGTAAATACGGTAACAAGATTTCTCACGAAATGAGAAGAATGGATTTAAAATAAAATAAAATAAGAAATAGAAACATAATTAAAAAAGGGGGAGATGAGTTGTTTTAGGGTTCTTTATCTTTTTGAGTTTTTTAAAAAAGGATTAAATTAAAAGCCCGTGAATAGGGCGGTTTATGAAAAATGGGCATAGGGCTCCTTATCTTATTTTCTACCTTTTTGTTTGTATGGAGGTAGAGCAGCCGCCGCCATGGAGGAAGGAGAGCTTTGAACCTGATATGCACACCCCACCAAGGCATTGAGGAAGGTAGTTATTTTTATTTGTGGTCACAGGGATTCCAGTTTTGCTCAAACATTAATGAATGGCGGTCATGAGTGTGTTGAAAGGAAATTTGGTTTGTTGGTTTGTTGTCTCCCTGGTAGGCATGTGGGGCAGTTATAGTAAATTTTGTTTGATTCTTTTATAGTGTTTAACCAAATGAAAGAATGAGACAGATTCTCATGGATTATTTTTCCAGCAGTGCACAAAATACATGGGCTCCTCATGAGTCAGTCACACTGGTTCATCTATGCAATAAACAGATCTTTTTCCTGATCAGTGACATTTTCCTACATTCACCCTACCTGTGCTAAAATACCTAGTGCAAGATTTGTCTCTTTCACCATTTCTCCATGTGGAGCAGCCTACGTGTCTTTTTCCAACATCCTTCCAGCCTGTGTCAAAAGCTGAGAGCTGGAACAGAGTGTAGACGTCCAACAAGAGTATGTTATGGGAAACTTCTCAGATGTTGTGGCTAGAAATGCTCTGGTAGATAGTCATGGAAAATGTGGAAGCATGCACCTGACACGTGGACTGTTCGACTAAATTCCTGAAAACGTGGTCTCAGGGACTGTAATGATGGCGTAATATGTGCAAAATGGGTTTGTTAGAAAGGTAAAGGAACCTTGTACCTATTTCCCCTACCTGTTCCCACCCACAACAAAGATGTTGTTGGGATAGAGCAAAAGAAGGATGACGTCATTAATCAACTTGTTTTAAGAGAGAGAGAGAAAGTTTTCAAGTAAATGTGAAGAGGAGAATTGTGAATGTACACGTTTTGTTGGACGGAATGCCTAGAAAAGTGATGAAGCCATGTTTTATACGAATGAACCCTCGTGGAGAACCTCATGTGCTACAGACACTAATATTATTAGGCATGGTTCATCTCTCCTTACCTTTCATAATTCTCATGCTTTAGTTTTCATTTGCAACTTAATAGAATTTTAAAATATTAGGATTATAATACAGTTAATTATTTATATCAACTCGTTGCAAAACAATGAAATGTCATGTCGTAACTCACGAAATCAAAATAACTCTTTTGCATTAAACCATGAACTTCCACCCTCATTCTGAGGTGATTTAGAAAACTTCCTACCCAACTAGATCGCTACAATATTGTTTTATCGACCAGACAAAATTGACTTCCCAGTAAAAATGTTGACCATCTCCCTGTTTAAATAGATAATTTTTGCATTTTTCGAGACTCATTAAGTACCCTTCATAACTCTAAAATGGGATGTTAAGCTTCATTCGTGTACCTGGTTATGTGAGGAGTCACCTTACCCTTTGGTTTGACCCCGAATGAACATTTGTGATCTTTTTGGCACCCTTATAGGAGCCATGTTACACTTTTTTGCAGCGGTAGGAAGTTGTTAAATCTAGAAAGTTGGCTTTCATTTTGAACCAAAATTGAAACCTGGATAGAGAAATTATCATCCATTTTCGCAAACCTCTAGTGTTCTTACTAGACAATTACATGGAACATTCAGTTTGGGGAAAAACACTTTTCTGTATAGTTTGGAAAAGCCATTTTGTAGGCCTCCAACATTTGTTTGATGAGGTCAAACTGGACCAATTATGACTTGTCGCTCCAGAAAACTTGTCGCCGTTTGAAAATGGTTTTCTAGTTCTCAGTCCTGTCGACTCTAATGAATTCTCCTTATATAGGGGAACTTGTAGGAAGTTTCTCGTTGCATGCGTTCATCCATCGAACGTCAGTTTTGGACATGGTTTTCTGAGCCCTCGAGCTAACTTTTGTTCATTTGCAACTGGACAATTACGACTAGTGACCTCGGAAAACTAGCCACCAAATATAAGTCGTTCGCCAGTTCCAAATTTTGTCAGTTGCTATGAACTCTTGGTATATAAGTGGACACGTATAAATTTAATTGTGGTGTGTTTTCTCATCGGAAGACAACATTTGAAAGTGGTTTCTTAGCCTCCGAGCCTGTTTTGAACATTTTTGTAGTTAGCAAGAAAATGTAAAAATAGAAAGTTGTGGGACCCTCATCGGGTTGCCAAACCACCATGGAAACTTTTGACACATGTAAATAACTATTTAAAAACTCTATAGTGTAACTTGTTGTGTGAAATAGAACTTTTGACAAAATGGTGTTTTCTCTCTCTTCCCTTCTCTTTCTCTCTCTTGGTTACAAAATGAAGTGAAATGAAATATAATGAATACATGTCTCTAAACCTTTTCTTTTGATTGCAAATTGTAATTATTATTATATGTAAATGGGAAAAAAAAAATATGTTAATTATGTTAGATTAGGGTGGATGCCATGCCAACGAATTATCATTGATTTCATGCTCACGTGGTTTACAGGATGCAAGAATGATGGCGAAAAGGTGATGTGTAATTCATTAATTATCATTGTAATTTATATAGTTCATTGTTAAATGAATATATGTATAATGTAGTCTCATGTTACAAGAAGATTATATTTGATAATTTGTTGATATGTATGAGATGCTAGTTTTAAGGACATCTAGGAAATGTGCATTTAATCATAGGTTCAATTTGATTCATAGTACACATGGTAAAAAGGTTTGATATTTATATAAGGTAAATGAATTTGAAGTAATATCTTGTAGTGCATATTCAGTGTTCAATAAATGATTAATGAGTCATCTTGTGCATTCATACTTTGTAAATGTAATAAAGAGATTTAATCGAAACACTCTACCCTTGTATAATATTGGAGCATAACTTGTTTTCATGTGTGATACTCCTTACCATAGAAGACATTGAAAACCGTAGAATGAACTTAAACTCTGCACTCGATGGAACCTCCTAGTTTGAGTAAACAAGAGCCCAAGAATGGGTTTATCATCTTAGTTAGTATGTTTAGTGACATTGTCATAAACTTGTCTGATAGGAGCGACATAGTCAAACTTTATTTGGAGTAAGTAGAGCTATCTCTTCCTTCGTATCCTAGTGGACTACCTTGTCTTCCAAGATAGATTTAAAATTAAATTTCTTCATCGAATGAAATCCCTGTTGGATCCAGATGACATAGATGGAGGTTGTGAATTAGTTGTTCTAGGTCTTAAACTCTTGTTAATGAACTCCTTAGCTCCGCTCAACTAAATGTGTTACCTTGGTTTCTATCAACATAACACCTTGGTCCTTTCTTGAAGGTGGTTTAGCATAAATATGTCCTCTCGCCTTAAACTCATATATAGTTGAGGGGTAGATCCTTAGGTGAAATTGGAATTAATCTAAACCTCAGTTGATTTGGATGTTAACTTAGGGTTCGTGTGTAGCTTCAAGTCTTCTAATCATATATGTCTTCAAGATGTTAGACAAACACTTTGTAACTCCTTTTACAAGACAATGCTAATAATAAGACCATAATGTGATGTAGAAAGTAAAGCATATAAGAGTAAAAATGAGATTTGAGGTTAGGAATAATGCCACTCTTGGAGTCCTTATAACTCAATTAAATATTTTCATTTGTTTCAGAGAATATGAATTGCCTTGGTGTGATCAAACTTCGAGAAAACAAAAGATATATATAAAAATCAAAATGGAGTTCCACCAGTCATTGAATTAGAATAACTATGGTAGGGAAATAACTTTTCCGTGATCGAAGAATGTTTTGGAAAAAAAAATCTATCTTGTATATAAATCTCCCTTAAATCTTAATATTGCTATATGGACAATCAAGTCAGATCCACTTGAGTTGTAAGGGTAAAAGGTAGCCTTTGATTGAACGTTCGAGAAGAATATTCTTAATATAAGAACAAGATAATTAAGTACTTTATATGCATTTGAATTATGCCAAATAAGTATGCAAGTTATGGAAAATTTTGTAAAGGATAAGAAGCCAACTTAAAATGGTCGAACTGTAATTTAACCACGGAATGAACTTAAGAATATGTAGGTGGACAAATGAGAAAATTATCCTTGCACAATAATGTTCTTGGAATGTTAATCATAACTAAGATGCAATTAAAGAAAAGATGTGTTGTGGGTTTGCCCATCCTTGAGTCTTTTTTGTTGTTGTTTGGGTCATTGCTAGTATTCGTTCATTTGGAAAAGTGTGGCATCGACATGTCTATGGTGTTGTCATGTGTCTATGTAATTCGATGACTTGTAAGTGTCATATGCGTCTTTGAGTTTCCTTACTTGGAGCCTTGTGGCGTTGTGTGGTGAGCAATGTAAGTCAAAAAATATATATATCTGGTATTTTCACTTTGTTGTTTTTGTGTGTGTAAAAATGGGGCATTACATAGTGCAGCTCTCAATTGTAGGTTCAACATTATGACATCTCGAGGAAAATCTTACCCCTCATTCTACATATTTATTTTTTTAGGATTTGATGTCTATTTGAGGGTTTTGTAGGTCAATACTTCATTGTTGGTTTCAAAGTGACTTCGGTGATCAGCACAACCTCATAGTGACCAAAGGTGAGTAATGAAAAACAACTAACAACCACTCGAGAGGATTCCTGTGTATTTCTGCAATCCTAGGTGCCCAAAACCAAGCCTAGGGCACCCGCATTACACCCTATCCCTCTCCGGGAACCCCATCCACTTATTCTTCTATATTTGCATTATTTTGAGCTTCGGTGTGATGGTTAGTGCTTCATATTTTCCATTTATCCAACTCTATGCACCTCGGGATTTCAATTCGAATCAATTAAGTCATTTTACCTCTTCTTTGCACTTAAGGTTTCATATATTTTGGCTTAGTTTTCTTGGGTTGATTTCTGTACTTCATTGTTGCATTTATTTCACCCTTTCTGATAGCAATTAGATTAAGGATAAAATCAACATTTTATCTTAATCACTAAGAAAGTCATCATCCATGTCATAATAAGTATTAATGAATCCATAAGGAAAATGAGTATGCCATTGGAGAGTATGATCAACAAGGCTATGTCGAAATGCTTTAAGTAATAAGCGATCATTAGAGTAAGAAGACATGACTAAATGATAATGTTTGAGATGTAAATAAGGATTATCGGTGTCATTAAAACATGAAAAGTTAAGCATTATGAAGTCTTTTGGGAAATAATAAATGTGAATCTTGTTAGGAATAGGGTTTATGCAAAAATTATTGTCAATATAAGCATAGTAGGATTTAGTTTCGAGAGTGAGTGTATGAACTTGAGATTGTAAAGTACCCACAACATGCATGAGTGAGAGAATATCATATGAGGGAATTGTTGGTGAAGTAAGAGGTATATTAAGAGGTTGGATCTTGAAATTATGAGTGATCGTGGGAATGAAATAAGGAGGAGAAGGAGGAATTGATGTAGGAGGAGAGAGAGGTGGAAGAGGAGGAGAAGAACATAGATGCTCTATGGGAATTCTAGATGGAGATTCAGGGGATAGGATAAGAGGTGTACTAGTGGTAGGAGTAGAATCATCATGAAAAACAATTTCACAAATAGAAGAAAGAGTAGTAAATTCGCATTCAATAGTCTTAAAAGAAGTAACATCATTACTAACATGTTCATGATCAGAATCAGAATCAACATCACTATCATTCATATTTTCACAAGCAAGTATTTCATCAAGACTATCATCCTCATAAAAAGAAGTAGTAGGAGTACTAATATCAAATTTATCATTGCAATCATTATAATCATTTTCAGAAGTAGGGAGAGTAAGAGATGTGGCTTTACATTCATTTTGAATACTAAGATAAATGTCATCATCATCGCATGTGGGCATTTTCAATATTAGAAATAGAACTAGTGTTATCCATATTTTCACAAGAAAGAACATGATCAAGCATAGAATTTATAGTAATAATATCATGTCTATAATAGGAGTAGAAGACGGTGCAAAAGCATGGGTAAATATAGAAGAGGAAGGAAAACATGAAGTAAAATTTTGGTTTGAAGAGACTATGCACGATATTAGAGTTGTTAAAGTTAGCAAGAAGGGTGTTTTCTGGAAAGCAAGAAGTTGTTGAAGTATGGATGAATTACATTGAGGGGTTTAGTAGAAGTCACGAAATTCAAATTGCATAGAAGCGTCATCAAAAACAAGTTACAAGCATGCATTGTCCATGGTATGCTTAAGAGATGAAGACCACTTCTTAGCCATGAGGGTTTTTAGAGATCCCACGCCAAGAAGTTCAAAGAAAATCGGGTTCACCAAATGATTTAATAAAAACTTGATTAAATATAATTGTAGAGTAATTGATTTAATAAAATATAGTGAATATACAAACACTAATTATAGATGCCAGATTTTGGTGTAGCTCTTCTCCTTCACCTCATGTTTTCCCCGCCTTTATTGGGCTTACCCATTCGAATCCATTTTCCTTCAAATTAAATAAATCTGTTTCCCATCAAAATACCATTCCATTAAGCAATCTTAATTGTTTAATTGATTCACTTTTAAATAATTAATCCTTGTTATCTAAATATTCCAAATTTAGTCATGTCATTCACAATTTTTAAAATCATGAGTCCCACTACTCCTTTAAAGCTTACCATCTACTCCTTTATCCTCATCCAACCCTTTAAATCATCTACTCCTTTATTTAAATCATGAGTCCCACTCATAATTTAAATCATGCGAGATAAATTTGTATCACATCCATTATTTCACCCACTAATTCAAATCATGAGCCCCACTCAATCAAATCATATCCATATCACACCTAATCGGTAAATCATGTCCCCCACTCACCCGACTAGGATTACTATGTCCTACCCCTTACATTCTAACCCCTGATCTACCCCATCTCCAAGTTATAAATACGAGTCTTCCCACTCTTTCAAACAAGTGGAAATTTTAGAGTGGGAAATCTTGAGAAATTCTTTTTGAAGTTGAAAGTTTTGGGAAATTATTTTTAAAGTTTTAGCGAATAAGTTTGGAGTCAAGGAAAACCTTCACAAGATAGCTCTCACCATAGAAGTCTTCCTTATCCATTTTGGACAAGTTTTGAAGTCATGGCAAACCTCTCGACATTGTAGTGAGGATATTATTTGATCAAGGGATCAATTTCAGATGTCAAATGTTCCCTAAACTTCCCTAAACCATACCAATGGAGTAGAGCCTTCAGAGATATTTCCGATGACTATAAGAACATGAAAAAGCAGACTCTCTGAGCTCAAGATATGTCCAGTCAAAGTTTGGTCAACATGTCCAAGGTGATGTGTATGTGTGCACAATTGGCCAAGTGGCTCATTCGGAAGTGGACAAGTGACAAAAAGAAGAAGAGGATAAAAAAGAAGTGATGATTTGTGACCTCGGTCTTCATCAGAAAAACATTGTTCATTGAAACAAGAGGCTCAACTTTTGTTACGGAGGGGAGGCCTACCACCGTGAGGATGATTATATCGTGGTGGGTCCTCAAACCACCACATGGCTTTCCACCACTTTGCCATATTTCATTATTGAAATATCATATTATTGTGTGTTCAAATTTCATATTGCTTTGGTAATTATTCACCATGTATTGCCATATGGTTCCAAGTCACAATGTTCAGAATTGACCGAGTTTATTATTAACTCTACTTGGTATTATTTCCACATAGTTATCCACATCTTTGTTCGGGATAGTATTATCTCCTTATAGATTTGGCGAGTCAAACAACCGACTCCACATTACTAGCGGGACTAGCGGATCACATACATGCTCGGTGGCAAACTCAACATCCAACACCATCCTCGGGCTTATATACGGTGAAACAACATAGCCAACCCGTATTAATGTGCAACAAAATGCACAATGTGGTCAAAGCCACGTCTATAACATGTAAGGTGGGCTAATTTAAATGCCCTTATTCTCAATGGCGCGACCAATATGGGATTTAATCTCACCCACAACAAACCAAAACCATCTGCAAAAGGAGGCACCGTGATTTGAACTCCACACCTCATGGTTCTAAAGAATTCTCCTAGCCAATCCACCAAATGAGCACATCAAGTTATAAAATGAGCTCGCATAGGTTTTTAGGAAGGGGGTGTCAAGTCCGTGTTAAGGGAATAAGGAGGCAGTTTTGGAAAAGTGCAATTTTGGGGCACTTCTGCTCACTTCCAGATCTCGAGTTATATATGAAAGTTGTTCAAAAGTGCTAGATGATCATGATGGTGTAATCATTTATCTAATTTGGAGCTTTTGTGATAGATTTATTTTCTGTTAAAGTCACATGAAGGTGTAGAACCAAAGGGAGACACCGCTGCAAGTGGATCAGGAAGGTGAAGGACATAGGTTGAGCTCCATTAACATCCTTCAAAGGTCTGAAACACATTTTTACAGGTTTTTGATTCATTATTGGTTAATTTAAAGGTTATTGTATTTACATTTTTAAAATTATTAATGGATTGGTTCACCACGAACCCAAGGACGTAGGAATTCCGAACCTCGTAAACAATCTGGTGTTGTGTTCTAATTTTTATTTTCAGTTTTGATATTTGCAAAGTAATTTAAATTCAGAATTTGAATATGGATGGAAATATAATCAAGAATCGATAAAATTGGGAAAATCATTTAAATATGAAACATACGATTTTTTGGGGCTTAATCAAATAGTGAAATTTTGAATAAAATTGTAAACTTAATTTCAGTTTGAATTCATTAATAAATCAGATTTTTAATCAATAATTTGGAGTATTAAGACCTCTTAAGTTGATTAGATTTAATGATCCTTTGAAATGATTAAAAGTGTTAGATTTAAACACCTGTTTTCAGATCATTATCAATCTCTCCCATATGTTGTACTTCTCTGCTTATTTTACTTGGCATATTGTATTTCTCTACTTGAACATGCTATCTACTATTCAACTTTTACTTCCATCTTTCTAGACACGAGGATTGACATCTGTTGGGTTTTAGAAGGGAACATGACATTTCCCTTGCCCACTCTTCATATTACTATCCCCAAGGGAATGGGAAAGCATAATCAACTAACAAGAACTTGGTCACCATTGTTCGGAAGCTTGTTAATGACTCTCAGAGGAATTGGCATAAGAAACTATATGATTCTTTATGGGCGGACAAGATTACACTAAAGAGAGCCATAGGAATGTCTCCTTTTCAAGTGGTATATGGAGTTGAAGCTCAGCTTCCAGTGACATTGGAACTATTAGCCTTACATTTGATGAAGGCCATTAAGGATGCCAACTTTACCAATTCATTGGACAAAAGAATTATGTACCTCCAGAAGTTGAATGAAGACAAATTGCAAGTGGTTGACAAAATATAAGCTCATCAACTCAAGGTAAAAGATCTGTTTGAAAAAAGGCTAAACCTAGAAATTTTCAAGTGGGAGACAATGTTCTTCTTTGGGACAAAAGGCATGAACCTCGAGGCAGCCATGGTAAATTTGATTCCCTTTGGCTTGGTCCTTTTAAAATTAGACATTTTGTTGGTGAGAACTCTTTTTACCTGGATTACATGGATGGTTCTCCTCTCCCACTTCCTTATAGTGGGAAATTTTTGAAGTTGTTCAAAACCTAGGAGTTTTGGTGGTCCCTCTGTACATTTTGTATAGCATTTTGTTTCTAGTTTTTCTTGTTTTTCTTGTTTCCTTGTGTGCATTGTCTTCTGTGTTGATATTACTTTTTGACTCCATTGCCCAATGGATAAGGCACTGATCTATTCATCCCTGAATTCTCTATGGTTCTTGATTTTACATCTTTCCTCTGCCAAATCATCCCCAGAAGGAGCCAACTATTGTCCCCTCAATTTTCCCCCTTTTTGAAATCCAATTTTGTGAAAATTGAAGTCTTGCCATGGAGGAATTCGTGTTTCGAGCCCCTCAAGTGCTCATTTTGATCCCCCATGAACGTTTTATGCATTTCCTTAGTCTACGGCCATTATAACGTTCTATCTATTTCTCATGGATGGGAGGGGGTTTATGATCTTCTTTTATGCATTTGAAGGATGTGAAAACTTGCATTCTTCACATATTAACTTTGTGCAGAAAGAAAATCTTCATCGGGTGCAAAAATGGTGTTTTCCGTTCTCTGCAATTTTCTGCGTTCTTTCCCCCATCAAATTCTTTCTCTAAGGTGAAGCTACATGTTTGCTTCTCATTATATGTGGTTGGATGGGTTCCTTTTGAATTTATCACTTTTGGTGATTTTGGAAAAAATGTCGATTTACCCATCATCCCCATGGGTCCTCGATTGATTGAAGCAGTTTTGGCGGAAGTTTAGGGAGATGGATCCATTTTATTCTCTAAGACATTATGGAGAAAGGGTAAAAAGTTCTAAAATGACCACATGCACTTTGCTCATCGAGGACACGTGGTTGTTTTTCGGTTCATATGTGCTTTGGGGCAGACCGACGGAGGACTTTAGCAATTTTATCTTTGTTTCCACAAAGGGCGATGTTGGCGAGAAAATTTGTCGGGTGGAAAAACTTGTGGTTTTCTTGCCAACACTTTGGGAATCTAAGTCCCTTTACTTAACTGGTGCAGGTATCGTATGTGTATGCGCGACAAAGTGTGGATTTCTGTGGTAATCTTTCGACTGAGATCCAACAGTGGCACTCCACTTACCCTACGACAAAGCTAGCAATCTCTTGCTATGGAAGTATTCATCTATAGAAGGGGAAAGGGGAGTGAGAAAAGAGGTAGGAGAACTAATGTTACAGGTAGAAAATCAGATTCTTGCACACACACTAGTTAGAAACTTCAACACATGCATTTATGGGAAGAAATAACTCTGGAAATAGCATCAAGACCAAATAGAATTTATTGATAAAAAGTATCAAGAAACCCCTTAGTCAAAGAAAGTTGGAAACTCCTTCTTATTGTATTGATTGCTCAAACCAAAGTTGTACATAGTGGAGAAATAGAGGAAATTTGAGAATGAGGTGAATGGAAGAATTTGGCTATATCATTTGTTTTCTCAAGGTACATACTCTCTTGAGTTTACAAGATCAATCACCAACCCTTTGCAATGGGAATGGCATTACAATTTATAGAATGAGAGGTGACTTATCGTCTTCCTCATGACCTTTCGAATACCTTAATATGACTTAAGACTATTCATATTCCACTTTAAATATTTAAGTCCCTTTTATAATAGCAAGGCGACTTAATTTACATTATATTTCTAAATTCATTTAAGTCATATTAAAATTGTAAACTGAACGTGAAATTAGAATATTGGAAAGTGAGAGAAAGTTGGGGGGAAGAGGAGAGAGAAAGAGAGGGAGAAGAAGAAGAGGAGACATCGTTCCCGATGAAGTCCGTTGATCCTCGTTGATGGAAAGATTCAAATGTAGTAAAATCTCTGAATCTTCAAACTCCTTGCACACTATGAAACTCCTCCAAATTATCTCACGAAAACTCACTAAGTTGAATGCACTAAGATGGATCTTGAATGCCCTATGAAAAATGACTAGGATACTCCCAAACAATGATGTCCCCACTGAATGATTATCCTTGTACATCCCATTGTGCCAAAAATTCTCTTTGAGTGTAACTTACTATTTTTAGTAAGGTTGAAAAAGTAACTCTCTCGATCCTTTCTTTAGTGTTATGACCTTGATTCCCCTTTCTCCCCTACGTTCCTAACTCCTTTGGATCAAATTTCTATTTTTAGCAGGTGCTCGAGGGCCCACTTACTATTTTTAGTAAGTGACAAAAATGTCCGTTCTAGTGGATTCTCAAATCAGTTGTAGTGCACCTCCATGTCTTCTTCTTCTTCACGAGGTTCTTCATCGATGACTTTCCCAAAATAGCAATTCTGACATGTAGTAGACTCATGCTATTTTTAGAAAGTTTTCCTCTGGGAGTCGGATTGACGTGGAACAAAGTTTTTTGATATGGGTTTTTCCCAATACCCTACCTCTAAAATTTCGGGCCCTTTGCTTAATAATCCAGGAGATTTTAAATTTTTAATTTTCAAGCTTTGCAGATTATGGGTATGACAACCATTAATGGACCTCAAAAATTATAGGTCTGGTTTTCTCCTCTGTTTGCAAATAAAATTTTATTTTTGATGTGGTTTTTTCTTCAAATTGCTTCACGTGTAATCTTACTTGATTCAACAATGGTTTGACGAAATCCCACTTCTTTCTTCGTTGAGCCGAAAAGAGATTTCTTCATTGTGGATGCTCTGTCACACATGGGGGGAATTTGAAGGTGTCTTCTTGATGGCCTTGGGTAGAGGAATGAGTAGAAAAATATATCTTGTTGTTTCATGCATCTGTTTGGGAGATTTCTTCAACTTCTCATTTCATGGCTATGGAGTTTTCTCTTTCTGTGCTCCGTGCTTCTCCTTCTATGTTTGATGAGGATTCCTTCTGAGACCTACACATCACTGTGGGGAATTTGTTTCAGTTATTGGGTTGATCAGGTCTGAGAATTTGTAATGGCGGAGTGATGGAAGAATGTTGCAGAGGAAGTATGGAGGAATGAAGTGCACATATAATTGTTAGAAGTTAGAAGCGGGAAAAAGTGACACTTGGAAAATTTTCAAAAAGATATGCACAGGTAGGGCTTGGGTGAATTTTTCCATGCTTTATGTCCCTAACCTCAGGGACATGAGGGACATCAATTTCCACAATGAGCAAGACGGCGACACATGGCACTAGATCCAACGACAGGGAATGAAGGAGGAAAAAGATGATTTAAAGCACTGGGAGCTAAAAGGAGGTCACATGGGTGTCCAAATGACTCCCTATGGAGGCTGGGTGAATTTTTCAAGGTCTAATGTCCCCCACCTCAGGTGCATAAGGGACATAAAACTCCACGGTGGTCACGAGTATGACACATGGCGCCCGATCCGACGGCAAGGAATGCACGCTCCAAATAAGCACACAGGGGCTGAATTGCGCTCACGTGAGTGTCCAAAAGACTCCCTATGGGGGATGGGTACATTTTTCAAGGTCTTATTCCCCCTTAAGTACATAAGGGACATCAGTTTCACGGTGGTCCTGTACAGAGGTGACACGTGGCGCCCGATCCAGCGGCAGGGACGATGAATGCTTCAAAAAAAAAAGCACACAGGAGCTGAACTGTCAAGTCACGGAGGTTGCATGAGGGTCCAAGAGGTCATATGACAGCTAAGAGGGATTCAAGGGGTTGGGCACACTTTTATAACCTTGGTTTCCACTGACCTTTGTGGACGTGAGGGATCTGAAATCTGCCCAGGAGCTCACGTGTGGCCGACATGTGTCCTCCCAAAATTTGGCTAAGTCCAACTTGTAACAGTGATAACTTGAGCTCCCGATGGAATTTTTTGAAAATTTTTATGATCCTAACTAGAAATGGCCTTCGAATACAATGGTGTGGGTATCATGTCTTTATTATTACATTTGATCCTGAAAAATCTGATTTTTGATTTTGTACTACACGTGCTGAGAAAAACTACTGCACTTGACACATGCGCAAAGTGTTGTGAAATATATTATTTCACCATAATTTAGGTCTTGTAATCCTATTTACTGGATATATTTTTTTACTCCTAACTTCATCTGAGTCCCAAAATATTCTTCGAAATCCCAACGATTGTTTTAGGTGCATATGCTTTAGGCTTGTGAACCCTTTTTTTACTCATACTCGCTCCAAGTCTTGCAAAATCCCAAACCTTCAAAAAAATTTCAATTATGTTCTAAGGTATTTTTTTCACCTCCATGTTAAATTTTTCCCTTCCATTCTGCTCCAGGGGGTTGAATCTAGTCCTAGGAAGGCTAGCAATAGCCCTTCCCTATACTACCAGAAGATAATGTCTTTTTAGAACTCCCTAAAATCACCTAGATGGAATGAGTAAACTTTACTAAATCACCTAGGGGAAAATTTTGACATCAAATAGGGGTGATTAGGCTGATGGATTTGATCCAGGTGTCTTGGAATGATGGGACTTGAAAATATTAACATTGGGGTATCGTTGTCGTGCTTGGAAATTATCAATTTCCCTGTTGCACATTTGCATGACAACAAGTGATAAGTTCTAAAATGACCTGCGACCTGCTCATGTGAACGTATAAATTATGAGTTGAATCCTGCAGACAAATTAGAAAGGGACATGTGGCCTATGATGAAAATTCAATGGCGGAGGCATGCACTTTTGGGGGATAAGTTGGAATTTTTCCCCTTTTCAAAATAGATAAAGTATAAAAGTGAAGCACATCCCACCAATCGGGTGATGGCACGCATTCATGTTAAAAAAATCACAGTGGGCCAATAGAGGAAAATAAGAAGTTGAGCCATGACCCCATTTCCAATCAGGGTGTGCCACGTGTCTTACCTTTGGCGGGGATGTGGAGGGCCGGAGAAAAATGAGAAATTGCATTTTTTCTCCCAAATGTCTTAAAACGAGGATTTTTCCCCAGGCCTGTTGTTGCTTTGAGCTTGCCATGTGTAGGGTCTGATTTCAAAGCTAACAAAGGGAAAGAGTGGCCAAAACGTACTCATCTAGTTTTTTGACGCCATTAACGAACCAGAGATCCAAAGAGTACAAATGTGAACCATTCTTCGTTCTTCTCTCTCTGTTTCCTTGTCGTTTATTCATGAGATGCATTTTTGGTTTGTTGTGGAGCCAAATCGATAATTTTAAAGAGATGTAAGTTTTATTATCAGAAAATAGATTTTATCGGGCATACACAATAAAAAGGGGAAAACTTACTAGTAAGCACTTGAGTGCTATGAAAGTGGTTAAAAGGTGGAAATGGCAGGACCACATGAAGAAGAAAATCATGAGATGCCCCCTGCTAAAGTAATCATGCTCGAACTGATGAAATATTCACCTTTTTGAACCTCTGGTTTTCATGAGTGCATTTGTTTCATGTCACTTTCCAAAAATGGATCTACAACAAACATTATTCCTTTTGGATATTCTTTTCTTGGGGACAAAGTATGGATGTACACGAATTGTTATAAGAACATGTTTTGGCCATGGAAAAAGGATTCTGGTTTTCTAGGAACATTGTAAATTTGGAAGTAATTCAATACATAATCTTTCTTTCTCATTTCCTCTATTATATCTCTCTCTCCTTGCTCGATTCAATGGATCATTTGTCTTTGCATTCAAAATAAACTTTGTGTTCTTGTCTATGTAATCTTTAGAACTTTGTGTCTGCAGTAGATTCGCATTGGTGATGAAGTGATTTATCTTTTTCCTATATTTTCTTGGTTCAATGTGAGTAAGGATATATTCTGCTACATATATCTCCTAAAAACATTGTTGTTTTCTTCCTTCTTCATCTCTCTACTCTTCCAATCCTTCGTATTGATAATATTTTAAGTATGAAAACATTCCAGAATATCAGGGTCCAAACATTGAGAGTTGTATATTTATACATTTGTTTTCCTATTTTCAATAAGGGAACCTCTCCCATTAAAGAGGAGGGACACATTTGTCCCACTGATGGGTTTCTATCCATGTTCCATTCTGAAACCCAACAATTTTTGGTGACTCCACTGGGGAATTCATTGCAAATGGATTCCATTTTTGAATAACAACTTCTTGATCATATTTGATCTGGAGACTCCAAGATACACTTGGGTAGTATAATCCTTGTGGAAGAATACTCTCATTTCCAACTTCAGTTCATCAAGGTTTCCCTCTTCCTTCATCAAGAAAAAGAAGAGGAAAAAGATCTGCAAGCACTCCTCCTACTAGAGACAAAACTTCTGGGAGTGACATCCCTCAAGATCAAATCAGTCCTAATTTGCATGCTTTGATTCTCGCTAGTGGTTCATTTCCTCTCCAAACAATCTTTCCAAGGATGGCAGCTCCTTTACCTTGGGGCCAAAGGGTTGGGCCTCTTGCTCTTCCCCAGCCATTGCATGAATTGCCTAGAGGCAATAGAAATAATTTCCCTAAATTCAGAGGTGATGGGAAGGTTCATCCAGATGAGCATATTACGGCCTTCATTGTTGCTTGTGGTGTTCTCGAAGTTGAACATGAGGATATATTTGTTAGAATTTTTGTAGAGACATTATAAGATAATGTTGCTGATTGGTTTTATCATCTCCTTATTGGATCCAAATTCAATAGGATGGTTAACAAGATCCCATAAAACACACGCCCTATGGATCAGATTCAGAAATGTTTCTTCCTTAATGCCCAACTGCCTGAAGTGAGCTATGCACTTAGAAGAGCTAATCTTGCCACTTTAGATGTTGATCAAAGATTTGTTGTCAGTGTTGAAGATGATCTGATCATGTCTGGAAAGCTAAGGAGAGAATCATCCAAATCCAAAGCATCTCCTTCTTCCACATCTTCTCCTAGAGCTAATGTAGATCAGTTGGTACAGAAACTTGCTAATGATCTCATTACTCTCTCAAGAAGTAGTTAGCCCAGCATGCTCCTTATCAAGATGTTCCTAGGAAGAACTTTCAGCCCAGGAATCGGTTTCCCTCTCCTCAGACCAGATTGGAAATTGAAGGCCCACTTGTTAAAGTTCCAGTCAATGCAACATGTGAAGTGTTGGAGCTTGATGATGAGGAGGAGAATGAAATCTGTGAAGAACATGAAGAGGAAGTTGATGAAGAATTAGAAGAGTTGAGTGGATCTCATGTCCATTTTCTCACCACTGAAGGTATAGATGAAGAGGATGATTATGAAGAAAGAGTTGTAGAGATGAACAATGAATCATATGTTGTCATGACTCGTGAGCAATCCAACAAGAAGGAGAAAGCGGTGTAGCCTCCTAAAAGATCTAAGGAACATCCTATAGCCATTTCGGTGATTACAAAGAGAGGAGCTCCTATTCGACTTCTTCCACACCCAAGGTAGGAGTTACATTGTTCCTTCCTCATTTGTTTCTCCTCCTAAAACTTCTTGCCATTTAAATGATAGAGTTGATAAGTCAAAGTTTCATCTACTCCTATCATGATGCTCCATCTACCTCTAGTTCTTTTGAAATTATTGACCATCTCAAGAAAACTAAGATCCAGATCTCAGAAGCCGAATTCTACCAAACCCATCCCAAGGCCTTTACTAAGATGGTAGACTTTGTAAATTCCAAATCCAAGCCTTCATACCCTAGTTCTAAATGTATCTTGCTCACTCCTTCTCCTTCATCTCAACCAAGCCTTATGGCACAAGTCACTTCATCTGATGAGAAGATCAAACCATTTTATATCACTCTCCTCATAGTTGGCCACAAACTCAGTAATTGTGTTATTGATTCTGGTGCTTCAAATAATGTGATGCCTGCTAAGGCAGCTCATGCCCTAGGCTTAACCCTAACCCGCACTTTTGGTTCATGTTACTCAATGGAAAGTAGAGAAGTACCATTGGTTGGGAGGATCAAGGATGTACAAGTAGCCTTTGTTCCTTTGCCAGAGAAGAGACTTGTAGCCACCATTTTCATAGCTGATATTCCCCCTTCCTACGACATGCTACTGAGTAGAAATTTTTGCAGAGATGTTGGACGATAAATCATGATGGATTGGTCATGTGCTCTTATTCCAGTGAATGGGAAAATGAAGAAGCTACTTCCTGAGAAACAAACTGAATATATCATGCAAAAAACGGATGACCCAAAGGCACAAATACTTTATGAGGACATTGGTCATGGTAACTACATGATCATGTCACAAGATGAGGCTAACCATCATAAGGAAGTTATTCTTGATCCTAATGGCATTTGGATTTTGGAATTTGATGAGAGATGCTCCTCAGCTGGTTCTGGAGCTGGTGTGGTGCTTTTTTCTCCTGAAGGGAAAATTCATCCATTCTCCTTCAAGCTCCAATTCGAAAACACAAATAATACAACTGAGTATGAGGCTCTCATCTTCGGTTTAAGCATGAAAAAATAGATGGGGATCAATAATCTCCTTACTCGTGGAGATTTAGAGCTGATTATAAAATAGGTCAGAGATATTTTTCAAGTGAAGAATAGAAGGTTGAAACATTACAGGAATCTAGTTTGGGATTCCATTGAGTTCCTTGACGCCTTTTCCATTGAAGCCATGCCAAGGGAAAGAAACACCAGGGCTGATTCCTTGGATGTCTCGGGGTCTCTACTGATCCCTCATCTAGATTTATCCCAAGATAAATTCACCATTGAGATGATTCATAGGCCTAGTGTGTCTAACAATGCAAACAATTGGAAGGTCTTTAATGATGATCAGCACTTTCTTTCCTTCCTTGAACTCAGACATAATTTTGACCAGATGTACTTTGAAGGAAGTGGAAATCTTCCTAAAGAGTGTGCGCCCCCAAATGAAGAAGATAACAAAGAAGAAATGGATCACGATGACTACATAAAACTCCGAAAGGTAATAAGATACCTAAATGGATGGTAAGTTTGGAAGAGTTATTTGATAAACATGATAGGTACATCAAGTCCAAAACTTCCAAAGGAGCTAAACAGTCTGTTGACTGTGAAAAGATAAACATTGGGAGTCTTAATGAACACATGCTAGTAAACATTGGAAAGTGTTGCACACAAGAGGAGAGGGAGAAAGCAAAGAATCTGTTGAAAAGGTATGATAATGTTCTTGCATATTCTTATGATGATCTCAAGGCTTTTCATCCAAAATAGATGCAACATTTCATTCCTCTAAAACCTGGGATCAAGCCCTTAGAAAAAGTAGAGGCAGTATAACCTAAAATTGCTGATACAATATTTCAAGAGATCCAAAATTTATTGAAGGCTAAGATCATTTTCCCCATTCACCATTCAATGTGGATTGCTAATATTGTTCCTGTCAGGAAGAAGAATGGTGAGATCCATATTTGTGTTGATTTTAGGAATTTGAATCAAGCCTCTTTGAAGGATAATTATCCTCTCCCCGTAATGGATCAAGTGTTGTAGGTTATTACAGGTTCAGAAATGATGTCCATGCTTGATGGATTCTCAGGATATAATCAAGTAGAAGTAAGTGTTGCAGATCAGCATAAGACTACCTTTACCACTCCTTGGGGCACCTTTTCTTACAGGAGAATGCATTTTGGCCTCATCAATGTTGGTGCCACCTTTCAGAGGGAAATGGACCTGGCCTTTGGTAGTCTCAAGGGAAAATACATAGTTGTATACCTTTATGATCTAACTGTGTTTTCAAAAACCAGAGATGATCATTTCTAACACTTTGAAACTGTCCTCCAAAAGTGTAGAGAGTATGGCATCTCCTTAATCCCAAGAAATATTTCTTTTGTGTCACGAGGAAAATTATTGGGACACATTGTCTCCAGGAGGGAATCAAGATTGATCCAAAAAGAGTCCAAGTAAGAAGGGTGTGCACTCTTTCTTTGGCAAGATCAACTTCTTAAGAAGATTCATACCTAATTTTTCTGAACTTACTTTGAACATAGCCCACATGATGAAAGGGAAGTAGAATTTTGGTTGGTCCTCTAAAGGAAAGGTTGCATTTGAAGACATCAAGAGAGCTATAGCAAAGAATCCAATCTTGGCATGCCCTGATTATAGCAAAGACTTCATTATCTATTACTATGCTACTGAAATTACTCTAGTCTGTTGTGTTAACCCAGGAGAATGTTGAAGGTCATGAACTCCCCATAACATTCATGAGTTATATTTTGAAATCCCATGAGCTGAAGTACACCATGATGGAGAAACATTATTTTGCAGTGGTCAAAGTTGTGAATTAGTTTTTTTACATCCTCAACTCTCATTCTATTGTGCTTGTGCCTGATACAACTATTAAATCCATTCTTACACAACAAGAATTTGGAACCAAGAGAGGTAATTGGGTAGCCAAATTTTAGGAGTATGATCTTGACATCAAACCCACAAAGCTAGTTTGAGGAAAGGGCTTATGTGAACTCATTCTGAAGGAGTTGATGCCAAATTGTCCAAGGAGGAAGTTGATATCCATGTTGTTCTTTTCCTCAGCTCAACTGATGAATGGTATGCTGGAATTGCACACTTTCTTACTTATGGAGAATTTCCATCCCATTTGAGTGCCAAGGATAAGAGAGCCATCAAATTAAGGTCTACACAATATGTGTTGTGGGAAAATGCATTGTTCAAACAAGGCATAGATGGAAGGTTTTAGAAATGTATTGACAAATAGCAGCAAAGAAATTATTCTGACCTTTCATGACTAGGCTGTGGAGGTCATTTCTCTTACTGCTTTGTCATAGCCCAAAATCCTCCATGATGGATATTATTG